>JANEYF010004833.1:0-600000 GCA_029963845.1 Rhamnusium bicolor | reverse complement strand
GCAAATGACTTATATTTTTCATATTACGCGATTTAGTTTCTTGCAATTTGTGGCTAACAGATTGCTTTTTTCTGATCCCGTAAATAAATCGCAAACAGTAATTTTGTATTTTTTGTATACGTTGAGCAGTTGCAGCTGTAAGACAAGGTGCGTATATAGAATCGCAGTAATTAAATATCGACAAGACTAATGATTCACAAAGCATAATTTTTAATTGAGTGTTTAAAACATGTCTAGAGCTATATAACAATTTTAATTTTGACTACCCTGGTTTTTATTTATAAAAATTCCTGTGTCTGAAGATGTGAAGTAATTTACTTGTTCACGAAACTGGTCACACTAATAAAGGAATTTTATGAGAATTTTTCTATTTGCCTTATCATAAATAATCTTTCACTTTGATAAATATCCGACAAATTTTTTGTTTTACTCTAAATATTTTACGAGAACACTATAACTCAAATAAATGTGTATCCAAAATTTTGTAACCATATAAAAAAATTTATCATCGACAAGAGAATAAAATGGACTTTCAAGAATGAAAAGAAAACTACGTTGCTGATTGAAAAAATAAAGTTGGTTACCACAGTGACGAAAACAATACGTTTATTTATTTATTTATTTTTCATGAAATAGATATTTTAAGAGGTATAAGCATTATATTTTTCTCTTATTTGCCACTCTGTGTAAACTCAAGAGGCACTGAAAACTTTAATAACCCGGGGCGAACCTCCAAAATTAAAATTTATCATTTTTTGCTTCTGTTTTCCCACTTTTCAGGATTGGAGAATCAGTGCATACTATACAAATAAGTTGTAGGCTGCTGTAAAAGAAAGTTGTAAAGTTGCTATGTAGATGTTGTGAAATGGCACAATCAATCATTTTCTATCAAGCAGTACCATGTTAGGGCCGTGCGTTTGGATTTCGAAGGAAATTATCTCATTTTAAAAACAAATATATATATATATATATATATATATATATATATATATATATATATATATATATATATATATATATATATATATATATATATTCTTGTTGTTTTTTCTTGGGATTATGGTTCTTGTTTTAATAATTAATTTTCTAGATTGTGTTGGAATTCATTTATTAGTTTTTTTTTTTCCGTATAAACGTTTCGGTATGGATTTATACCTTTTTCAATTTATTCTTAAATTTCGATTCTTAAATGTGGCACTAAACTAATTTATTAAACAAGATAGATTTATTGGGGTTCAAAATAAAACAAAGAAGGTTTAGTGCCATATTCCCCAAAAGGCATGGCACTAAACCTTCTTTGTTTTAATTTATTAAAGTCTTTTTTTATGGTTTACGTACACTTTTTTATATTTCTTTTTTGTTAATCATTGTTCTGTTCTCTCTATGAGCACAAACGATGAACAATGATTAACAAAAAGAAATATAAAGTGTACGTAAACCATAAAAAGACTTTAATATATTAGATTAGTGCCACATTTGAGAATCGAAATTTAAGAATATATTGAAAAAGATATAAATCCATACCGAAACGTTTATACGAAAAAAAAACTAATAAATAAATTCCAACACAATCTAAAAAATTAATTATTAAAACGAGAACCATATTCCCAAGAAAAAACAACAGGTTCAAGAAATAAAAAAGAAAATAAACTTTCTTAAAAACTATATATATATATATATATATATATATATATATATATATATATATATATATATATATATATATATATATATATATATATATATATATATATATATATATATATATATATATATATATATATATATATATATATATATATATATATATATATATATATATATATATATATATATATATATATATATATATATGTTAGCTTTTTATTTAAAAAGTTTATAAAATAACTAGTTTTCACAAAAAATACACTTTTATTCAATTTTTATCCTCCCAACCGCCACTCCGTGCTTACATATTAAAACATATACACATACTAAATTGATTATGATATTTAATATCTACAGTTTGTTTTGTTTATAGTTAGATCACATAGCGTTATATCCTTGTCAGCAGCACTCATGACGACCTAGGCTAACACGGCCTTCCTGACGTAGGGGCGTCCACGCACCTATGCTGAGATAAACAGAAATTAAAAATAGAATATTGACAACCAACAAAAGAACAGTAGCGGTGTCGTAAATTTTTTTCTTACCCAATTTAGGGAAACTCAAATATTGAGGTCTGTTAAGTAATATGCACTCGATTGCACAGCTCAGAGGCCTATTTCTTGAATAAGCATGTCTGTCAATCAGTAAATAACATGTACTCGATTGACCAGCTCAGAGACCTATTTCTTGAATAGGCGTGTCTACCAATCTTTATTTTCTTTTTGGTAGACAATAACAAAATAATATCAAATGAGAAATATTTCTCGTCCCGCCATGTCTAGATACATAGGGGAGACCTTAGCCTAGGATGATGTTTTTCAACCATTCTAGGGACCTTAGAAAGCCCGATTTGTATTCGGGGACCTTAAGCCTGAATCTAATTCAGGGACCTTTAATATTATATTGGTTCCGTACGCTACGGTACTAGCCAATTTACTACGCCTACAAGACCAAAAGAACTACAAAAATGTAAACAAAGAAACAAAAACAAAAAAAATACAACTAAAACATACCTTACTGAGGCCAATTGCGTAAATGCTCATGAGCAGCGACAGTTGTTCGCTGACGCCCACCTATGCGCCTTAATGCATACCTTTCATTTCAAAAATTTTTAATAAGTCCAAACAATGTGTCACCTCAAAAAGGCCATGAAATTTCGGTTTTAGTTTACCTCCCCCCCAGCTAACTGAGTATCTTGTATGCCGCGACCCTGTCGCCTACAGCGTACGGCACTGCTGGTACCCGCTTCTTATTAAAATTTGTCGTTGCCTGTTTGGTTACTGCTTCTAATCGTCGAATAACGTTTTCACGCGCCAAGTCAGCATCCATGACCTCGGGCTGAGTAGGAATATCAACCAACAGCTGATGGTGTTTGTTTTTGTGCTAGTCGAAGAATTTCTTTTAATTCGGTACTCACTCGCTCGTCCAATCCTGACACATCCACATCATTTTCACTATATGTCTGTATATTTAGAACGCGAACAATGCTAAATGGGTCATGAACTATATCAACTCCGTTTGCACCTACTTCCACTTTAATGCCAGGTCGCTGTAACACGTCAAGCCCAACAAGGACATCAATATCACCTCCGGGAATGGATCCGTCTGGTACGACAGTGAAATCAACATCGAGGGTTATCGAAGGTGTGCATAGAACTGCAGTACAACGGCCAATAGGTTGAGTTACATTATTTCCCAGTCCAATTAGGTTGTCAGCGCCTGGTTTAATTTCCAAATTTAGGCTTCGCACTACTTTTTCGTGGATTATTGTGACATCTGCCGCAGTATCAATTAAATACGGAACTGAAGCAACCGCCTTTTCGTTTGTTATTGCGCCTGAGGGAAACAATCGTGTTAAACGAGTTTTCCGTGTCAACAAAACTCGTTTTGAACCTCCTTGTTTGCGATAACAAGTGTCCTCAGTATGTCCAGTTTTTTTACAATATGTACACACTTTATTTGCCGTAAATTTTTCCTGAGATGGACCAGGTGCAGTAGGCTCAACAGAGGTTCTCGTCGTTTGCCGTGCTTTACAGTCAGCCTGTTTGTGTCCATACCGGTCACATTTTCGGCATTTGCCAGGAAACATCGGTATTCCAGTACGTGCTTACCGAGGAGGCGAATCTCGACGTCTTTTTCGAAAATTTTCAGTAGTTCCACGGGTTAAAGAGGGTTGCTGTTTCCTTTCGCTGCTCTTGCGAGCATCACAGGCTGCCAGTAATTTGAGCAAGTCCGCCTCACACGTTGGTTCTTGGATACAAATTCTGTTTTTTTGCCTCTTTATCCTGCAAATCGTCCTCAAGGAGACTGAGCGTTATTTCCCAAGGAAATTTGGCATAGAACCGTTTTATGGCGGCCAGTTTTGTGTTACCATATTCCACCAACGAAGTGTAATTTGAACTTACAACAGCTAGACAAGCACGTATTCTGGTAGCGGGAGTCCCTTGCTCAGGAAACGCTACCTCAAAGTCTCGGCGAAACGAAACCCAATCACGCACAAGCGGCTTCCATTGTTTATAGAAACGTGCAGCTCGCCCACGAAGTGCGTCACCGGCTTTTAACACAATTAGTGTATCAGAGAAGCCAATTTCTTGCTGAATGCGTGTTACATCATCCATCCATTCCGTCATAGAAAAGGGCATGTCATCCGGATCAAATGACGATAAGCGAATGTGCGCCAAAACGGATCTGACGACATTAAGCGCAGGCGTGGAAGCTACTGGCGAACTAGCTGGAATGGAGTGGACGGAAGTATGCTGGGCGGCCATTACAGACAAAACTTGCATCATTTGTTTCTGAAGTTGCACATTACTTTCTTGTTGCAGTTTCCACATTTTCAACATTTGGTCACTCACAGTACTATCTTGTTCTACTATATCGAGTTCACTTTCGTCTTTATCGCCTACATTCGACGCGTTTTCTTCACTGTCAGCCATTTTTTTATGGTATTGTGCCGACGAAGAAAAAAAATATTTTTAGGTCCTTTCTCCCTGGTTTTACGATACAAGGGAGGTATCCCACTTCTGATGTTAGCTTTTTATTTAAAAAGTTTATAAAATAACTAGTTTTCACAAAAATACACTTTTATTCAATTTTTATCCTCCCAACCGCCACTCCGTGCATACATATTGAAACATATACACATACTAAATTGATTATGATATTTAATATCTACAGTTTGTTTTGTTTATAGTTAGATCACATAGCGTTATATCCTTGTCAGCAGCACTCATGACGACCTGTTTTAAAAAAAAATATTTTATAAAAATATATTAATATATATATATATATATATATATATATATATATATATATATATATTTTTAAAAAAAAAAAAAAAAAAAAAAAAAAAAAAAAAAAAAAAAAAAAAAAAAAAAAAAAAAAAAAAAAAAAAAAAATTTTTTTTTTTTTTTTTTTTTTTTTTTTATAAAATAAAAAATATAAAAAAAAAAAAATATATATATATATTTTTTTTTTTTTTTTTTTTTTTTTTTTTAAAATTTATTTTAAAAAAAAAAAAAAAAAAAAAAAAAAATGGGGGTTTTTGAAAAAATATATTTTTTTTAAAAAAAAAAACGAAAGGCAAAAAAGGGGAAATAAACGGGGTAGGGGAAACCCGGCCGTTTTCGCTTATTTATTTATTTTTTAAAATATCTTCGGCTTTCCGTTGAGATTTTTTATACACTGATTCTCCAGACATCGAAACCTATTTGTTGTAAAAAAATTTTACTTATAAATTGTGTCGTTTAAGATATACAGTGATGCCACAAAATATTTTTTTAAATTTTTGTTTTTATTTTTTTTTTTTTTTTTTTACATAGTGTGAAAATAAACATATGTTTTTATCTACACTCCAAATTCATTTCGAATATCTTAATAATTCATGGAGTTATACGTAATTAAACATTAATGTGTCCAGAGATCGTGTAAGGAAGGGTACATTTTTAGATATAATAATGCGAAACTTGGTAAGTTTAAAAAAATAAAATGTTAAAGCTATTACAGAATATTAACATATGTTTAAGCAATAAAACCTAATTTTTCCAAACATTTTATACCATTAGTTTTTTTGTAATTCGCACTCGAAATGAGGGCTCAATACATTTAAATCGCATAGCAGTCCAAATTCACGTAGCACGTGAAGGTTATGTACACACTAGACAAGGTGACGTAGTAGTGGGGAATATTATTCCAGAACAAATTATGTATATACTTGAGCGAAAACGGTGCTGTCGTCTCCGTCTATTTTGTACGCATCTCCCGTGCCATGTAAATTTGGTCAGCTGGTATTTATCTTTCTTGTGTTGGTTGTGTTGATATCTCGGTAATTTATGTATGCGAATATTTGTTACTAAATGAGGAAACATAAGCTGAATTTTAGTACATTGTGGTCATCTTTAGACAGTGGTGACTCGGAAGTGACGTATTGGCGCTTAAAGTACCGTAAACAACAAAAGAAAATGAATAAAATGCTCGAGGAGAAGGTAGGTTGACACTGATGGAAGTGATAATGATAAGGAAGATGACAGTTCTTTTTTGGAAATGGAGACTATGAATAACGATGTGGTGTTACTCTCAGATTATGATGGTGGTCGAAACTGGTGTCAATCCAGATAATCAAAGTATATTTTACAATTACATAATGAATTTATTTTCTACATTTCTCGATAATTGCTTAGCCATTTCAGAGAAAAATTAAGGGGGTTTTCCATCTTTAGACCAAATGTTGGTCTTTGTAAGCCAATGTGCTTCCATAGGAGAACTTACCCATAGGGCCAATGTACTCCTAGGATGTGGTAAATATACCATATTGGTCAATATATCATGGTCGATAGAACTAGTTCCCTTGGTCAATGAATCAGTGAGGGATCTGTGGTGATCTCTACATTTATTGAGAATATTTTGCTATTACGGATATTTTATACCATGTTCATGTTTATTTTACATGACGAGGGAAGTCTGGACCCTCTTACTCTTGATCATGGCCCCCACATAGTAATCATATTTTAGAGCTATTAGGAAACGAAGCTGTCGTATTCCTAATAAAGGGGATATAATTCACAACGAAATAGCTTCCCATTGCTTGCAAATATTGTCTTCATGAATAAATGAGGATACTCGTCTTAAGATGATTAATAAATATCCTCACCATATAAATTTTTCTAAATTAGGAGTACCAAAGATAAACCCAGATGCCAATGAATTATCTTAAAAGAGATAACAAATTGCAGGCGGAAAGGAAGGAGCCTATCAACTTTGGGTAAAGCACTGACCACGGTTCTTATCGAAAACATAAAAATAGGGGAGAGTATATCCAAGGTGAATTTACAGTTAATATAACTTATCAGTAACTTACGTATCAGGAGTTACGGGTAAGACGGAACCTGCTTCTATATATGATTTATAAGGACTTCAAGGAGATTTTATTGGGGGCCCCACAAGCCAACTGGTCGTTTGGGGGAAAAAATTATCCGAAAGGATTAAAACGGCCAGTCATGAAGCGATTAGGGGATAATCCAGAGACCAAGAAAAGTTCCATTGGCGCAACCTTCTACATCCCGAAATTCTTTAAATAGCAGGGGGATCGATCTAAACATCTACTAAGTACCATGTACGGCAGGCAGAAACTAGTCGGGAACTCAGGATACCAGAGCGTCAACGTGCAGAATTGAGGCAGCAGAAAAAGCAGCTAATCAGACTCAAGAGGGATTGGCATTAAATATAAACTTAGAAAGGAGGGAATTTGTCGTGGTGCTTAAGGGACTTGCGTCAAATCACGCCCTACCCTCAAATAATCACCCTCAAGTAATCACGTCCTACCCTCAAATAATTTCAGTTATAAAGAGGTACATAAAAGTCACTCATACTTCCATCACAGCTAAAAGAAATTGGCCATCAGATGAAAAAATGATAGTGCGACAGTAAATAAACCATTTCGTGGAGATTAGCTTTTGCACCGTGCTTCACTTCTCCTGTCTAATTTATTTCCAATATAATTTTAGTAGTCACCAAAGAGTAATAATAAAAACCGTTTAGTTTGCAACATGAAAAACCTAAATGCCTTTATTGCAAATCATTCTTAAACACAATGTAAATACAAATTAATTACACCTAACTCGTCTATGACAACTATTTGTTTAAAAGACACATACTTGCCAAAATTGTTAAGCGTTCAAGGAAATATTTGAGATAGTATTAATAAGCTATTTGATTAAAAGGTGTTGCCCTTTGGCATCTGTACAGGGTGGGCAAATTTCGATGTTTGTATAGGGTAACTTTTGATGTGTAAGTATTTAACAGCGAAAATAATCTTTTAGTAGATTATTTTTGGCGGTTTTTTATATTTATTCCAAGTAGGCGTGTGTCATTTATGACAGTGTTTATCCCTTTGTCAATATATTTTATATTAATTATTTTGTTTCCATCATAATTACACCCCATTTAATCGTAAAAGTGAAGATGACCAAAAAATCAGATATTTATATCTAATTTTATAATACATTACAATTACAAAATAAAAATTCAAATTAAAGTAAATGTTCAAACCGATGTCCATTATGTTCGATACATAAATTACACCTCTTCATAACACTCTGAACTGCTGTATACAAATGAAGATTTGAAATGGAACTCACACAGTCTATAAAAAATTGTCTGAATTCATTTATGTCGGTACTGGTTTTCTTGTACAGTTTCTCTTTAATGTAGCCCCAAAATAAGAAATTCAGTGGCGTTAAGTCAGATGATCGTGGTGGACACCTCACTGCTCCGTTACTTCCTATACAGTTATTTCTAAAATTGGTATTTAATAATTCTGAAACAATCCTGATATTATGAGGTGGTACACCATCTTGTTGGAAGAACTGATTTCTTGCCTCAATTAAGGCTTGATTGCCCATAAATTCCTCAATAATTTTCTGGTTTAATAGTTCACAGTACTATTGTCCATTAAGATTTTCTTGATATATATGATATGTTAAAACACGATTGCCACGTAGAGCACACCAAACACTAAAACCAAATCGTCCGTGAGATCGCACGTCAACGGTACGGTGAAGGTTCATATTAGATAAATAGTGCTCATTATGCCTGTTGAATACTCCTGCACTGCTTATGTAGACTGCATCTGTCCAAACTACATTTCTAGGGAAGAATGGATCTTGTTGACTTTTTTAACAATGCCATATGCAAAACTCCAATCGTGCTGAAGATCAATTGGTTACAGGTGATGTTGTTTCCTTATTGTATAATGCCTGAATTTGTGTGTTCAAAATACCCAAAGCTCGACGTCTTGAAATCCCAGAATCAGCTTAAATTTGACGACTTGAAATTGAAGGATTTGCAACCGCCATTCCAATTACAGTTATAGAAGTTTCCTCAGCAATATTGTAATATTTTGGTCTTGGCTTGTTGAAGGGCCCACAATTAATGATATTTTCTTGAACATATTTCAAATGCAATATCATAATTGTAATTACTTTGATACAACATTCTAGCAACTTTATGCCTTAACTCGAAATTGCACCTTTTTTTAAATTTTCTCGATGCCACTGTATTATACAGAAAAAAGTGCCTCAAGAATGTAAAACTTGGTTTTTCATAACTTTACAAACAACCAAGATATTAACATATGTCTAAAAGTCGAAAAATCGAACTTATGTTTATAACTCGAAAACAAAAGACGATAGTAAATTTTTGTTCTCGTCAGTAAATTTGTCTCAAAAAAAGAGATCGAGAATCTCTTACAGTTACCGAGTTACCCTATACAAACATCGCAATTTGCCCGCCCTGTACATTAGTGTCTATAATTTTGGAAAACTAGAAAAAATATACATAAACATGGTCATTTATTCATTTCGCATTAAATACTCAAAGGAAAGTTTTTCATTTCCATTTCACGTTTTGCAAGCAAAATATAACTTCTAATAATGACATAGCAATCATTTTCTCAGTGTAATATTAATTTTAATTATAATTATAAAATTATGAAAATAAGAGAAGGTAATAATCTCGCCTTAATTAGACATTTTATTGGAGGTATATGTATATAGACTGAGATATACCTTCATTAAATCACTAACTACTTAAGAAAATGAAAATTGGACCCTCGTAAAACTGCTTTAAATTCTCTTTATTCTTAAGTGAATCAGACAATGTAAATATTTTATTCTGTAACAGCTGTACTTAATATTTAGTAGATTATTAAAATGTACATTATTTTTTTACAGTTATACTACACAATGAATGCAGCCCACTCTTCTTTTGTACTCCACGAGGAACTTAAATATTTTGGAAATTATAGTGAAGTAGAATATTCTGTAATAGACCATGATACTACATCAGAGGGTAAGCAAACAAAACATATATTATTTATAATAATTTTTTATTTAACAGAAACCATTTAAATGTAAAACTTACGCCTTTGTAAAAACTTTTACAGTATAATATTATGTGTTTTTGTTTTTGCTAATCATACAGTTTTGTGAATATAATAATCGTGAATCGCTCTAGTACTTAATAATTATAATAATAATAAATCATTTATTATTCACCAAATATATATGTTATTTCAGATATTATATTGCAAAAATAAAAAAAAATGAGAAATTTATATTAGGTTACCAAAATAAAAGGCAACAGGTTTACTAACAAAGCTTTTTAGTTTTGAAATTTTACTCCATGATAACATTTACTATGGCGTTAGCAACCTAATATCGGTGTACCAACATGGTTTTATGAAAGGACGTTCTACCACCTCTAATCTGTTATGCATAACCCAATCTATTTCTGAAGCTATTGATCAACGCACGCAACTTGACGTAATATATACAGATCTCTCGAAGGCATTCGACCGACTGGATCACTCCATACTGCTAAACAAAATGTCTGTTTTTGGTTTTTCGCCGTCTCTGTTATTATTTTGTCATGCTTATCTTTCGGATAGAAGGCAATATGTTGCGTATAATGGTTTCCAGTCTGTCGAATATATTGCTACATCCGGAGTCCCACAAGGGTCAATTCTCGGTCCCGATATTGTGAATGTTATTGATGTGTCCTGTCTACTTTACGCTGATGATGTCAAAATTTTTAAAGTAATTTCTTGTTTGGAGGACTGCGTTTCTCTGCAAAACAGCCTTTCAAACTTATTTAATTGGTGCGTTGAAAACAACTTAAATCTGAATGTGTCTAAGTGTAACGTTATGACCTACACAACTAAATACGAGGCTGTTATGTTTAATTACAGTATTGACAACGCAATCCTTCAACGACCTTCTACTCTTGCTGACCTTGGCGTAATATTCGATGGTGAACTTTCATTTATACCTCACATAAATAATTTAGTGTCTCAATCTCTTAAGACTCTTGGGTTCCTAATTAGAACTAGCAGAGACTTCTCGAATATCAGTACACTTAAAACTTTATACTTTGCTTTTGTTAGGTCTAAACTTGAATATGCGTCTCTTGTTTGGAACCCTCATTACAGAAATCACGTAGACTCTTTGGAGAAAGTGCAAAGACGATTCTTAAAACTATTATGGCTTAAGTCTGAGGGAGCATACCCGTCTATCGGTGTTCCCCAACAAGAGTTGTTGACTAAGTTTTCCATGACATCTCTTGAAAATAGACGCGAATATTTTTCTCAAGTATATCTATATAAAATCTTACACAATCAAATTGACTGCCAAGAATTATTAGGGAAATTAAATTTTCATGTGCCTAGTGTGAATTTTCGGAGAACACAAACTTTTTACGTCTCATTTTCGCACTCGAATATTCTTAGACTCTCTCCTCTATTTACTATGTGCAACAATTATAACAACAACTGTGGGCAGTTTGATATTTTTCATTGCACCCTTGATTTTATTAAAAAATGCTATAATAACTAAGTCTTTGTTTCTCTTTTTTCTTTTTCCCTCTTAAACTGTATGAAATTATTTTATTGTTATTTTTATAGAATGTTTTATTGTTATTTTTATACAATGTTTTTTTTTTCTTTTTAAATTCTTTTCTATATACTTATACTGTATTGTATTTTTTGTTCTGTGTATTTTTCCTGCTCTAGAAATGGGTTTACCTGTTGAGCAGTGTATGCAAATAAATAAATAAATAAATAAATAAAACAAAAAGTCCACAAAACAGGAGTGTGGGGAATGATGAAGGAAAAAATAAAAGATAAATGAGAGGAAATAGAAGTTACTGTTATGAGAGATAACTTATTTATACAGTCAACCAAGTATAAGAGAATCTATGCATATATAAAAGCTCAAAAGGTTTTCTTCTCCGGTTTCTCAAGCGGCTACCGCTACACAAATTTTGATAATATTTTTTTTTCAATTAAAGGTCTCTACCCTCAGATGGATCATGAAACATTTTTATATTTTTTAATCACCATTTTCATATGTAAATCAAAATAAACAAAAACTAATGCATGTTAGCGTATACTAAGCGCGGCGTTACTTGAAGCGACCTCTACCACCGACCTCTTAAGAAATGGAACTAATGCATCTTAGCCGGCTTAGCCAGAGATACCACGCTTGGCTTATTCTGTGCCAGTGTCGCAGAATCTGTGCCAGTGTGCTATTTGGTTATTGTTTACATTCGAGTTTTCAGTTTTTTTTCTTTACGGGTTGCGGTTTAAACTACCCGCTGTACTGAAGCTTAAGCTTATTGTACCCCATAGTCTCATTACTCCATAAGACCCGTTCTATTCCAGAAAGCGAGTATACAGTTTATGGGAGCTCTGGCTATCTCTTCCGGGGTTAAAAGTGGTCCCTCGAAGTATGTTAGTATCATTTCTGTTAGGGCTGGGCATTCGCATAAGATGTGGTGGGTAGTTTCTTCCTCTTCACCACACATCCTGCAATCTGGATTGTCTTTCACCCTTATATTGGTTAGCTGTTTGTTTAGTGTGCAGTGTTCTGTTAATATTCCCACTGCACACCTCAGCTGTTTTCTGCTCAGCTTTAGCATTTCGTTGGTCCTTGCTCTAGATATTTCTCCGATGAACAAGCGCGACTGCCTCATTCCCGGTATCTCTATCCAGTGCGAGTAGTGTTTCTGTCTTAATAGTTCTTTTATCGATCCTTTTGCGGTGCTGTAAGATACCCCGCAGGTCGGTTCGGGACCTGTTAGAATTGATTTAGCGCCTTTTCTGGCTAGCATGTCTGCTTTTTCGTTTCCCGTATTTCCCTGGTGTCCTCGTGTCCACTCCAGTTGTACACTGTTGTGTTCTGTAAGTTTCTCCAGGGACTCCAGGCAGTCTTTTACTGTTTTAGATCGTATTTCTACTGCTTCCAGAGCTCTGAGGGCTGCTTGGCTGTCAGTGATGATGCGGATTCTCTTATTTTTGTATGCCCTCCGTATCATTTCTTGTGCACAGACGTCTATTGCTGTGATTTCGGCTTGGAACACTGTTGCGATACTTCCGAGGTTCAGGCTGCAGTTACTTTGCTGCAAACAGGATTGTTTATATGTGACTTCGAGTTTTTACTTGCTTTTCAAATAAGAATTTAAGCTAAGTATTTTTAGTTTGGTTTACTATTTTTATTTGTTTTTCGGGATAAACCTATTTTAAGCATGGAACGACATGTTGTTCCTATTGTAGGTGACGGAAATTGTTTATTTCGTTCTGTTTCGCATTGTTTATTTAAAAATGACCAACAACATCGCGTGATACGCATGCAAGTCGTCGAAAAAAATTAAAAATGAATGGGAGTATTATAAAGGTTTTATTGTTGGAGATCTATCGTATCGGTTGCCGATTACAAATTCCGCTGAATACGAAAATTTATTGTCTTTAGATGGCGAGTTCGCCGGCCATGTCGAATTGCACTGTATTAGTCAGCTGTTTCCTGATCATTTGTTTAGAGTGTATAGAGATAATAATAATAACGAAACTCTTGATTATGGTACTGGAAGTATTATTTCTAATTTACTTTTTTCTGGTAATGTTGATGCAGGACATTATAGTGTTTTAGAATTTCGTCCTGTCACTAATGATGCCGATGTGGGAAACGCACTCTGCAATGTTGTGCAACATAGTATTTCAAAAAAACGTAAATTAAGAAAGACGTTGAGTGGCGGCAGGGAAAGGAGACGCGAACGCACACAATAACGTCTAAAAATACGAAAAAAAAACCTGCTTTACAATTCAGTATAGATGTGCTGTTTCTGATACTATCTCAAATGTAACTCCATTCAACTTAGGTAACTTAAACAACATATGTAGTTATTGCTCTGCCCGGTACTTTTCATGTGAAAAAAATTCGGCTGGCTACTTTGGTCTTTGTTGCTGTAATAAAGAGTTCAAATTACCGGAATGTCGGATTCCTGATAAAATGAAAGAATTATTTACAGGGAATGACGAGATATCGAAAAATTTTCGAGATAATATTCGGCAATATAATAATGCTTTGTCGTTCGTGTCATTCGGGGCAAATATAAAATTACCTTCCGGATATGGTCCGTATTGTTTCAAAATTCTTGGTGTAGTACATCATAAAATTTCATCATTAAACCCTCAAAATGGAGGATGTGCTTCTTATGGACAGTTATACATTTTAGACTTTTCCGAAGCCAATCAAATTAGACTTGAACATGCTGCGAACAGTGCCTTGAGAAAAGACATTCTAGAAATACTAAATCGTATCGTAAATCAATGTAATACTTATGTGATGTTATATAAGACAAAGCATCAGAAGATATGTGAAGAAAAGGAGTTAGCTTTAAAAGAAAATCGTGTACCTATTAATTTGGTAATGCGTTTTTATCACGAACCCAAATCAGATCCTCGACGGTATAATGACCCTACATGTTCTGAAGTTGCAACTGTTTTTGAATCAGCCGACGGTGCTTCACCTTCTCATAGACATGTTGCTATTTGCGCACATGACGGTGGAATAAGAAATATAGATTTTGACAGTATGCATTGCGATCCGATGTCATATGTATTAATCTGGCCGTGCGGGGAACCAGGATTGGCATATTTCAATGCCAACTGGAGGAGAGCGCAAAACTAAAATTCGCCAAAATATTTCTATGCGAGAATACATATCTTACAGACTTATGGTTCGAGGTTTAACTCCTGTAGGAGACTTCAATCCAATATTTAATGCTGGGAAGTTAACGCAGCAGTTGATTGTTGATTATTACTGTCGCATCGAAGGCGACAGATTGAAATTCATCCGAAACCAACAGGTGAAATTGCGAGTAGATACATACGTTGGTCTTGCAGACGCTTTACATGTAAGGGCCGACAACGGAAACTTAAAGGCTGGACGTGTTGTTATTTTACCTTCATCGTTTACTGGCAGTCCTCGAAACATGATGCAAAATTATCAGGACGCAATGGCCATTGTAAGAAAATTTGGTAAGCCAGACATTTTTTTGACGTTTACATGTTATCCTTTATGGCCTGAAATTACAAATAGCATACATTCTTATGAAACTGCTAATAATAGGCCAGACGTCACTGTTCGCGTGTTTCGTGCAAAAGTAAAGGAACTCTTGCGTTTAATTAACCAAAAACAAATATTTGGCGAAGTACTAACATATTTGTACACTGTTGAGTTCCAAAAGAGAGGTTTACCTCATGTTCACCTATTATTATATCTTCGAGATACTTGCAAATTTAGGGAAATCTCAGATATTGACAACGTTATTTCCGCAGAAATACCAGACCTCAATAGTAGTACGGCCTTATACAATTTAGTTACATCTCATATGGTGCACGGGCCTTGCGGTATTCTTAATCCAAAGTCAATTTGTATGGCCGACGGTAAGTGTAAAAAAGGGTTCCCAAAAGAATTTATCCCTGAAACAAGAGATAATTTAAATGGCTATCCCAATTATCGAAGAAGGAATAATGGTAGAACGTTTACCAAACATGTACAAGGTAATGATGTGGAAGTTGATAATCTTTATATAGTTCCTTATAATTCCTTTCTGTTACATTACTTTCAAGCCCATATTAATGTAGAAATTTGTGCAAGTGTCCACAGCATAAAATACATTCATAAATACGTCTACAAAGGGCATGACTGCGCCAATTTGCAGATAACTTCCGAAGGTGACGTACTTCATTATGATGAAGTGTTTGCTTTCTTAAACACCCGATATGTCAGCCCGAGTGAGGCTGCGTATAGAATTTTTTCCTATCCTATGCATGAACAATCTCATTCTGTAATTTGCTTACCTGTTCATTTACCACAAGAACAACAAGTCTATTTTCATGACGGCAATGCCGCTGAAGCTTTACTTAAAGCAGAATTAAGAAGCACAGAACTGATTGCATGGTTTAAATTAAATAAGGATTTGTCAAAAAGAAGCCCGTACATTTATCCAGAAACGCCGAATTATTATGTTTGGGACAGAAAATAACCGAGTTTTGAAAAAACGTGTTAAATTTTGTAAAATTATTGGTAGAATGTTTAATGTTTCCCCAGTAGAATCTGAACGATATCATCTTCACTTGCTGTTGCTTCATGTAGTGGGTGCCACCAGTTTTGAAGATTTGAGGACATACAATAATGTTACTTATTGTACTTTCAAGGAAGCTGCAATGCAACGTGGCTTACTTCAGGATGATAATGAGTGGCATCGTTGTCTAATTGAAGCTTCAGTCATTCAAATGCCGTTTCAATTAAGGCAATTATTTTCGTTTATTTGCATATATCAACAACCATCAAATGCAGTTCAGTTATGGGATATTTTTAAAGACTTTTTCAGCGAAGATTATGTACATCTTCACAGCCAGGATGTAGCTTATCAGTTGAGTCTCAGAGATATAAATGAAACCTTAAAATTACATGGGTTCTCTCTTTCAACATTCAACTTACCCAGTATCGATGATTTACCACTAGCAACTTCAAGCATACAGTCTTCCATAATTCCGAATTTGAATTATGACTCGATGATACAACAAGCTAATGATGAACAACTTTTGATCATTAATGAAATTATTCATGTAATGCAACAGAATAATACAGGCAAATGCAATGCCTATTTTATAGATGGCCCGGGCGGTACCGGAAAAACTTTTGTATATCAGTGTCTTATCGGAAAGTGTTTCACTTTAGGTTTGGAAGTAATATCAGTGACATGGACTAGTATCGCTGCTATGCTGTTACCAAATGGTCGTGCGGTACATAGTAGGTTTAAGTTACCCTTAAAACTGCATGAGAATTCTATATCATCTTTAAGAGTTAACAGTAAAGCAGCAGCTGATATCAGGTCAGCAAGACTGATTATATGGGATGAAGCACCCATGGCCAATATCTATGCATTAATGTGCGTTAATAGACTTCTCAAAGACATTATGGGTAATGACATTCCTTTTGGAGTAAAAATTATTATACTTGGGGGAGATTTTAGGCAGGTCTTGCCAGTAGTTCCACATGCCTCACGAGAAACAATAATTCAAAACTGCTTCAAGTTTTCTCCCCTATGGTCAGAATTTAGGGTATTTAAGTTGTTTAGAAACATGCGAGCAAGACCCGAAGAATTGGAATTTGCGAATTTTCTGCTTAAAATTGGTAATGGAGATTATCCTTCCGTAAATGACGAATCGTCACCATTATCTGCTGTTATTGATTTACCGTCTAGTGTAATTGCGAAAGAAGACATTGTTTCTGAAATATTTGGGAAAGAATTTGCGTCACCACACGCCGTTATTAATTTTTCAAAATTTGCCATTTTAGCCGCAAAAAATGAACACTACGATGAGATCAATTCTAAAGTTATAAACCTTATACCCGGAACGCCTAGAACATATATTAGTGTAAATAATTTGATAACGGAGGAGGAGAATGAAATTCTTCTGTTTCCTATGGAATTTCTGAATAGTTAATAGAATAGAGTTAAGTGGTTTGCCTCCACATAACCTTACATTAAAAACTGGAGCTACTGTCATGCTGTTAAGAAACCTAGATTCTTCCCAGGGGCTTTTAAATGGTACCAGATTAATTGTTCGAAATATGTACGACAATTCTTTGGATTTGGAAATTATCACTGGCGAAAGAGTAGGTCAAAGAGTTTTGATTCCTATAATCGACTTAACGCCATCTGATACAACTCTTCCTTTTTCTTTCAAAAGACGCCAATTTCCTATTCGTCTTACCTTTTGTATGACTATAAACAAAGCGCAAGGACAAACTCTTGATCGTGTTGGGATTTATTTACCCCAGCCTGTATTTAGCCATGGCCAGTTGTATATAGCAATGTCTCGAGTGCGATCGTTCGACAATTTGAAAGTACAAATAATTCCAAAAGGGAACAGCACTCTCAATGTAGTATTTAAGGAGGTGCTGTAACATGAAACTTTCGTCACTCACTTGCATTTTCCAATACACCCGCCGCCGAATTTCGACGAGGTTACGCTAGTAACCTTTTAAAAATGTCTTTACTATGTTGAGGTATAGTAAGTAATGATATATTTTTGTCCAATGTTTACATTGTGAACATCACTTCGATACGACGGTTTATTAGGGAGATGATGAATTAAATTTAAAAATTTTATGAAAAAAAAATGTAATGTGAAGCCTCCGTATCTTGTTTAGCCATACTAAAATTTTTAGTTTCTGAGATATTCATTGACGTCGTTTAATCCAAGAATTAAACGAAGATAGAAATTTTGTACTTTTTTGTATACATCATGCCTCAATATTATCAATACAAGAACCGTAGACTTTATCATAGTGAATAAAAGAAATCATCAAAACTAATAAATCGCATAACTTTTTTATTTTTTTAATTGTTTTTATGTACATATAATTTTTAGTGCAGTATATTCTTATATTGTTTAAACATCAATGACCAATGACCAATTTAATTTAAGTGTGATTTTGTCTTTTCCAATCTGCAAGTTGATTTCTCTGGATATAAATTCACGAATGTCTTCATTGCAAATTATTACAGCAGAGGACGTACTTGGATTAAATTTAAGTTAATGATCAGTTAAGACTAATAATAAATCAGTTAAATCCATGTTTATTAAAATTATACACACATCAGCGTAAATGAAAATTACAAAATTGCAAAGCTGTATGTAAGAATTGCGAATAATAGTGGTCCAAGTATAATCTCTTGTGGGACTCCTGAAAATACGGTTAGTGGTTGCGCAATGCTATCATTAAGTAATGTTTGTTGAACTCATCATTTTAATTGTTCTCCATTCTAATTGTTCTTTATTCCTTTGCCAGAAAGTATCAAAGCGAATCTTGATTAAAGTAATTATGATTTATGACGAACAGAAGCAGCTGTTGTCGGAACAAATGACCTCGAAAAGAAAAAGCGCTACCTTGCTTACATTTTTCTATTCAATATAAACTTTCTAAGAAATACTTAACTTCTAACAATGAAGAGGACATTTAAAAAAATGTGATTCATAAATATGTCAATTAATTCTAGGGAAAATTCAATTCAAAGTTAAATATAAAACCTTGTATAAAACGATATAAATTATGAAAGAAGAAGCAAAAGTGTATGTAAAAAAAATATAAAGAAACTGAAAATAATTACCTTAAACTAGAAGTTTCTTGCAACAAAGATATTTAGACACAGAAAGTACATGTACCTTAATATCTCAATGCGTTTTTAGATACTTAGTTTCAACAAATATCTAAATACTCAAATGTATCTTAACTACTATTTTTTTAAAACATATCTAAGATTCTTTTACCTTCAAGTCTGAATAATTTTTTGACGTGAGATTTATGGTTACACGCGAACTTGAAGTTGATGATGTTTTCCATATAGAACCCCAAAGAAGGGTAAGATTCTTAGCGATTAATTTCCTCATAAACTAACTCTTTGTAATGCACCTCAACTGGATAAAATCATTTCTCAGCATTCCTGACAACCAATTTGAGCAAACTTTTTTTTTAATGTAGAGAAAAAAAACAATACTTTACGGGGATAATCTATTTCCTTTACATAGTAAAACACGGCTGTCTGAGATATTTTTCAAGGTCAAAAATCTCATATTGGCGATTCTTTTTATCGAAAAACGGATTACATATTTTATTCAGCGTTCCTTGTAAATGTCTTCCTAGAATGTTTCATTATGATTATGCAACTTTTAAAGAATTTTTAATGTTTTCAAGAAATGAACCTGTTATTTTTTCTATCGTTAACAAACGTTTTTGCGCTGAACATGTCAAGCTATCATATTTTAATTTTCCTAACATAATAGTAATAGTTCGCCTCATAAACATTCTAAAGATGTAATCTCTGCTGGAAGTAAAAATCATGGAGTACAACCCACAACTCAGTTTACTGTTAAATTTTCCCTTAGAAATAAAGTCCAATTCCTACACCACACAATTTAATAGAAAATTAAAAATACGGCATTTATTTATGCAGATACAAACGCTGTTTTTCAATTGTAAGAATGCTGTGAAATAACAAAATCGCCTCATTAATGTCAAAACCAAAACAATAAAAATTATAATTGTCACATTACTTGTCTCATTATAAAAATAGCTGACACGTAATTAACAAGAAAAAGTCGCTATAATTAGACTTGTTGGAAGTGGCGAAAGCTTAGCACAGAGAATGTTCCGAAAATTCAGTGATACGCATACCGCATCTACCACCCTTCAGAACCTCAGAAGCATAAGGATCCATGTCCATTTCAAGCATAATGAAGCTCTCTCAAAGCATAAAGACTTATGTCTGTATTTTCATTATGAAGGTTATAATATAAAATTATTAAGAACCAAGTCACACTTTGCTTTAGAGGCATAAGGGATCTCGTGGGACTTGGTTCCTTATGATTTTCATACCGCACTGACACAAAGATCCAAGTCCACATAAGTGAGGTTATGTACGTGTGTTGTAGCTGTCAGGCAGGTTGTGTAATTAGTGTTTTCCGAAGTATTAATGCAAAAACGAAAGTGTACATTCATAAAATAGAATATATTATATACGAAAATGTCCTATAGAACAAGGAAGATCATGAAAAATGGCAGTTAATCAAAAAAAAATGAAAATCCAGGTAAAACAAAGCTTAACATCGTGTTAAATGTTACTAAATTGATTTGCCAGTATTTTAATGAAATTTTGTGGTAATTATCCTAGGTAATTATTGTTAAAATGTGCTTATCTTTATATGTTAACAAATTATTATTAATGTTGCACTTTTTTTCTTTAAAATTGGAATCCAATAAATGTTCACTCAATGCAGATGTCTGACTTCAAAAATTTCACTGATCTAACAAAATCTTCCGGGCCCCTCGTATTACGAAAGAAGAATACGAATGGTGAACTCTTCCAAATTTCTAAGGTTGTCTGGCTAAAAGTTAAATCGAACCAACTAACTACCTTATTCTATAAGAACTCGTTCTCTGACGAGGACTTCAAAGAGTTGGAATTGCAAAGGTTTAAAAACAAAAAAGTTGATTTCCGAAAAATTTACCAGTGGTAAGGAACAATAAAAACTTATTAATTCACTGAAGTATGAAAATTTACAAACACTGCTTATGAATTTCATGATTTCTATGTTCCATTCATCATACCGAAAATTCTGCGTTAGTTCCTGAAGAAGACAATGAAGAAGACGAGACTTAATTTAGTTTTGGTTATTTTTAAGTTACCAAGTTGATTATGTTCAGTTTTCACTTTTTTAAAATAAAAATAAGTTGTTTCCCATCATTCTATGTTTTGTTCAAGACCCAAGTCCTAAAAATGAAAATTGATTTGAGGCATAAGGAACCAAAAAAATTTTGAAAATTTTGCATTTTTGGATGAATCGCGACGAATTATGACGATACACAAAATTTCAGACAGAAAAAATTTTCTGTCTGTGTGTCTGTCTGGTTCGCGATAGCAACTACAGTTTTTGAGATAAAGCTTTCAAATTTGGTACACACATTCTAGAGGTCAAGGAAGAGATTAAGTTCGTTAATGAGCAAAATCGGTCCCAACTTTTGAAACGTCAAAAATGTGACTTTTCTGAAAAGTCAAAGTGACTTTTTAGAAACGTCAAAATGTGACTTTTTTGAAACGTCAAAAAAGTTCTGATCCCCAAGTAATTGGCAGCGGTTTTTTTTTAGAAACTTCCTTTTTTTCAATCACACTATTAGATTTTACAGAATTTGATAGTACATTTTTTCTCTTTTCAACAATATAATATTTATGTATCTTTAGGTAAAGGAATTTGAGAAAATTGCGTTAAAAAGGTACACTACATGCATAATACAAAGAAGTTTTAGTGCCATATCCCAAAAAAAAAATAATTATGCAGCTGCGGACACATATTTCGGAGTAATTGCCCCTCATCAGCGTAGCGTAGCTAAGGAATTGGATCTAGGATGGGATAAATAAGGAACAAGAACTAAAATAAGGCTGGAAAGCGCACTACACCGTACTCAATTAGTGCATTCATGTTCCACCTGGCACATACAAAAAAAAACATAGATTTATTGGGGTTCAAAATACAACAAAGAAGGTTTAGTGCCACATCCCCAAAAAAAGCAATTATGCAGCTACGGATACGTGTTTCAGAGTTATTGCCCCTCATCGCGTAGCGTAGCTTAGGAATTGGATCTAGAACGTTATAGATCAGGAACAAGAACTAAAATAATGTTGAAAAGTACACTACACAGTACTCAATTAGTGGCAATGCGGGGATGAACGATTGTTATTTGAAGAGAATCAGAATGACAGGTAAATCCTGGCACGTCTCATGCAAGAAACAACGTTTGTTACCGGTAAAAAATTACAAGCTCGATTCTTGAAAAATTTCAAAAAATTTAAAAAGTTGGATAATATTAATAGAACTTTGTAGGAAGAAATGTCTACGTAATCAGTTTTTTAAATAAAAAAAATCGCGTTACACATATTTGGCGTTGAAAAAATATCGCAATAGGTCGTGTTTTATTATGTAAAAAAAATTAATTAACTGCCTAGCAAAAAACTAAATTTACATATTTTTGCATGTTTTCAATTTCTGATTTTTTTCGGGCCCTTAAAAAGGGGGAGTGAAAAATTTGCTTTTTTTGGATATTTTACTAGCCCTCGATCCATAATTTGTTACAGAGACACCAACGTAATGCATATAAGCATTCCTTACAGTCGTACGACAATGGAAGTATTAATCGCAATTTCATTGGCCGTTTTAAGATAGCCTTAGGGCATGCGCAGTTACATGACATGTCAAACTGTATTACATCCTTTTGGAATCATTTATGAGCAATGAATTCGTTAGACGATAGAGAGATACTCGCCTAGCACGCGGTAGGCCCAGGGTTCGAATCGTAAACTTTTTTATTTATTTTTTTAAATAAGTATTTTTTAGTTCTTTAGTAAGATTTTCCTTGCCCTTTATTGTAGTTTGTTTTATTTTCCTTGCCCTTTATTATAGTTTGTTTATTTTCACGGTGCCGAATTCCCCTTTAAAAATGATATCTGATGAGCACGCCATGCCGTGGCCTTGAAACTGCCAATGAAATTGCTAGAAATACTGCCATTTCCGTATGACTGTAAAGGATGCTTATATGCCAACGTAATGCGCAATATTTACATAGCTCACAGAGATAATTTGTTAAAGGCCGCAGTAGAGGGCACGAGTTAGTAGAAATAAAGCTTATTTTCTCTATTACAACATTTTTCTCAAAACTTTTTTCTTTAACATATAGATATGAAATTATATTTTTTCAAATAAGGGTACTTTTGTATTTTTTTAAACGACGCATTGTTTGCGAGAAAATCTCAGAAGACCGAGCAACTGCGTAATGTCAAAGATTTATTATGAACTGCGAGATCATCTAAATATTTTCACCACTTACTGAGATAAAGTTTTGTATAATGGTAATTACACACAATAATATGGAAATAAAGTTTGTTAACTTTTTGGAGTTTAATTTGAAAAAGAAACAATAGAAATGCAGATTTTAGTTTTAAGTTTATCCCATTAATAAAACTATTCTTTTTATTCTACAATAATTAAATACATACCTAACTCTCTCGCTGTTATTCTGTTATAAAATCACATTTATTTTTTAAGTTTTACATTCATTACATTAATGCTAGAGATGGGAAGGTAAGAAAGTCATTTTAAAAGTCTCTAAAGTTCATAAATTATTCTGATATCCTGCTCTTTCTTATTAATTTTGTAATTTTCTCTCCAACGACTTTCCCGTGTTGTGTATCTAGATTATTAAATGTGAAACTTAATAAGATATAATTCCCTTGTCAATTTCTTACAATGTCATAATTATATATTTTTAAGTTCATTTCTCATCTAGATATTAACTTCATATTATTTTAAATTACTACTTAATACAAAAAATGAGAGATACATTCGTATAGATAATGATTTGTAGTTATCACTATCAGTCACTCAAAAATTTTAAAATAATAAATTGGAAATGTCATTATGACTAGAATAAATACTGTTTGTGTAGATAAGTTTAAAAATTATTTATTACGTAATGTACTGTATTTAAAAAAATTAAATATCAATTTACTACTAACAACCGTAAATAATTGTCACTAGATGCTTCTCTACAAATATAAGGTACGTTATGGTAGAGTTTTCATTATTATAGATTTGGAGGATAAATGACTAATGACTACAATAATCGGAAAAAAGCAACAGATATTTCAAATGTTGTTAAAAAATAGGCTCGTTGAATCCAATTTCTGTGAATTGAATACAGTAAAATAATTATCGAAAAACGGATCTCAACATGCTGGAAAAAATTGTTAACATAACATCTCAAAATTTCGCATTAAATTTGTGACGCGTTCGTTTTTTTTCCTTATAGTCCAAGAGCTGGCGTCCAAAATGTGCAAGAGTTTTCTCAAAGATAATTTTTTTGAGATTAGGTTACTTTTTAGTGATGGAAAATAACTCAGCACTTCCGGTACCGGGACACCTAGCGCTGGGACGCTCGCAAAGGTGTAATATTAATTAACGTCTCTAAACTGTTTTCTCAAAGCTCAAAATTTATAGAGAACGAGCAAATATAATATAACAAGAATCCAACAGTCAGACAGCAAAATATAGGGACACGTGGCGTCAGTGCTACTTCATACCTGTCAAAAAAATGACGTGTGTCAAAGTGATTTCTCAAAGCTGAAATTCTCCAAAACATTAATTAAAACTATAAAGTTAATAAAGGAGACAGTCAGACTCATTTATGATAGGACCACGTTAGTTAGCAGTCGATAGATGTGAGAACGGTAACTGCGCGCATTAGTACGCCTTTTCTCAATACATATCATTTATTTTATATAAAAAAATAATTTTAATTTATTCTTAATAATTGTAATTGTTATATATCAGTTATTATATAGATATCAATTATTTAATACAAGAAAAAAATAATTTTAATTATTTTATAACAGAAAAAAAAAGAATCATTGATTCATTGAAAAAAAAATTGACACTGAAATTATGCCAGATTTAATGTTTATCAGTTCATTTTTAAAGTTTTTTTCCCAAGTAATGATTATGAATTTCTTTTGTATTAATTTTTCTTAAATGTTCTTTTATAATAGGATCGTATTTGCCCAATAACTGAACCAATTCAAGAAAATTTCCATTTCGAGATGCATATAAACGATCGACGGATCCTCTAAAAGCTAAATTATTTTCTGCCAAATAACCAACAATAGACATTAAACGTTCTATTACCTCTTTCCAATAGTCAGCCTGTTTTTCAATTTGTTTAATCAAATTCTTATCAATGCCAGCCTTATATTTCAAATTTATTTCGATATGTCGCCATTTATTATATACTAAAATGTGGCTTCCAGATCTTTCATGAGACTTCAAATAATCAGCAATATTCTGCCAGTTACTTAAACCTTCTCCCATTGCAAGTTTTGATACTGGCTTATTATCAACAAATTGGCAACAAAAACAATAAACACAGTATTTGGAATTTGAATATTGAAGCCAGCTTCTGTAACTCATTTCTCCATTAGATAAAATACAATGACAATGAAAAAGAGAAAAGTGCCTACCTTTGTTTTTTGAATTATTTGGATAACATCCCTGGGAAATCGTGAATTAGGACCTTCATGTTTTTCTGGGCCATGTATAACTATTTCATCTCGAGCTGAAACAGTTAAAAATCTTGGCCAATTTCCTATATCTGAATAGTCATAACATCGCATCGGTGTATTATCATTTTCATTTCCTTTGGTTATTTTATCATTATATTTCGTAGTTTCAGTTTCCATTTCAGCTTCAATTTCAGGATATTTAGCACAACCAACGTTCTCATTGTCGCATTTAAGCACCTGCACCATTACACATTCTTCACCGCCCTTAAATTCTTCAAACACTTTACTGACTTTACTTTCGCTTTCACTAAAATTTATTTGTGGTTCATTCGAAGACGAAGACGTCGAAATTTTTACAAACTTTGACATAAATGCCGAACTTTCTTCAGCTTCTTTCAGAGCTACCATTTTTCTTTTACGATTTTGCGCCCCAGACCATTTCGAAGACATTATTATTTTTTGAATTATGTCAATATTATAACGTCAACAAACACAATACACAGCTCAAATTTAGTTTTTAATAACTAATATACAAAGTCCGAAGAAAGCTAGTACAAGCTGGCAAGCTGCAACAAAAGATGACACGAATGTTATATCTATTATACATACATATATTAAAATGCTAACTGAAGCACTGGAAACTTAAACGCGTACCGTACTATACTGTTATAGTAATAATATTAGTACTGGGCGATGTTAACCGATGTTTCAGGAACATCGATGTTTCGTTGACGATGTTCGATATTCTGACATCGATGTCAGAAGTGCTCAAACATTGAAGGTAACATCGATGTTTGCCATGCGATGTTGCCCCCATTTTGTAAGAAGTTTTCTTATAAATATAAACGTGAAAATTTGCTAAAATTATTTTCTATGCAACCTTGATAACGAATAATTAAACAATATTTTATTTCATTTATTTATTTTTACTTGACAGAAATAGAAATACAAGAAGTAATTAATTATACTATGTTTTTTAAGAATCAGGATATCAGTTCTAGTTTAACATTGCATTATATTATTATTATTATTATTTGTATAGGTACTTATTTCAAATTACATAGTTGCAAAACACATATGTATTTTAATTTACATTTCTATTGTGCAATTTGCTTTGGCAATTCCAAACCCAAACAACACAATAACATCGATGTTTATATTATATCGATGTTTTTTTACCGATATTCTTCCTGCATCGATGGCGGTCTCCGATGCCAACATCGATGCTCAACATCGATGTTTCGCAAACATCGCCCAGCACTAAATAATATTAATATAATAGACTGATTTCAACAATTCGCTTCTTTAGCAAAGAGTAGTTTATTCTTTGTTTTTAGTTAGAGAATAAATAATAAAATTAAATACAGAAAATTCAGAACTCGGTCAAAGAAGACCGGCAGTCGGAGCTCTATATAAAAACGATAAAACGTAAACATCATAACCACGCCAACACTTTGTACTCCGTCGGCCGGTATTACTTTGATTTTTTGTTATCATACAATACGCTTACCAATAGGCGGGCAGGTGCGGACTTATTTGGAGTGCGTGCTTTTGATTAAAATTTAAATTTAATTATTCAGAAACTACAACCGACTTGCGGTAAGTCAGCGCCCCCAAGATTCAGCGCCCCAGGCGACCGCCTGGCTCGCCTGCCCATCGGGCCGGCCCTGGTAACCCACATTCCATTGAGTTATAAAATAAACGATATGTATTGAGAAAAGGCACACAACACACAAATGCGCGCAGTTACCGTTCTCACATCTATCGACTGCTGACTGACGTGGTCCTATCATAAATGAGTCTGAGTGTCTCCTTTATTAACTTTATAGTTTTAATTAATGTTTTGGATAAATTCAGCTTTGAGAAATCACTTTGACACACGTCATTTTTTGACAGGAATGAAGTAGCGCTGACGCCACGTGTCCCTATATTTTGCGGTCTGACTGTTGTATTTTTGTTTTATATTATATTTGCTCGTTCTCTATAAATTTTGAGCTTTGAGAAAACAGTTTAGAGACGTTAATTAATATTACACCTTTGCGAGCGTCCCAGCGCCAGGTGTCCCGGTACCGGAAGTGCTGACTCTACAGTTATTTTCCATCACTAAAAAGTAACCTAATCTCAAAAAATTAGCTTTGAGAAAACTCTTACACATTTTGGACGCCAGCTCTCCTACTATTATGGAATAAGCTTCACTAAACGGCAGGTGTATTCAGCGGTTTGCTATTTTCTCGGGCGCCAGTTCCTTTTTTATTTTAACACGCTTTTATTAGCTTCACCTGTATGTATTTATGTATGTATCTATCTATGTATCGGAATCTTTCAACATAATTTTCACCAACTTCAAGACGTCTGATTAAATTGAAAATTTGCACACGTATTAAGGTCCGATGACAATACAATAATTTGAATGCGTATCGACGCATTTCTCTTTTAAAAAAAATTCTAAGCGGATATCAAAGTTTTGTAATCGGCGCAATCGCCAAAATATCGCATCCATGATAAGTTGGCAGAAAGTTAAACACTAATTGAATGAATACCGTTAGGTTACGAGAACATGAATGAAATAATTTTAGGTCTATTGCCACATATGTTATATTAAAAATCGAGTCTCTTGAAGACTATTACATTTGTTTTCGTTTCATGGCTAAAATATAAAAGAATAAACTATAGTTAAAAAAAAACTAAAAAAACACGCTTTAATAGCAAACCGAAATAAAAAGTAAAAAATAATGTTTAAATATTAAGATTTTGTTCAACAGCGATAGAAATTCCACTAACTTAATATAATTAAATGATTTTTAATAAGTTTAAAATAAGAATGAAGTGATTGACAAAAAATTCATTTTATTGTAAAAGGCGTGGGGTGCTTGCTATCAATTGTTATAAATATTTTACTGGTAGCTATTAATAAAAGTAGTTATAAAAATGTAGTAAAAAGCACCCCATGCTTTTTTTTGTCAAGCACTTCATTCTTATTTTGAACTTATTAAAAATCATTTAATTATATTGAGTTAGTGGACTTTCCATCGCTGTTGATCAAAATCTTAATATTTAAACATTATGTTTTACTTTTAGTTTGGTTTGCTATTGAGGCATGTTTTTTTTTAGTTTTCTTAAACTATAATTTATTATAGTGTAGAAACAGCACATTTTCCTATTATCGGTCAATAGGGTCTCGGATAATTGCAGTGAAGACCGGAAATGGGGTCTAGAAAAACTAAACTAGAAATAAGACCAAGGCAATAACCATTTTACAAAACATTTTTAAGTAAACCTGTAAATTCAACAAACTCAGCGCTGTAGTCTGTGACCCACCAGCCAGTTGCGATACACTCATACATCGTGACCCCATCATTACTGTTACATCTATCTCACTTGTTCAAACAGTCTGTTTTAACATTTGACTGCATTTGGCATTTTACACACAGTATATCACATACACTAATACATGTTTTCTTATTACAGCCTCAATACTCTTTACAGTACTGATCTTGACATTTTCTTCTCTTGGAATTTTCACCACCTGCCTTCTTCTGTACGGATTATATAGGGTAAGGCAAAGACAATTATTTAAGTGCATCTTTTAGTCTTATTCTCTCTAGCTTAAAGAATGTTTTCTTATTTTGGGGAAATACTAAATATATATATATATATATATATATATATATATATATATATATATATATATATATATATATATATATATATATATATATATATATATATATATATATATATATATATATATATATATATATATATATATATATATATATATATATAACAGGGTGGTCCGAAGTTTACCTGACAAACTTCGACACGTGACCGATGGACTTAAAATAATCGGAAAAGTTCCTATCAACTTACATCCTTAGGGGATTGCTAACAAAGACACAGGATGTTAAAGTTTTGTAAAAAACAAACAATTTTTTTAATAACTCTAAAATTACGAAAGCTATCGACTTGAAGTTTTAGGGGCGGTGATGATTTTTAAGTCTCTATTGTTTCATGAAATCTTATCTTTGTACTGCCTCTAGTGGCGCCGCCAGAGGGTGGGGGAGATGAATTTTTCGCCGAAACTATGTTACGCCACTGATTTGTGCAGTTGATTTTGAGATTGTTCGATTCAGTGTTCAATTTGGAAGAAAGAAGGTATCTTTTTAGTTTGTTCGTACAACACTTACTTTTCGAGTAAAATAGTAAAAAGCATTTTCATGACTAAACTTTATTGAAAGTTTATCATATATTTCATAAATTACAGAATTTATATAAAAACTAAGAACATAAATAAAACTCATTACCAAACAGTGAAACACAGGAAATTAAAGAAGTTGCTCAAATTGGAGCCCATTCACTTCAATACATTTGTGACACCTCTGAATTGTGGAATTGACAACGGCGGATACTTGATGATGATTTTCCCTCATCTCGTTGCAAGCTTGTTGGATACGCTCAAGTAGCTGAACTCGCGTTGTCACCAGTGTAACATAAACTTTTTCTTTTAAATAACCCCACATATAAAAGTCTAAAGGCGTGAGGTCAGGTGATCTGAGTGGCCAGGTCACCGGACCTCTTACAATATTCTCCTGGGCGTTATAATTGTTTCCCACACGACCTAGCCATCTCTCAGGATAATTAACGTCCAACCATTCGCGCACCACCCGTCCAAAATGCGCCGGTGCTCCATCCAACTGTATCCAATTTTCATTTCGTACATCAAGGGGAACATCTCCCATTATTTCGAGAAGGTCATGAGTGAGGAAATCTCGAAACAATTCTGCATTTAGCTAGGCGGCAAGAAGTGTGGGCCACAAATGTTGTTGCCAATAATACCCAACCAAACATTTACACTGAATTCATTTTTAAATGATCGAAGGCGGGTTTGGTGAGGATTTGCGTGTGCCCAAACATGCATATTATGGTGATTCACCACTCCAGCTCTGGTAAACGTCGCGTCGCCTCATCGGTTCATAATATTTTTTCTTAAGAATTCGGGATTCCCCCTTACAGAGTTAATTAGCCAACGACAAAAATTTAAACGCTTCTCTGTATCACCGGGATGTAAATTTTGTACGGGATATAAATGATAATCTTTTCTGTGGTCTCGATGTAATACTCGTAGCATTTTAGACTTGAATGTTCCTAATTGTTGTGCTGCCCTGCGAGAACTTAAACTTGGATTTTCGCCAAAAGCTCTAAGAACAAGTATTACAACCTTTAAGTCTAACCTCCGTATCCACCTCTGATATGTGCATAAGTTAAGCGTGCGCTACGCGCACCCTCGGCGCGTTGCAAGGCATCTTCCTCTATCGAGGAAAAAATTTGTATATTATTGGCCGTCACGCCGTTACGTTGCATCGGATCGAATTCGGCCATAAGACTTTTTGCGTCTTTCGCGACGTAGAACGACGCGCCCTCCGCGATTTTGCCGAAAAGACGCGTTCCGAAATGAGCCCCCCTCCCTGACCCCCCACTCACCCCCTCCAATTCTTTCGCGGAAATCCCCCCTCGAGTAACGCCCGCCCACGGGAGCGCGTTCCTTAATCTGCCGACTAAGTATTCTTTTCGGACGATCGAAAATTTTCGGCGCGTCGACGGCCGCCACGCCGTTACGTTGCGTCGGATGGAATTCAGTCATAAGACGTTTTTGCGTCGTTCGCGACGAAGAACGACACACCCCTCGCAATTTTGCCGAGGAAGCGCGTTCCGAAATTAGCCCCCCCTTCTCCGACCCCCACCCCCCACCAATTTTTTTACCGTAATTTTAGAGTTATTAAAAAAATTGTTTGTTTTCACAAAACTTTAACATCCTGTATCTTTGTTAGCAATGCCCTAAGGATGTAAGTCGATAGAAACTTTTCGGCTTATTTTAAGTCCCTCTATCACGTGTCGAAGTTTGTCGGACCACCCTGTATATATATATATATATATATATATATATATATATATATATATATATATATATATATATATATATATATATATATATATATATATATATATATATATAAATATATATATATATATATATATATATATATATATATATATATTGTATTACATGGAAAAAAAATTGAACAATAAATATTGGGGAAGCCATTTTGGTAAATAAGTATTTTTAATATCTACAAACTTTTTTTTTATTTTACAGGATTACAAGATTCTACTAATTCCATGGATTTTCAATATTATTATATTTATAATGATAGATTTTACGTACCTAATTTATAGCTTAATATTCCATGCCGTAAGTATTATTAGATATTCGAAAAAGCAGTATTATTATTAAGGTGTGTTGTTAAACTTTTCAAATTCTCGTTTTTCTTCTTCTTCTTATATCATACAGGGTATTCTGGAAATCCACTGTACAATTTCAGGAGTTACTTTTTTTCACCAAGACAAGAAAAAAAATTCTAAAAATATGGCTTTTAAGATGAAGAATGTAAGAAGTAACTCGTGAAACATTTTAGTAGAATATATCTCTTGAAACTGAAGATAGCACAACGAAACTTGATACAGATTTTCAGTAAATACAATTTGATGATTTTCCATTTGAAATTTCTCTTCCAGTCAAGAAAATTAGGTTTCGCATGCAAATTTATCCAAACATTTTCATGATAGAAACAAATTCTAGATTTCAAACCATTTTTAGAATAAATGCACATACAGAATGCATAAAAATGTACTCATTATTTAAAGATTTAAAAAGATCCTTTTGTATGGTTCTCTAAATTTGTACATTTCATTTGCTTACGTCTGTTTTCAGAGGAAATAATTTTTAAGCATTCGTGATAATATAGTCAAATCAGAGTACTAAATAATTGTTTTACCTGCATTGTGCCTCATACTCATATTCAAACCATGTTTTGAGTAATAGGTGTGAGCGCCTCAAAGAACTCTCTATCTATGGAGCCCGCTTTATCAAAAAGAAAAAATTTGGCAAATTTTGGCGATGCTAAACAGTCCCACAAGTGTGATATGTCATTTGTTTTATTAATGATGAGTAGCATTTATTTAATTTAGTTACTGCCGAAATATATTGGAGACTATAAAAATTGCAAAATATACATTTTAAAATATGGTAAACAGTAAAAAACCGTACATAAAATGGCTCATACTATTACTTAAGCTACGTGACGGAAATATCACATTATGTCTAACAACAAATCAAACTTTTTTTTGTAAAAATGCTCGAAACCTCAACTTGCATTTTTGAATTGTCGTTTTTTGATCCATACGGCAACTAAATATAACTTCGGGTTTCCCCCGATGTGTAACCTACTTTGTTATTTTAAATGCAGCACCCTGTATATTTCTACAGATTTGGATTGACGATAGACAATCGTTTTCAGTAAACCCCTTGTAGACTAGTTGAATAGTTTCTGAACAACACCTGAATAGGTATAATAAAAAACAGTTTAAGACTATTATACTGGGTGTCCCAGATTTCATATTAATAATTTATGAGCATGTAGATGGGGTTAAAACCGTATTAGTATTTCATATAAAAATTTTTCTTATGGCACTGAGCTACAGGTTCTTATAATTACGGAATAAAAATGGTTTTTATTAATAACTTTTTAACTACAATTTGAAATTTAAGCAAATTTTGGCGGTTTATATACGAGTAGTAAATGAATGTCTTTAATTCGGCTTCATAAGTAAGTTCGTTTGACTTTTAGTAGGTAAGAAATGGACTCTCTAAGGAATGACACCCCAAAATTTTGAAAGGGATGATATTTTCGAACTATAAGTAACAGAACTAGATTTATTAAACATTTAAAAAATGCATTTGCGTTTGATTTCAATAAATTCAATGGTATTAGAGAAAAATGCAATTTCAGTAGGGAAAATAAACCGAGAAATGCCTCCATCATTTTTATGTTTTCAGTTATACTTAGAGCTCCGACGCAGGGGGGGGGTATCGGTTTCCAGTGACGGTTTTTATGTAGACATAATGTTATTATTGTAAACATCTACTAATATATTCCTAAATAACAGAAAGATAGAAATTTATACAACATGATAAAGTAAAATTTATTAATTTTAAAACGTTAATATGTAAATTAGTTTTACCGGAAAACATATGACAAAAAACAAAAAAGTAATATTTTTACACTATTCAAATTTGACGCAACGTCACACTATATTTTTACTTTATAACTCGTGATCGGCTGGAGATATCTCAATTATGCAAAAACATTTGATGGATCCCTGTTAATGTCTACTCAGCGGTAGATGTTTTAACCCCATACTTAGTTGCCTTTCTGATTGTTAAATTTTTGTTTATAGATAGAATGTCTTATTCTTAAGTGAATTATATTTAAATTTATTAATACTTTGCTTATACTAGGGCCAGGATCTTTAGTGTAGGGGGCGTAAGCGGAGGCCCTAGCATGGGAGCCATAGGGGTTGTTACATATAGGTAGGTCAAGGTCACTTACATCTGGCGGCAGCCAATTAACGCCTGGGCAGTGGTTTCCTGTGATGTGTGACGACAGAGGTTCTCACGGTCAAAATGGGTGGATATAGATAAAAATGACAGTTCCCACGGTCTTCAAAAATTTCCCACGCTCAATACCTACTATTTTAACTCCAAAACATTTAGATAGATATTAGTAATATAATTTTATTATTGTAAGTAACTAGTAGTGACACATACTTATGTGAGTGCTTGCTATAAGCAAACTGGTTTATTGAAAAACAACGGGAGGATCGGACCTTCATAGGAAATGTACTATTTACGGATGAAGGTTTTTTTATAGCTATTAACTTTTACAATTTACATAATAGGATGAGGAAAATTCACAAGGCATTATGCAAACCAAGCAATAAAGCAAATTTTCCCCAAATATCTGGACAGAAATATTACGATTGAACCGTTTGAATCGAGAAGGGTACTTAGAGTTTTTTCAGGACCACTTCGAAAGGCTTTCAGAAAATTTACATGCGCAGAATCGGCGGGACATGTGTGAGCTTCATGGTGCTTCTCCCTGTTTCAGTGTTATTGTATAGGATTATTAAAATAGATGAATAGGAATATATTGGAGAAGACGTTATTTAAGAGATATTAGTGAATTGCGAAAGCGTGGCCGACCAATATTTTATTTGTACAAAACATGTATAATGCTGAACATACAAAGTCAAATATCTGGATAGTTCTCAACTGGACTCAGAAACACTTCTGGCAAGGGAAAAAGGTTTACCATCTTGCATACTGGAAGTGAAAATGGTTTGGTGAAAATGGCTTATTATTTGAGGGTAAAAAATGGATGTGAAAATGAACTCGACAGAATTCAAGAAGTGCTTTGTGAACGTTTTGGAGTCGTTGCTTCCTGATGCAATGATAATAATGGATAATGCTTCTTACCGTAGCAGTACAGTACAAAAATGTCGAATAGCAGCCTGGAGAAAATATGCAATTCAGGAATAGTTTCATTAAAAAAACATAACTTTTAATCCAATTTTCTTAAAACTGAACTCTTGACTTAGGTAAACGAACACAAGCCAACTCATATAAAGTAGTAGCTCAACAAAATAAATTTGTATTTCGGTTGCCACCGCATCATTGTGAATTGTATCCCATTGAACTAGAATTAGCACAAATAAAGAATAATTACATTTTACATTACATTTTAAATGTGTTATGTGAAGTTGCTGCTATATAATGCGGTTAGCAATGTAACATCAGACAAGTGGCAACAATGTATCAAACATGTATTGACAGAAGAAGAAGAAACTTTAATAGAAACAGCAGTTGAATTTTAAAAAAACTGGTGACGCCGACCGGATAGTGATAAAGAAAATATAGATGGCGCAAGAGATCATTCGGATTATAAATATTTTTAAGTGTTATAATCGTGAAAGACTCGACTTTTTGTTGTTGTATGTATTTTTTAACCTCATAAACATTCACTTGTTCATTTTGTTGTTCATCTGTATATTTTCATTTTGTAATAAATGTTTAATATAGTAATAGATGGCATTTTATGAATTTATAACTCGAATAATTAATACTTACAAGGAATACAACATGAAATCATTAAGAACAATTTTATTTAACACAGTTCTGTTTCCTCTGTCAAAGCTATTGGATTGACAAAACAGCACGAGTTATTCGTAAACCTGGAAAATTTTGCCAAAACACCAATTTCATCTTGAGATGGTTTCTTCTATCTATTTCAAAGAACAGAGTTTAGATTGAAAGAATCCATCAATTTTAACCGCTCATATAGCAACGAATTTGGTTCCAAGGCACTTACCTTATATTATAGAATGAGAAATTCTTACAAAGGTTTACTTGAGACGAGAGTAATTTCAACTTTATCGCTAATAAAATATTTCATAGATAGGATAAGTAGCAAAAGTGCTTTAGGAAATATTTAGAAAATTTATTATACATGATACAACAATTTTATTATTTTGTCAAATTAGGAAAAATTATAATTTGTAAAGTGCCTCTCAAAGTTACAAATGAAACGGGATAAATAGTGTTACGTCACTTCCTTCCTCTTGCCTTTCATCTATCTGTACAAGAGGGGAAGTGTCACTTTGGCACTTTTTAAAACAGCGGCGCGGCGGTACGTTGAATTTTTTACTACGGTCTGGTCTCGAGCGCCTGTTTATATCTTAAAGTGTAGGAACGCCACTTTATTCCATTAGCGGTACGATAGAAGGTAGCATAACTCAGTGAAGATACGGTATGTCCAGAGGTCTGTGTGCATGGTTGTCAATTTCGTACAAATGGACAATTTCTCTTTACCTGCCTAAAGTGATTCTCGGTGTACAAGGAAATTTATTACTTATACCTTTGCTTTAAATAAAAGGCAGAATTTCAACTTCACTTACTCTATTTTATTTAAGACTGTTTCACAAAAGAATAAAAAAATAATAAATAAATACACAACAGTTATGTTATTATGCACGTAAATATTAACCTATATGACAGATAAGCAACTAAGGAATCAAGCGAGAGGTTATGATAATGTAATAACGGTGATCGGTTACGTCAAGTACAGCTAAGTCACGTAAACTACTACTACGGTATTACTATCAGCAGGCAATATTCAAGCATTTACAAAAGCAAGCAAGTCGTAATTTTAAATAAAGCAGAGTTACGGCAACTTATACTACTGGTATCTACAGCAAGCGGTTAGTGACTCTAGTCACTAGTGCTTAAGGCGGTATTATGGCAGGCGGTCGGTGCAGCAATATATCCAGGTGCAAGTGGTTACGGGGTACAAGCGTGACACAAAGACAGGATGTCAGTCCAGGGACAGACGGTGTATCAGACTTTCTAATCGCGGTTGTACTATATCTTTAGATTAGCTCCTTATGTCCCTTATTAGGATTTATTGACTACGTGTGTCAGACGGAACGGCTACCCCGAGGCACTTCGTGAGATTCTATTCAGATACGAAGCCCTAAAACCTCACTTATGCCATTTCGCATTTACCTGAAGTCATATTCACAGACGAAGCCTTAGAACCTCATAAGTAATAATTACACTTTGACTGAGATGGAACTCTATCCACATACGAGGCTTTAGAATTCTATCCTTACGTCAACATCAAATAATGACAACCAAATATTTCCGATGTTCTTCTAACTCTATAGCACTGTGGTTTAGTTTACAAACTCGTATTTTAGTATAAACTGTCTCTTAAATTGACTAGACCAGAGGTATGCGTGAATGCACGAAGTTAAGTGGTTTTTAAAAAAAAAGGGAGGGAAAAAAAAAAACAAACCCAACTCTTCTAAAAAAAAAAAAGGGGGGGGGGAGAGGGGGGGGGGGGGGGGGGGGGGAAAAAATACCCGGGGGGGGGGGGGGGGGGGGGGGGGGGGAAAAAAAAAAAAAAAAAAAAACCAAAAAAAAGCGCCCCCCCCGGGCGCCCCACAAGAGGACCACAAAAAAAAAAAAAAAAAAAACCCCCCGGGGAAAAAAAAAAGGGGGGGGGGGGGTTCAAACAAAAAAAAAAAAAAAAAAAAAAAAAAAAAAAAAAACGGGTTTTCCCGGGGCCCCGGGGGGAAAAAAAAAAAAAAAATTAAAAAAAAAAATCCCTATCCGATCTGAAAAGCACATACTTCATAGGCAATGGATGGACAAAATGATACAGCAAATATTCAGACACAATCGGTGAATGCCGGAAATACAAATGAAAACAATAAAACTATTATAGAAATTCTTACCACTACTTGTTTGCGGCGGAACACATTGGATATCTGGAGCTGCGTGTTGTTAAGTTGAGCACTGACTTAAGAACTGTCTGTTCTCATCGACGCGTTCAGATTTATACCCAAATTGTAACAAAACGGGGACGTGAATCTGCGTGATGAGCGGCGTTCGTTGCCAACATTATTTAATCTAGCTTGGCGCATCGCGCTTAAACAAATTCGTTGCGTTATTTAATATAAACAAATGTTTATAAAATATTCTGAGGCTGGGATTTGCTTTCTCATAATTTAAAAAGTATGTTTCCAAAAAGAAACTACTTAAAACGGCCTTGTCTTAATATTAAAATTTAGTCAACTAATATCTTATCCGATAAATTATTAAAAACAAATAGAAACATATGTCTTTATCATTAATAAATGCTTTCAGCTTGGTTTAGAATTAAACTAAATTACACTCGAACACTTTCGGCTTCAGTGAACAGCTGTTTAGTATAAACACAATAATTAACTTATCATCAAGATAATAAAATAAAATAAGCCCACCAGGGTTAGAGGTCGCAGCTCTTGATACCTGCTTTGCAAGTCGCTATCAGTCACTAAGACATCAATGATGTCTGACAGGTAGTAGTACTGACCACCAAAGGGATACACTTATCACTCACTATGTCCAAGAATATATTTGCCATAAGGTCATAGCACAACTCTTTTTAAACATAAACTGTAAAAGTTATACCTCGGTAGCTCGGTAACGCAGTGGGCCAGAGCGTTAAGTGACAAATGTATTTGGTTTACTGCCTATCGACTCCTGGGTTCAAAGTCGAAGTGTTTGGTTGTGTCCGCGTTTTTTTTTTAACTGTTAACCCCTGTCCGTGCAGCTTCGTCTTTGATTTGGGGTTGTCTAATTTATGTGGTGTATTTTATGTTTTTTTCATGTTAAAGATGTTAAGAAATTTCCTGTTAAATATTTCGAAAAAAACTTACAATTAGAAATAATTATACTGGGAGGAAATTGACGAAAGCTGTGTAAATATATCTTTTACTAAATGTCTATTGTCCAGTATGAATATGTAACATATTTAGGTTTGTTTCGCCTAAACCAGTTGACCTCAATTTGTCAAAGGACTCTTAAGACCTACCTACACTTTTGTTAATAAAATTTAACGCTCTACAAAGTTGTTTACATTTGATTTTAACATGGAATCATTCCTGAAATATTTCCATTGGAAGATTTTTTAAACTCTGGGTAAGATAGTAAGATGTTGTGAATTGTTAGAAATATTGTGGAAATTTCGTTTAAAGCTTATCCAGTTTGTTTATATTAAGACATTTATTAAAAAAAAATTAATGCAAATAATGCATTTTTATTGTCTCCAATATGAATCCAAATGAAAAATTTTCTATTTGATATAACTAATTTATGAAATAAAGGGCATAAATTAGTCGATCTGACTTTAACCCCCTTTTCTCCATAAATTAGTTATGTAAATTTATATTTCTAAAAAAATGTATTTTCTTTTAACAATTTTTTACGGGAAAATAAATGTGATTGCTATTATTATTATTGTTATACTATATGATATGAATTATGCATAATTAAGTAATTATTTTTCTATTTCAGCTCCAATGGAATCCTTTTGCAGCAATTTTAATAACGGTAGACTTTTTTTTAAATACTTTAAACGTGAGTATAAATAAAACCATCAAATAATATATACACAAATTATTGCAGGTGTAAGAAAAACAGGGAACATAAATTGTTTTCGTTAGAAATAGGATTGTTGTAATTATCTTCCTACACAGCCCGTAAAAAGTTCTCACCGATCCGGCCTGTGTTGTCAGCCATCTTGGAAAAACGGCAAATCTAGGGTACCTGTGTTAGGTTTTTCCTGATTACCTCAGAAAGTTTATTTTACGTAAAAAAATGCATAGAACTAAATTGAAAGAGCATACAATTTCCTAGGAGACAGCTGTTTCAGAGTTGTCCTCGATTTTTTCTTATTGTCAAGAAAAAAATGGCAATTTTTGAAAAGAAAATATTTTTTTTAGCTAGAATGTTAAAGTTGTATTGTAATGAGTTAATTATCACATCTGATAAGCTCATGGACGTAGTTGGGATTCCCCGTGTCTTCTGAAATGGACACAACGATATCCTGCGATGCGGTATGCATCATTTATATTGTGGTCAATTCCTTCTAGCAAAAGTCTGACTACGCCCATTTATTTATAATTCTATTTTCATGCAATACTTTAACCAATCAGTGCAAAAATAATATGTTTGGGACAGTAGACATAGTTCATATTTAAAATACTAGAGTTTTGTATTCTGGAAAAAATGTAATACAGATTATGGAAATATTTTGGAATATATTCATATTTTTCTCCCCACCCTTGAAGATACCAACTTCCAAACGTTTAAAAATACATAAAAAATTAAAAATATACAATTTTATTGTCGACAAATTAGCGGAAAAGTAATAATAAGTCCTTAAACTGAATACAACATATGTATACAGAAATGGAGAAAACTTTAAAAAATTTTATGGCGATTTTGGGCTACATTGATTATTCAGTTGCCCATATACTATGGAAATTATATGGCAACCCTGCGACAACTATTGTAAAGCCAGTTTGTTTTAACGTCTTATGCGATGAGTGCTGTTTTTAACTTACGACATTACTGTGAAATGTTTATATAAATGATTGTATACCGAGTGTCCGTGAAATCAGGTACTGCACACTTTTGTCTTTAGTTTTCAAGATAAAAATTTGAAATTTGGGTACAGGATATTAGGCATAAAAATACATCTTTTTACCTAACCAGGCTCAAAAATACACTTTCGATTTAACCGGAAGTGCTAGTAATTTTTTTATTTCAAATGGCACTCTGTATATATTTATATCCTTATCCGATAGATGTTTGAATTACCATTACAATGGTTTTTTCAAAATCAAAATCGAATGACCTTTAAAAATGGAATTGTATCTGATTACAAAGTGGTCGTGAAAATCATATTGTTAAAGTTTATAATACTTAGTAAATAGCTAGGTATTAAGAGAAAGGTATTTTTAAACATTCTTCACCCAGAACAAATGTCCCTTGTGCCAATTTAACTAATTTGTCATTTTTTTTTTTTTTAATAAATATTTTATAAAAAATAAACGGTCTAAACTCACTTTTTTTTAATGAAACTCTATACATTTTTCCGTGCATTCTGTAGTGCTCTTAATTAGATTTCCATCGCAATTTTAAAACATTAAATCGGTCCATGAATGGACTTGAAACTGCAGTTTGAAGTTCGAAATGACACAATGAAGAATTAACATTTTTGTCAGGAATTAACAGAAAACAGAGTATGCTTTGAAATGTCTAAGCAAAGAACAAAACACCAAACCAAAAACATGTCATTGGCCCTACCACCTTAATCAGAAGATAATCTTTTGGCACTGAACTGGGTCGGTGGTATCGAAATGGACTTATTCATAGTCAGGGTCAGAGGTGATTTTCCAAATATGAACTTATCTAATGATAATATATTGATAATCAACTAATCACAGTAGAAATTAAACACCCCCAGGTAAAAGATAATAATAATAAATAGTTCCTTGGGTATAGTTTTTTTCTCGAAAACTATATCTTTCTTGACAATGGGAAAAATCTAGGAAAACTGAAATGGCTTTCTTGTAGAAAATGTGCTCTTTCAATTTAGTCCTGCGCTTATTGTACGTAAAATGAATTATTTCCGAGATAACTTGCAAAAACCAAAAAATGTACCCTAGATCCATCATATTTCCTTGATGGTGGCCGGATTGGTGGGGACATTTTATGGATTATATAAGAGGACGATTACAACAATCCTATGAAAAAAATTCATTACTAATTTTATCGCTAGCGGATGCTAATTCACCTACACTATACAGGGTGTTTTGAAAAGATTTGGACAACGCTTAGCTGTAGGTTTTTGACTCCAAACCAAATTGATTCAACATAAAAAATAAAGACTAAATGTTTTCATTTGCAAGATAGAGGGTGTTAAAGTAAACATTTTTATACGGGGTGTTTCACTGAGGAAGGACCAACCAGCGTTGGGTGATAAAACCTCAATACGCATCGATCTGAACCCCATTTGTGTTGTGCAAAATTTGTTAGTTTAGGAGTTATTTAGGTTTTCGTGTATATTCATATTCAACAGTATTTGGATCTAAACGATAATAGTTGTGCTCGTAAAATTAGTGAAAATTAATGTGATAAAGTGCACCAAAAAAAAGTGGGCTTTTTCAAATAACTAATTTTTGCTGCTCTGCATGCATCAACATAATAAGTAGGAAGGTACTGTGATTAGATAAGAAGATTATTGTACATTTATTAATTAGTAACAGTAGATGATATTCAAGAATAAATACAAAAAATATAAATAACTTCTTACTACAAAAACTTTCTTAATAAAAAGTGTTCAATAAAGAATACACCAACAAAGGAATTTATATTTGAATTAATTAGTACGTGTGATTAGTTGGAAAATGACACCACCATGTCCAAATTGCACGGCCAGTATTAAGCCTGGAGGGCCTTCAACTCAATGCGACGGCTGCCGCATGGAAGTTCATCTAACCTGCGTTGGTCTGTCGACGGACGATATACGGATAACGCGCAATAAATCGAGAAATCTCAAAATTATCTGCAATTCTTGCAATCGCTTTATGGGTGAACTAGGAGATATTAAAACATTAATGCGCACAATGCAAGATGATTTTAAAGAGAGATTTAATATGTTAGAAGAAAAAGTTTCAAAAAACAACAACGCCGATTTGAATTCACTACAGATGTCCATAAACCAGTTGCAGGCAGATTTTAATAACTTTAGGAACACAATTTCACCAAGTGTTTCTGAAGAAAACCTTTTTGATACGGTTCTGGAGGAATTCAGTGAAAGACAGAAGCGCAAATGTAACTTAATGTTATTTGGGGTTCCTGAAAATCATGACCTAAGTAGGACCGAGCGTATTGACAAAGAAAAGACACATATATCCGAAATAATTCAGTTCTCCAATGTCGTACTCATGAATCCACATGACATCAAACCCATGCGTTTAGGCCGACATATGGCAAACAAAATCAGGCCAATTAAAGTCGCGCTTGAAAGCGAAGAACAGGTTCGTCAGATTATTGGTAAGGCGAAGGACTTAAAATCTCAGCGACAATTTAGTGGTATATATGTGTCATATGATAAGACTCCTAGGCAGATGGAACAATATCGGCTAATAAAGAATGAGCTAGAAGAAAGAAAAAAGAAAGGAGAATCTAATATTAGAATAACATACTCTAATGGCATTCCAACGATTAAACCTTTAAACTAACTGGTATACCCAATTGCTCATCATATGCTGACTTCCATTGTTACTACCAGAACGTGAATGGCCTTAAAACCAAAACGCAAACCTTCTTTAATGCTGTTTCTACACAAGAGTATAATATTATATGTATTACCGAATCTGGACTTTCCAGCGACGTTACTAGTGAGGAGATATTTCCAACTTCCTATTTAGTACGATCGGAATCTTCAAGCAACGGGACATTGCAGGGGAGGTGGAGCGTTAATTGCAGTTAAAAGCAGTTACAATGTTATAAAATTAAACTTGGATTCAATCGCGAATGTTGTTCCTAGTATAGACGCTCTTGGATGTAAGGTAACGATTAATAACACTGTTTTACTAATCTTTGCAATTTATATACCACCATCTACAACTGTATTTGAATATGAAGCATTTCTAGATGCTTTTGAAGGTCTGTCAATATTTGAAAAAGACCACAAATTACTGATTTGTGGCGATTTTAATATAAACATGTTTAATATTGATCAGAATGATGTTAAGGTTAGAGTAGTTGTTAACTTTATGAGCTTTCTAGATATAAGACAACACAATACAATCTTAAACAGAAATGGTAGATTGTTGGACCTTGTACTTGCTAATTTTAGTTGTAATATTAGTACAGATTTCGTGCCTTTAGTTAACGAGGACGTACACCATCCCTCTTTGATTATAAATTTCAGTATAAACACAAAAATGTCAAAAAACTTCTCTCCCAGTAGCAAAAACGATACTTACAATTTTAAGCGAGCTAATTTCTTTCAATTATACGATAAACTCTTACAAGCAGATTGGTCTTACTTAGAAAATTTTAGTGATGTCGATGAGACATGTGATGCTTTTTATGCGAATTTAAACAGTATCTTTGTAGAATGTGTACCAAAATTTAAAAATTCAATTCGCAATTTCCCGCCTTGGTATAATGCTGAAATTAAAAATAATATTATAATATTCGGTGCAAAGAGCTGGCCCACAAAAATTACAAAAAATATAAAACAGAATATTACCTAAATCAGTTTAAGAGTCTCAGGGCCACTATAAAACAACAAATTGATTCGGCTTATAAAGACTATGTTTCAGTTGTCGAAAATGTAATCGCGCACGATCCTTCTAAATTTTGGTCTTTTGGTCAATACAAAAGAGGTAAAAGTAGAATCCCAGGAACGGTCACTTATAACAACGAAACGTTGGATACACCGCAAACGATAGTTAATGGCTTTGCAAACTTTTTCTCGAGTGTATATTCTGCCTCGGATCCAAGTCACACAAAAGATAACATTTTATACCCATCCGAATTGATAAACATCAACTGTATCACGGAAAATGAGATCCTTGAAGTAATAAAAAATTGAAAAATAAAATGACAGCCGGTATTGATGGTGTTCCCAGTTTTGTAGTTAGATACTGTGCTGCAGTGTTTGTAACTCCGCTGCGTATTATTTTTAACATGAATATCACTGCGTCCAAGTTTCCGGATATCTGGAAAATCACCAAAATATGTCCATTTTTAAAAACTGGCGATCCATCGTCCATATTCAATTACAGACCCATTGCCATTTTATGCAATTTTGCGAAAGCACTGGAAATAATTTTGCATAGTCATATTTGCAGTACAATAAAACCGTCCATATCACTCATGCAACACGGATTCATGGCACAAAGATCCACGATAACAAATCTTGCCTGTATTACCCAATACATATGTGACAACTTGGATGCAGGGGGGCAGGTGGATGTCATATATACGGATATCCAAAAGGCCTTCGATCAGATAGATCACTATTTGTTACTATCCAAGTTAAGAGCTTTTGGATTTCCGGATACGTTAATCCTGTTTTTCACATCTTACTTGTTTTCAAGAAAGCAATTTGTGGAACACGGCGGTCACAGATCTCTAAATTATACAGCAACGTCGGGCGTCCCTCAAGGGTCCAACCTGGGGCCCCTGTTGTTTTTGATTTTCATAAATGACATAACATCAGTAATTAATTGTCAGTATCTACTTTTTGCCGATGATCTAAAAATTTTTACGAATATAGTTAGTCTGAATGACTGTATTTACTTACAAACAGAAATAAATAACGTTTCTATGTGGTGTGCCAATAACTTTCTTAAGTTAAACATCTCCAAATGCAAAATCATGACCTTTACTCGTAAGCAAAATTCTATACAATTTGATTATACCATAAACAATTTTCCACTCGAGCGTTGTTTGGAATTTAAAGATCTCGGTGTGATTATTGACTATAAACTTAGTTTCTCTAGTCATATTAACCAGATGACAAAGTCAGCTTCTAAGTTGCTAGGATTTTTTGTCAGAAACTGGAGATGTTGCTCGAGGGTTGAAAGTTTAAAAATATTATATTTCACTTACATTAGATCCAAGCTGGAATATGCTGCTCTAATATGGTATCCTATTTACCAAAATTTGATTTTATTAACGGAATCTGTCCAAAGAAAATTTGTAAAATTCATGTTTTTTAAAACTACTGATTTTTATGCACAACGAGGCACTGATAATAAACTCCTATTAGATATGTTTAATATGATTTTACTAAGTGAAAAAAGGAACTGTATTACTCTTTCATTTCTATACAATCTAGTACATAACAATACCGACTGTCCATCCCTTGTTAATAAGCTTTACTTTTTGGTTCCTCGATTGCATTCTCGTGAAAGCGATTATTTTTATTGCCCCTTTAGTCGTACCAACCTTATGTGTAAATCACCAATGTTTAATATGTGTAAGTTATTCAATTCAATTTCCGGACTTTGCGATATTAATCACGACAGTTTAAACAGTGTAATTGCCTTATATCTAAGAAACAACTGACATCATCCGTTTTTCCCTTTATTTTATTTGTTTTATTTTGTTATTATTATTTTTTATTTTATATGTTTATATCTGTATGGTCTCATGAGCGGATTACTGCTTTTAAAATCTAGTATTTTCTTTGTAATATTTCCAATACATATATATGGTGTACAATTAGTATGGCCATGTTCACTTTATTTGTAGTTCCATTTTTATTTCATAATTTTATGCTCACTATAGTATTTTAATGTTTTCTTATATTTTTGTTTTGTAATTTATATTATTTCATACTCTTAGACTCACTTGTGTATATTAATGTTTCCCCGTATTTTTGATTTTTTTTTATGTATTTTTGTTACTTTTGTTACACATACGGTGTACAATTATTATAGTCAAGTTCACTTTACTTATAATTCCATGTTTAATTCATAATTTTATGCTCACTACAGTATTTTAATGTCTTCTCATTTTTTTTTTGTTTTTTTTTTGTAATTTATATTATTTCATAATTTTTGACTCACTTATATATTTTAATGTTTCCCTGTATTTTTGTTGTATTTTTGTATTTTTGTATTTTTTGTATTTTTGTATTTTTGTATTTTTGTTTTTTGTAATTTTGTTACTTTTATAATTTTTATTCTCATGTTCTCTGTAATTATCTTTATGTTTCCTGTAATTGGGTATTCGCCTGCATTATTTATTTATGTTTAGCTAAATTCCGGCCTTGCCCACAAATTTCGTCATTCTGACTTAAGTATTAGTACTAGCGCCATGATTTTTTTATAAACGTAGTCCAATAGTGGGCCTATCATCCTGAAAAACAATTTTTTCTATTGGAACCGAAACAATTTGAACAAAAAAAATAATCTCAAAATTTTATTAAAACAAAAATTATTCCTTTAATTTTACAAGACTCTAGTGAAAAATAAAAAAGATTTTTGTAACGACTTCACATCGAAAATTTTTAATTTTGTGTAAAAGACGAATATCCCACTTTTTAATTAAGAAACAGAAGGTACCATGCATGAGACCCGCAAAAAGCAAGCAAACTGTGGAAACATGTATTTCGGACTTATGGTCCTCATCGGCATGGTGCTACTAAGTTGAAAGGATGGGTACAACTTAGGACAACGGCACAAAGGAAATCACTGACAGGCAGCCAGTCACTCATTTGTGGCTACAATTGAAAGACCCCATGTTTACCGGGCGACGGACAATATTGTCACGGTGGCAGATATAGCTACCTGCGTGGAATTTCCTACCCAAAGAATGTCAAATAATAGAAGATATTTCTTCCCACAGTAACATCTTCCAACCTCTATTATTTTACATGACTTGGGTAGGGATTTCGACGCAGCTACAGGTAACTCTGTGGCAATATTGTCTGTCACTCTGTAAATATGGGTATGACAGAGAAAAGTACTCTAACTAGCGCTCTCTATAAATTGAAATGTGGGCAATACCACCATTGTAATCATCAACCTCAAGAACATAACCTTACTAAAGTTGAAGTCGATATGTGTCATAGTCGCTGAAATACTGCGAAAATATTAATACAAATTTTAAATTTTATCACCTTGTCTTGAAGATAAAAATGTTAAATCACTTTTTGGGTTAAATCGACTTGGTTTTATGTCAAAAACATACAGCTAGTCGCAACCATTTCGAAACACTGAGAAAATAACCATCTACACCCTTGATTATTAGGTGAAATATTTTATTATTTTTTAAATAATATTTGTCAAATAACTTCCTCCATTTTCTCAAAATGTTTCCTAATTTACATAAATATATAAAATGAATTAACAGCCAAAATCGCAAAATACAGAAATCAATAAAAAAAAACACAGACAATGCAAAGAAAACTGTTTTTTACGTTTCCATGCGATGAAAGTCATATAACAAGGAGAAAAAAATTAAAACATTAATTTGTTACATTGAGTAATATACAGGGTGTCCCAGATTTAAACGGACATACTCTAGAGGAAGGTAGAGCACACTCAGCTGAGTTCAAAACACCCCTATACTTACCGTTGAATGTGAACCGTTTTTTTGTTTTATGATTTTTGACCAGAACTTTAGTCCGCCATATTTTTAAAATGACTGCACATATTTAGATAAAATTTGGTATACATATTTTAGGTTAATAAATAGCTTAAGTAATTTTGGAAAAATTCCAGGGCTGACCTCCATTTTTCTAATATGTCTCTTAGGGTCGTTATCATCACACTGTATATTATTTTTTGGTAAATGTTAGTAAACTTTTTAAAAAGCTGTGGACCAGTTATGCTTATTCTTCAATAAATTTTCAAAAATAATGAAAGACCAAATTTGACATTCTACAAATAACACAATCCATTATTTTATTAATTTTAGCTAAATACCCCGTAGAAGAGGTTGTTATTTGTTTTTGTTTTGACATTCAGTGTTTTCCGTCCAAAATAAAGCACATTCCATTTATTTCACGAATAAAAAATAAGTAATAAAACGATGCGATTAACATATGACATTGTTGCATTAAAAATCCCAAGTAGGCACATGCCAAATGTGTAATTTTACAAATAAGAATTGCTGTTCGCTCTTAGTAATTATTAGAATAAGTGATAAAAAAACAGTTGTAAAACAAAAAATTTTAAGATGCTGTTTCAATTTAGTAATGAAGATTATCCGGATATTATTTTTGTGTATGGCTTTTGCGACGGAAATGGGAGAGCTGCAAAAAAAGAGTATCAAAGGCGTTTTCCAAATCGCCGTGTACAAGGTCATAAAACGTTTTCAGAGGTATACCAATTTAGTAGGGAACATGGACAATTTCCGTCAATGTCAAAACATGAACATGTTGCCAGAGCTTTTCCACAAGAAGAGCAAATATTACAGGTTGTGGAAAATAATCCATCCATAAGTGTTTGAAAAATAAGTAGTGAGTTAGCAGTACCTAAGACAAGAGTATGGCGAACATTAAAGAAGGAAAATTTGTATCCATTTCATGTTGAAACAGTTCAACGTCTAGAAGACAGCGACGACGTTCCCCGCTTAACATTTTGTAGGTACATTTTGCCTCACAGAAGAACAATATCGAGAGTTCTATTCACGGATGAAACCCAATTCACACGTGACGGAATTAACAACTGTAGAAATCAGCATGTTTGGGCACGCGAAAATCCACATGCAGTGATTCAGAAACATTCCCAATATAGATTTAATATTAATGTGTGGTGTGGTATTTACAATAATCATCTAATAGGGCCCCACATTTTTGAAGAAAGGCTAACTGGTGAAGTTTATTTAAACTTCTTTAGAGACATCTTGCCAGATTTATTAGAAGGCAGCAATACTAGGGGTTTGTGGTTTCAGCACGATGGTGCTGGACCCCATTTTTCTGTACCGGTCCGGGATCATCTGGTCGCGGAGGTCCGGTAAACTGGCCACCGAGGTCTCGTGATCTTACACCTCTGGATTATTTTTTTATGGGGTCATCTCAAGTCAGAGGTGTACAATGAAGAGTTCAATACACGAGAACAGCTTCTAGAAAAAATTATTACTGTATGTGATAACATTAGAAATAACCTGGAAGTGATTGATAGGTCAGTGAAAAACATATTAAAACATTCTCGAAAATGTATGGACGCTGGGGGCATTCATTTTGAAAACCTGTTATAGTTTTAATTATTTGCACAGTTTTTGATTTATTTTGTCAAAATAAAATTGCAAACTTTTGTCTTCAATATTTTCAAGTTATTCTCAAAAGGTGTTTAATATTTTTTTTAAATTGTGCTTGTTAATTCAAGCCTCTTCACTTACATTATTTTTCTTTCATGAAAGAAATGGAATGTGTATTATTTTGGATAAAATTTAAACTAAAAAATGCTTAGAAACACTAATTGTCAAAACAAAAACAAATAACAACCTCTTCTGCGGGGTATTTAGCTAAAATTAATAAAATAATGATGTTAGCAACTGGATTGTGTTATTTGTAGAATGTCAAATTTGGTCTTTCAATACTTTTGAAAATTTATTGAAGAATAACCATAAACGTGCCATCAAATATTATGACATTATTTCATAAACTGGTCCATAGGCTTTTTAAAAGTTTACTAACATTTACCAAAAAATAATATACAGTGTGATATTAACGATCCTAAGTGCCATATTAAAGAAATGGAGGTCGGTCCTGGAATGTTTCCAAAATTACTTAATCTATTTATTAACCTAAAAGAGTATAATATGAATACCAAATTATATCTAAATATGTGCAGTCATTTCAAAAATATGGCGGACTAAATTTCTGGTCAAAAACGATAAAAACCAAAAACGGTTCACATTCAACGGTAAGTATAGGGGTGTTTTGATTCAGCTGAGTGTGCTCTACCTTCCACTAGAGTATGTCCGTTTAAATCTGGGACACCCTGTATACCTAATAATTTATGAAGTTCTCTACTATTTTTGTAAAATAATATATAATGTTCCATTTATACATATATTGTTCGTTGTTATGTCCTTGTTTTACTCACTTTGCGGTTCCGAATCTAATACAAACGGATTTTATGAAATTGTATTCTCCAAAACTAGAACACTTTTAATCGATGTAAAAGAGGCTACATTTTATCAAACGTCTTGTCTTCTTGTCCGGAACATTTATCTTTGGCATAAAGGACATCCTTGCCTTTGATAAAGCTTCGCATAGCTAACAATATAGAAGGCTTTTCTGGAACAAAGATATATATTCTTTTCGTAAAGCTATCGACATAATAATATATCAAATTTACCGGCAAATATCGTATATAGAGGTTTTAAATTTAAATTCAGCTTACCTTTTTATATTGATAATACGGAGATATATGGATGAACGAGCAAGTAAGAATTTAATTTAATAAAACAGTCACGTAGTTGCTTATAAAAATTGTAATTTGAAATTGATCAAACACAAAAATACTTTAAAATTGCATTTTTCTCCACAGTAAGATAATGTTAAGCAAAATTGGTAAGAAATGAAACACTTATTCAAAACTCTCCAACACCAATATGATTCGGAAAATTACTTGTTCAAATAACTTGTTACAACTCCATTGTGGGTGTTCCATTTAAAAAAAATATCGATGAAGTCATAACGGAAACAGTGATGACGTCATAACAAAAAAATAGAGGATAAGGTGGGAAATTGAAATTAAAAATCGACGTGTCCGAAGATTTTTTCTAAATATTTTCGGTTTAAAAAATAATGAATTTATTTCATACTTTACGGACACACTATATATGCAGTGGTGATAATATCTTGTATAATACAAAAATGTATTATAAATTACCATATTTAAAAATCTTTCTGAGAAAGTAAAGAAGACTCTGTCTACGGATAAAATTAATACTACTTTTAAGGTGGAAATACAAGCAAAAAGAATTACTTTACAAATTTAAAAGTGAAAACGCCAGAAGACAATCAAATGTCATTTACAAGATATCTTGCAAAGATTGTGATAAAAGTTGTATAGGCCAAGCAGGTATATACTTAAAAACCACATGAGAAACGTTAAAGACAAAAACAAAATAAATACAACATCATCAGTAGAACACTGTAAATGTTTAAATCACAAATTTAATTTTGATGAAACAACAATAGTAGGCAAGCAGCATCATCTTGAAAAAAGAAAATTTCAAGAAACAGTCAAGAAGATTAAGTCAGTTATTTCAAGGAAAGACATTGAGAACTTAAACGCATGTTATTTTAATCTTATAGATTAGGTAAAGAATAACTATAATTCAAAATGTATTATTTACAAAATATTAAACAAATAATCAATCCTTGCCAGTATCGCAAATAATCTTGTTTGGTTTCTTTTTTATCTATGATGGTTTTTATCTCTTCTCGTGTGTTTTGTATACATTAGCGTTAAGATATAATCTCATTCGTGTCATTACCAATATACACTAAATTTCTAATGTTTGTACCTATACCTGGTGTAACAGGATCATGGTACACCCTCCTTTTCTCCTTTAGTTTTGAAGATAATTGATTGAAATCTGAGATATCCTATATACATAATAAGCGGCATTTTTTGACATAATAGTGATTTTTTTTCCTTCCGGTTTCGCTGGAAGTGACACTAACTTTCAATTTTTAAATGGAACACCCTGTATATTATTGCATTTTTGAATTCTGCATAATTTTCTAAATTACGTAGTTTATGAGCAAATAAAATTCATCAAAATAATTTTTGGGGAAAAACTCAATTTTTTCAAATGGCGAACGTTCTTCGAGAAACAGCTATGAGAGTTCAGAGGTGCATTGACGTTAATGGACAGCATTTTGAACAACTGTTGTAATGTTTTGTGTCCATTTTTTATATTCCAAACCACCTTATATACAATAAGGTAATTAGAACAAAATTGTATTTTTTTTCTTTTAGCTGTAATTTTGATTGTATTTATCACACATTTTAATACGACATATGAATAAATTCTTCATTAATAGTACTAATAAATGGTATCACGGCCCTAATACGGTTTCATTTGAAAAAATTGAGTTTATCCCCAAAAATCATTTTGATGAACTTTATTTGCTCATAAATCACGTAATTTAGTATTTTTGACGGGATTTCGATTTTTCTAGCATTACATTTAGAATAAATCAGAACCATCATGGCACACTTAAATAGAAAAGTAAAAATTATATTATAAAAAATATTGACGTTTGAAATGTCACTTATTTTGTATCGTTGGATTCAGAATTATGCAGAATTCAAAAATGCAATAATATGTGTTCTATTTAAAAATTGAAAATTAGTATCACTTCTGGTGAAACCGGAACCAAAAAAAAATCACTTGTATGTCAAAATGTGCCGCCTATTATATATATATAGGATATCTCAAATTTCAATCAATTATCTTCAAAACTAAAGAAGAAAAGGGGTGTACCATGATCCTGTTACACCCGGTATATGATATATGTATGTTATATAAATACATAAGCGCAAAATACTTCTTGATACCTAATAATTTTATTTGTTTGTTTCCTGTTTTATATCATTTTTATGGTGACCAGAAAAAAACTCATAATTAATGTATGTATTGTCATTTTTCAAGATATTATCATCACTGCATATTATATAATACGAGCAGTTTTACTAAGTGTGATATTATGTTGTTAAAATTAGATTTTGAGATGCCCTAAAAAGGTATTTAAATATTTTTAATTATTGCAGGTTGTTATTTTTAATATCTATTTATATGTTACATACATATTTTTTTATTTACATTTTTTTTGTATTTCTATACATACATCACAATTTTATATCTTGTATTGCCCTGAGGATGGTAATAAAATTTACCGAAACGTCGGCAAGTTGATGAATTAATTTTTCTCAAAGATTTTCCAACTATTAATAAACCGGTCTAAAAACTTTTCTATGACATTTAAATTTAATCTTGTAGCATTTTTTGAGAAGAATCTGATTTTTCAGTGACACTAAACATTAAACTTCAAATATAGGATGTACAGTCAACACACCAAAAAATATAATTATAATTATTAGATAACTTCCGAGATTGACTTTAACACGAACATCAAATCTTTGGCCCTACCTATTTTCCAGCTTCTCAGCAATCTTGATCCACTTTAGTTAAGCGCTTCGGCATATTCCAGTTTGTCAGTCCAATTATTGTGACAAATTAAATTTCAGTCATATCAAATCCACAGAAGGAATCATACACCTATCAATATATCGGAAATTCAACTTGATAGAGTGACTACATAATAGAAACTTAATTGTGCGTAAGTGAAAAATGAGAAAAATATTTCCAGGACGCTACTCAATGCAAATTAAGCCATTTATCAATATCATGGAAAATCTCAAACATATTTGAAATTGTTGTAATACAAAAAAGTGATATATGATTGATATGGTTAATAATATTGTTTTAATTATAATTTACATTACTTACACAAAAAAATAAATATAATGTGTACGTTCATAATTATAATAAATTATAATCCTTATATTAATTTTAGTAATAAAAAGAAATCCAAAGTAAAAAAAAATAATAAAGTAAAAGTGGACATAATTTTTATACAGGATGTAACTTAAGTACAGGGTGAACATTTTAAGTGCCTCACTTAATGTTTTAACGTACAATACACACTGTACTGCATTTATAGATATACATAATGGTCAAAATATAATTGACACTACTACATGGAATATTGAAAATTGCAATTTACTTGCATCAACAGATGGCTCTTGATAAAATTAGAATTAAATTGCCAGAATTAATTAATCATTGCTAAAATAATAAAGGGTGGTCAGGTATATCTTGACCCATTTTTATTTTGAATAATTCTAGAATTAAAACAGTTATCAAGGGGCGGATTTCGCAGATTAATTTTAACTTGACCGCAAGTTTTTTTATATTTCCATTTTATTGTAAGAAACGGATATACCGAAAACAAAATGGACAATCTTCAGATATAGCGCATAAATCCGATATTTTTAAAAATAACTATAACATATACATTTTCGAAAAGAGAAGAAAGTAAACTTTATGAATATGGAAAGCAAGAGGGTGTTCCATTAGAAATAACAAAGTTTTTCTATACCTGAAAATCGACAGTTTTGTTTCCGGTAAATCCTTTGTCACAACAAAATGAAAATACCATAAAAAAAACTTGCAGTCAATTAAAATTAATCTGTAAAAATCGCCCCTCGACAGCTTCTTTCATTACAGAACTATTTAAGATTACAATGGGTCAAAACATAACTGGCCAACTTGTATGATCATACATACCTGATGAAACTTTCACAATATAACAAAATATGTACAGAATATCTCTGAAAATACATGCGAGTCCAGCGTTCCTGTGCTTTGTTATAGTATGCACAGCAAGTAATCCTAATAGCAGCTTAAGCTATTACGAATTATATGCATTTATATTTATGTATTTGCGGCCCCAAAGAATTTTTCTTTTATTTCTTTGCAGAATATTCAGATATTATTTATTTTGTAATACAAAATGATTTATAAACAAGTCTATGTCGTCATATTTCATCATAAATAAAATTTGTATACTACCTAAAATTTCTCTGTTTTTTTAGATGTACGCCTTATTATGTGTGATATCACAATACCAAGAATTAAAAGCAGGAAGAGGTAGAGCTTTGGACGATCGAATGTTCAGGGTAAGAAAATTCACATTATAATAAATTTAATTCTCTTTTTTGAACATCTAATTCAAATTATTTATTTACATATTTTTTTTTGAGTTGGTATTATTTTTCTTTATTATTTATGAGAATAATAGTTTAGGTTTTTAGTATTACTACTAACTACTAACACATCTGTATCAAGAGAGTTGCTTCTCTCTACGTAGGTTCTATCCCAAGTAACAATTTAAATACGTTTTAGATTTATTTAGGTTTTATCACTGCTTTATAGTGGCAAGCTCATAAACTAGTAATTTATGCCAGATTTATTATATGTCACATGCAGTTAAAGATAGTTTTGTCTTAAAGAAAGTTTTAAAAAGTCTTCAAGAAGTTATATCAAAAATAAATTATCTTTTAGTTTTTATTGGCTTATGATTGACATCAGGGCATTTGTCATGCCTTCAATAAAACTTTATAACTGTAAGTTAAAGTTAAGAGTATTGAGTGTTATAGAGAATTTAAGACAGGTTGCCAACTACTTATTAGAGTTTTAATGAAGCAGATAAAAATCTGTAATAAATCAATCTTAAGCATAAAAGAGGGTTCCCTTTTTCCGGAACATAATGTTTTAAAATATCACTATAGTTGGGCCGCTGTAAAAATTGCAACTTTCTTAAAGAGTCACAGCCATAAATAATGTTATTCAATTAAAGTTTCAGCAGTAGTCAAACAGTATGATATAATTTTCAAAATTCCACGCAGATCAAGTGTTCGCAGTTGTACAGCTCGGACAAGAAACAAGGGTCCACCATTTCCTTTTTCACGGGTGAAATCATTCTCCACCTTTAGTATAAACTGACGTTCATCTTGAGTCGAGTCTCGAATTAAATATTTTATGAATATTTTCGAATAAACAAATTCATGGTTTTAGCAGACGTGTTACCACTTCAGCTACTCTAAGTTATGGAAAACGTAAACTGAATTTATTTATGTTTATCTAACCCCGTTATGAAATGTCAAGTTTTAAATGCATTTTTGACATTACGAGACATCACATTTTTCATAACTCAGTCCCATTCCATAACTGAGTGATGTAATGAATTTTTACGTAACTGATTATTATCATTTTCCTATTTTAAAGAGGGATTAGATAAAATTTTGTATTTAACACGTTATGAAAAGTAATTTTACTTGACTCATGTAATTTGCAAAACTCGCTCGCTTCGCTCGCTCGTTTTGGCAAATATTACATTCGTCAAATGAAATTAGTCTTTTCATAACTGGTTACGTAAATAGCTATTATCGGCAAGAATATATTATGTTCTTAGAACTTTTACGTCTTATCCAGTTTACGTAAATGGATTTTCTATATCAGGGACGTAACATTTTACCTGCTCAAAATCTTTTCTAGTTAAAAATAGCTGATGTCGTTACATATGATTCTAATTTGTAATGTTAATTTTAGGAATAACAGAAGACACGAAATAAATGGTTGAATGAATTTCAAAATAAAAGCAAAAATATTCATTTACTGTTCACCACTCTTACGATAGAACCATCCAACAAAGTAGTTGGAAATAAGTCGCTTATATGTATACCTATGCACAACTGGTCTGCTGACAATTTAAACGAACAAAATTATTTATGATTTTAACTTTTCGAAGAAAGTTGCAATTTTACACCGGACCAACTATAATAAAACTAACGCACTGGATAAAAAACGTGGAAGGCGTGCAGAGCAGACGTGTGTAGCGTCACGAAAAACTGATTTTTTTAGGTTATGTTATCCGGACACCATAAATCCTATAGACTTTAAAGCAGCTGTATTATATGTTCAAAGGGTTTAAAATGAGTTTTAACATAAGCCTACAAGTTTCAAGCAATGATAAGGCCAATAAGGCTTAATATTAACTTCTACAAGAACAAATCTACATACTTAAAGAGCGATTTTTAATTTAATAGGCATTTTAAGACAAAACATGTTTGAAGTAGAGTTGTTCAAAACTAATAGGGTTTATACGAACGAACTGTTGCCATTATTTCTGGTGGCAAGAGATGTGTAACGGTCAGCCATATTGGACATGGTCTGGATTTAACAAAAAAATGTAATTTGTATCAAATAGAAATATATTCTAAAAACAATTTACTAATATTGAACCATATTACGGGAGAATGCTACCGATTTATTTATTTTTACGTCACCGAGAAAACAATTACGCATATATTTTTTAGAATATGTGTTTTTAGAGAGAACACGAATTGTTAAGAACTACCTAACCCATGTTTTACAGTAAATTTAAAGTCGTTGAAAATGTTAGCCCACTATGAGGAGTCCCAATACTGTATTATAAGTAGTCGATCTATAAACTGAATCGTTCTCAGTTGTCGCCATATGTTCATTTTATAACTATGCATAAGGCCCATATACAATATCGTGCGTGGATCAAGTGAGCGTATCTCTAGATTTATTTGCATTTATCTTTACTTCATTAAATACAAAACGTCCGCTCAAACTCAAAACATTTGTGTGCCTTTTAAGTTTTAATATGGCATTTATCCTAAATCAAGTATGGTTTTATAATATTCTTTAGATACTCTACGAGTAAAGATTTAGACAGTTCATTAAAACTTGAAAGTTTTAATAGTATTTTTAAAAAGAGGCATGTAGGCTCTTCTCTAGGTGAGTCTATGTACTCTTATAAGGGTTTTAAATCAGTTTTATGGAGTTCTTTCAGACTATTTACGTTTACAAGTAGCCTTAGAAACAAGCTTTGAGGACATCTTATAGAGCATTTTAAAACTAAAATTGTTACTTGGGATTGCATGTAGTATTATTTTACTGTCAGCTTCTTCATGAGCTAATTAGTGGTTATATCACCATTTCTTCCTTTAGCAACTTGCCAGGCAACAACTATGTTGCGATTTGTTACTTTTGCATTTTTCAAGAACCTTTCAGCTAAAAAATAGACAAATTATCCTTGATAATTTCATGAGAAAGAAACTTCTGCCTAGTTTATTGAGTGGATGACAGTTTCTAGTTATGTTCGGTAGTGTGTTGGTTGAGTGTATTCTTTTGGCGTCATTCCTACTGAATTCCTTTGGCAAATCTTCAATGTATATAAGTCAGAAATCAACTGAAGGCGACTATAAACAGTTATATATACATGAAAATTGGTAATAACACAAAATAAAGAACATAAAACAAGCAGCCATTAAAAAATACACATATTAAAATCGAATGATAATGAACCGTGTTAAGAGTAAAAACATGTTATGAAATACAAATGGCCGCTATCATGAAACGGTGCCATTTTGAAAGTGGCTCCATGGCAATTTGATACCTCCACAGATATATACAGAAATAAGAAAGAAGGTGGCTTGCTTTCTTCATGAAGCACACAGATGTCCCATGGTCCCTTACTGTAACCACTTAAAATAATTATGCTAACATATATTAATACAGGTTATGATATAGCTCTGTACCACAGTAAATTGATAGACTTTTTCCACATAATGTCATAATTTCTTTAGAGTAAACCAATAGCACTGTCATTTGTGCTATCACTATACACTACTGGTCACTACTTCATGCGAAACCTGTGTTTAATGTAGCAAACAGTGATGGAATAATAGAAAATGTCTCTGCGCCGCGGGCCAATGAAGCAGTATACAGTCAACTCTTTCCTGCATATTTAAACACTAATTCTGTTACTTTTTGTCTCATTAACCTCAGATTTTGTATGAAATGGAGATCAGTGATATATAACAACCTATATAAAAAAATGCAAATTTCGATCAAATAAAATTGTCTTAATTTTTATGTGTTTTGTAAATATACATATTGTGTAATGAATCATTAGACATAGTATTGAAGGAAGACTGAAAATTGGCTTCGTATAGCGGCTAATGTTCACTGTCAACCGCACGACCGACAGCTAGGTTGAAAATCAATTATCTGCTATCCTAGCTGACGAGCGACGGCTTGACTGCGTCTGGTTTACATTAAAACTTTGTTATTTAAGAGACATATCTAATAATTCAGTACACTACTTGTATAACTTTGTGTAGAGACACAATTTTATTTAAAATTAAATACTAAATAAATATATCTGAAAAGGAGTACGTAATCGCTGAAGGATGAAAAGAACTAAATATTTCTAAAAAATACTACAAAGTGTAAGCGAACTATTTTTGTGTGTATATTTGGAGAATTATTTGCCAGTTTGGTCCCCAAAGATGTTGTTTATGTGACATCAATGGAAAAGGTCTATACTATATGAAATTGAAGTTTATAATCAAACATATTTTTTCATTTTTAACAGGTTCCAAATGTACATTATAACTCCCAGCCAACTGCTACTAGTTATTTAAGTTCGAGAAAACCGGTCACATATTATGAGACAAAACCTACACCAACACAGAGCCCTACTGGTCTAGCACCTTCGGCACCAAGTATACCTGATATCCTTTCACCAAATGTTAACAACAGGAGAGGATCTAGGAAGTCAGTTAAATTTCCTGACAATTCTAATTTAACCCTCCACAATGGTTCACAACTCTTAGATCCATGGTCTATAGAAGTAAAATCTCCTATGTTACTTCCAAGAGGAATTGATACAGCACCCCTTTTAGATTCAAGTGTGCCAATAGTGACACAATCCAGTATTTAGAGAAGTTTATGTACATATTTTTAAATGTTTGGAAATTTTATTAGTGCCCAATATTTTGTATCACTATTTAAAGATAAAGTATAGTGTATATATATGTATATATATGTATATATATATATATATATATATATATATATATATATATATATATATATATATATATATATATATATATATATATATATATATATATATATATATATATAGATATATATATATATATATATATATATATATATATATATATATATATATATATATATATATATATATATATTTTTTACGAAATTTATACTTATATAATTGTATATAAATTAATTTGTATATATTAATAAAGTCAATTATTTTGCAAAATGGTTGATAACAATATGTTTTTATTTAAAAATAGCAGTTTGAATATTGATATAATAATTTTGTATCTTTTTATGATATTGTAAAAAAAAATGCAAACTTATATTGCTTGATGTTTTCATTAATATCTAAATTGCTATTGTATCGAGCCCAAATTTAAAAACATATTGTAAAGATCATCCATATGATAGTTAACAGGTGTATATTAAATAAGTATTCGTAATAAATTATTTTGTAACAAATTTTAATACTTCTTTCTATTAGTATATGACTGTCAATAATTATAAATTCATTACTGAGGTAAAGATCTGCAGGTTTCCAAACTTGTTTTCGAATTATATTTATTGACAAATAGTAATAAAATAAATGCTTAATGTTATACCTAAAAGGTACAAATTCGTAATCCACTCACTTTATACAGGATGTCTCATTAATAATGGGACAAGGCTTAACTGGAGATTTCTGAAGTCAACAAGCCTCTCACCCTGGAGTCCCGATTTTGATCCCCGGTTAAGGAGCTAGGATTTTTTAAAACCAGAAATTAATCCTAGCAAACTCGGACATTGGGTGTGTGTCCATTGTCTCTAAGGCCCGGTTTTTCGATGCATAGCAAAATAGTCCGTCAGTTAGTGTGAAATGTGTGAATTCTATTAGCCGAGAAGTCACTAACTGTCGGACAATTTAGCTAACCAAGCATTAATAAACCGACCCTAAAGCCTGCTACACACGATACCATAAAACTGAGCGATTTATCTACACCAACAGATCTGTGCAGATTTGTCTGCGTCAACTACGTTGTGAGTACTATATTGCTACGCATCTTTTAAGAAGGTGAAGATTAACCAGGTTAGTGCGCTGCAGCGTAGGCGCGTAACAAAAGCTCCGCCACAGATTAACCTAATCTGTGGCTCCGCGCTAGCTCAAATAATGGGGATATTTATTTAGGCGCCACTGGTTTCCCGCGCTGAGCTAAACCAGCAGGTTACCTTGATTAGACAGGAACTCACTAACTAATCAACTCTTGTTACACATATTCGCATTAAGGAAGGGAACGACTTGCTTGTTACAACAATTGTTTAATAAATGTCCGATAATAGAAAACCCACAATATCAAGTTACCTTAACCTAAACGCCCCGATATTGATGTCAAGCTTGGTTCACAAATCGTAAATAAAAACAAAAAAAAATTGTCTCAATAAAACACGAAATAATTTTGAAACGTCTTCAACAACAATAGGGAACTTGCACATTTTTTTACTTCATAAAAATGTTCTACAATACTAAAAAATAAGATATGCAAAATATGACGCCTTAATTCCCAATAATAAATTTGTTATAAAGTATTAAAGCTTCGCGCGCGAGCAGGTTCAAAAGCGCGGGAGTAGTCGTGACATCACACCATACAATTTACAAGCGACGACGGAGATCCCAGCACTCGACCGCTTGATTTCAGATAAATTTTAAGTGTATACTTAAAATGGAAACAAAAACTCCTTATTTTAAATATTGCATTGTACCGTTGTGTAAGTATACTACAGTGAGAGTGCCAGATAAAACATTTATAATATTGCCAGAAGATAAGATTCGTCCATTAAAATGGCTAAAAGCGTGTAGAAGAAATGAAAAAGACATTTCACAGAGCAGTAGGTCTCTACATGTGTGTGAAGGTCATTTTAATGTAAGTACATTATTAAATACTATATTATGTCTATCTACTAGTTTTTCGCAGGCGGACAATAAAATATTCCGAATTCCGAATTATTGAATTTTAATTAGGATAGGATTAAAGAAAGAATGTGTATACAATGTTAGAAAATAAGATTAGTAGATAGAATGTAATTTAGTGATACTAAGTAAAGGTAATTTCCTGGTGCGAAAGTAAACAGCTATTTATTATTATACTCTTCGCAAATACGATTACGAAGAGTATATTGCATTTGATCGGGACATTTCTAAAATCGTTAATATCGCTCGCAGAGAAAAAACCATTTCGTTCGTCGTCAAATTCTGAACAACTTTCAAAATGTGCGTCTGTTCATCTGTCCGTCCGTCTGTCCGTCTGTCACGTTTCTTGTAAGCACGATAACTAAAGAAAGAAAAGTCCTATCGAATTGAAATTTGGGCTATAAGTTAGTGTTAGCTAGAGGAAGAAATCCATTGTTTTTAAAAAAAATCAAATAGTAAATAAAAAAGTTATAGGACATTTTATTTAAAAATATGAATCTACAAAAGGTTGCAATTTTCAATGTGCTACTAAAATTGAAGTAATTTTCTATAGACACCAAAATGCTGTAAAATATACTACGACAAATTTCGCCTACGCAGTCGGCATCATCGGGAGATGAAAAAATTGAAAATTAAATATGTGATCAATATATTAGGTATTGTAAGAATGAATCTTAGTTTATACTATAAAATATACTGCCACGCGTTTCGCCAATACAGTCGGCACCATCGGGAGAGAAAATTAAATATGTAGTCAATACATTAGGTATTGTAAGAATGAAGTTTATAAGGCAAACACAAGATTCTTTTCAAAAAACTGCGAAGAGTGTCCTACAGAATATGCAACAATTATATAAAAGTTCAATAACACTACTGTCTGCGAAGAGTAAAATGTTTACCTCTAGTATATATAGTATATTGCAAATACCTTTCCCTTGCCCTTTAATTTATTCTATTCAAATCTTACATTTATCTATTATATGAATGATAACACAACACAATCACTTATTTCCCTTGCCCCAAAACATAGTACGAAAATACCTACGATAGGTAATTATACATTTGCGCAACATTTCCTTTGCAGCAAATGTCTTCTATAGAGACACTACGCGTATGTACAAAAAAAAACAACGAAAAATATAGAAGTGGCTGTTGTAAAGAATTACCCTAAATTCTTTCAAATATAAGACTAAGTCTGCTAAAAATGCTTAGTTGCGACTAAGCATTTTGTAGTTATTTCTTTTTATTCCGTGATCAAGTCATAACTATTTTATGTTTATAAATTATTACTAAAAGCTAAAAAAAATACATACTTCTCTGCCTTGACCACGTGGACCTCTCCAAGGGAAAAACTTTCACTATTTTGTATAAAAGATGCCACCATAAACATATCCACTTTAGGCAAATTATCAGATTGGCCCTTTGAAAAACCTTGATCAGTCATTTTAAAATAACTGTACAACTACAATAAGCGGTACTATAAAACACAATTATATATTTATATCAGAACAGTCACTAACAAATCAACCACAGTCTAATAACACCATATTGTACATATGTTTATATAGAATGTCATACTTTGTTAATTTGTTTGTATTATTATTTTTAAGTATTTTACTAATGAATTGATTTTTAGTTTTCTTTTTTCTGTATATATGTATATAGTAATATAAATCTTACTCTGTACCCCATACAAGTTGTAAATAATCTACTTAATTGTGAATAAAGATTTTAAGTTGGAATTGGAATTGGTAAACATCTGATTGTGTTGCTTCCCGGCGCGACGACTACCGAATATTGTATGGTGTGACGTCACAGTCAATAGTAACTCGTTTTGGGCCACTTCAATTTTATCGCTGTTTAGATCATACTGATCGCGTGGAATTAGAAATCTTATTTTTTTGTGAAGTACACGTTTTATTACAACGTTACGCTATGTTTTTTAGTATTATTTTTATTTTTAAAATTATAGGCAAGTTCCCTATTAATTAAGATTTTGCTTGAATCGGCCCTAGTTTTAAATGAATAAATTTTCTTATTTGTCTGGTAAGCAGCTCCGAAAGCCTGAGAAATCAAATATTTCAGGTTCTAAATTTCCACTCTTATAATAAAATGAACCCTGTGGGTAGACCCTTAAATACAGAACAATACTTATTAAATGTCTTGAAGGATACCAAACCACAATATTCTTGCCTCTTCTCGGGGGTATCAAATTGCAATTAAAATAATTTAGTTGTTAATTTCAATTTATCTATTAATCCAAAGTTTATTTTATTTTTTATTTCAAATTTATTCAACCTAAAAGTGTAACTGTAAGTAGATATCATTTCAGAACGTCAAAAAAAGTTACGATTCTTCTAAAAATTAATAAATCCTTATGAGGTACAATTCAACAAATTGTTACACGATGAGCACAAGTGACTTAATATTTGGTTTTAAAGGGTAGATCCGATTTGCCCTGATCAATTAATTATTTCCCTTTTAAACTTTTCTTTCTAGAATAATAATCTCTTCCTAAGTTACTCAAACAATTCTTTTTTTTAACCCGTGCATACTTATACAATTAGAAGGAAAGAAACAAATATATTTGATTTTGAAATGTGTTAGATTAGGCAACCAATAATACATAAGTCTATTGAAGACGCAAATTTTAAAAAGTACTGTTACAAAATGAGCACGCGATTTAACTACGCAGATTTACTTGTGCAGATAAATTCCTCAGTTTGGGGGTTGTATTATCTGTGGTGTTTAATTTAATTAATAACAATAACAATAATATAAAATCGAAGTATTTGCTTTAATAATAATAACTTTTACAACGAGTTTTCTCGAAACCATATTTTTTGTAAAATTAAACATTTAGCTGCCTCTACCCTCTTCGTACTAAGGCCTTATTGCACTCTCAAAGACGTAACAAGTGACTTTAAACCAGTGAACTCTATTACAGAGTTCACTGCTTTAAACCAATAATCTCATTTTGAGGAATTTGGAATTAACCTGTTAGGGCTCTCAGATACAGAATGAGCTAAATAGGAAAGGTGGCAAAAACTGACTAACGGTATTTTCCTAAAAATTCTCTTATTTCAACAAACATTCTAATTTAATTCGTTCAACTGAAATTTTGGATTTTGACTGGCTATAAAATTTTTAAAAATTCTTTTTATTGAAAATTTCGTTCCAAAATTAAAAATAATGCCAATTTACCCTTAAACGAATTTCAAGTTTTTGTAATTTTTGAGCACCCTGTATAAAAATCATAAATTTTGTCAACATGAATCCTATTTTTTTGGAAAACAAAAACTTTTATGTAAAAGTAATTTATTCTCGAGAAATTGAATATTTTTACAATTTCATCTCTTGTAAGCCTCAACCGCGGACATACTGTATAAATATCAGATATCAAACCCACAATTTAAATAAAAATTAGGTTTAAAGGCTATCGTATTTATACCTCAATTTACGTTTTGCTGAAATTGCCGGTAATACGTTTTCTTGTCACTTCCTTTAAGTTAAAGCTCCTTTTAAATTGTTGATAATACTGGCCGTAAATCGTTTATAAATAGGGAAGTCCTAAAATATATCCATAACTTGAATGTTTCTTAGAAAAGTTTATGAGGGTCCAAAATATAACTCAGTAACAAAGGACAACGATTTGGTTTAAGAAATTCATTCTGTTTCAAGTTTTTGTAACGTTCAGACGTAAATTTAAATATAGTTAAGTAAAACTAAAGTGGTGTCCCAACTTAATTTCAACACTATATATTATCTTCTTAGATAAATTCAATAGTGACGTATTGGTCCATCTTTTTTCAGATTTTAAATTAATTATGCTAGTCTTGGTGTTAAAGTTAATGTTGCTGGGAGCATTTGTCTGCGTTGAGTGTTGCAATGAAGCAATTTGTGGAAGTATAGTGAGCAAATGTTTGTTATTAAAATCTTGCAGTTGCGATTTACAAACTCGTGAATGTGCAAAGGATTGTTTTAGTTGTTTGGGATATTTGTATTCTCAATGCTGTACCTGTGTCGGTAAGTAAAAAGATATTATCTTGTCATCTTTATAAATAAATGGCATCATTCTGCATTTTAGATTTATTCATCTTCACTATTAAATTAAGGAATTTTTTTTGGAAAATATCTCAATATTAACTTGCATGTCGTACTATTTAAAATAACTTCATAACCCTTCCTTGTCTTCATTAAAATTATAATAATGTTTGAAAAACTTTGCCACAGTAATTAAAATCTTGTACAGACTTTATTCTGATAATTATTAGAGTTTATTTGAGGAAATAAATAAAAATTGTAAATACAAAAGTCAGGGTTTTTTTTGAATTTTAGTAATCTGTCAACAATCAAACAAACGACAATAGCAAAATTGCGGCATACTATAAACTGGGCTTTTTGGAACACCTTATACATATATTATTTTTCTCGAAATCCTTGTATTTTTCTGATTTCAAATATACAGTGTGGAAACCATTGATGGAATAAAATTCATAATCCGATGAGTAGTAATAATTGCATTTATCGCCTGAGTATGTAGCCTCTAGTCATCTGTCATCTTACAAGTTGTGACGTCATTGAAATTTTTTTTGTGGTAACCCTGTTTTTTCGCGAATAATGGATAATACTTAGTATAATATTTCTCAGTTCTGCAATACTGCGCAAACGGGGTCTGAGGTGAATAGCTTCCAAGATACATAGTGTCGAAGTTGTATCATGCCGTCTGAAATAAATAATTTTCAAGATACTAGGGTGGAGAAATCCAATGACGTAGATGCTCAAAATGTTTATCATTTATTTGCCAACAATGGATAAGTCTTTCATGAAATGTCCACCGAACTTTATTTAAATTCTGGTGACATATTCCTAATTTCATTTCTTATTGTATCGTGCAAATCTTCAAGATTATTCAGTTTCGTCAAATACACTTTGGATTTATAGCACCATAGAAAAAATCATTAGTGTTAGGTCTGGTGACCTAGCTGGCCATTCGATTGAGCCTCTTCGTCCAGTCTATTTGTTGGAAAGCTTTGATTCGAATAAGAGGCTTCATATCCAGGCGTTTGATGCAATTATTATTACTCATCGAATTATGAATTTTATTCCATAAGTGGTTTCCACATTGTACACAGGGTAATTAACGTAGCTCGTTCTTTAGAAAATTTGTTACTTCCCGAAATCGTATTAATATGAAATTTGATAGGCAGCTATAATCCACTGATGCAAATCTAAATAAAATATGGCCAATATGGCGCCACTTCCGAGCATACCGGAAATCGATGCCATCTTGTTTTTTTTTAAGTGGAAACACCCCATTTTGATTTCATATTTGGATTCTACATTAAATTGTGAATTCAGAACATTCCAGTTGTCAGCACTTATCTGTCATAGTTTTTGACTTGGCAAAAAATCAGGGTTGCAGGGGTCCATTAAGAAATTCATAACTCTTGGACCATTGGAAATAAATAAATGGTTTTTTTTTATTCAATTCCTAAAAGTTTGGCCGATATTTTGCATTATTGCTGACTCTTTTGTTATATTCCATGCGCCTACTGCGACTTTTCAAAGTTGACAATCAAAAAATGTCAAAAACTTCATATTTTCAAATGGTAACTACCATTTCTGGCACCAGAATTCAATATAAAATAGAATTTTAGCGCCACTTTATTTACATTGGGTATGCCTATCGTCAGTCGTTTTTGAGTTATTGATATTTTTTGAGAGAAATATTATTGTTTTTTCCTCAACGGTAAGCAGGCTTTGGAAACCAATGCCAAATGTCAAACTTGGCCACTATTGTGTCATTGTTATCTTATTATTTCAAGTAATTGCAATTTTCATCATGGAACATTATCCAAATGATATTGTCTTTGATTTGTTTGTAATTTATGGTGAAAATACCAGAATAGTTGACAGAACATGCCGAGCGTTCAATATCAAATATCCACATCTACCTCAAATGACGAAAGGAAAATTTAAGTTAAATGTCTGACGTACGTAGTTATTGCTTAATTGGTAGATTTTTGGTTAAGTGGGTTATGGGGTTTAAAAGCCTGGGTTTTCAGATTACAACTTCATTCTTAGGGTTATATGCATTTAATAACTGAAATTATGGGTTTTTTGAGGTTATGGCAAAATTCTGATGTGATGGGGTTAAATAGACCTCCGAATCGGATTCTGCGATCTCAAAAACATATAGTAAACATGGTCAGACCCCCAGATCAGAAAAAAAATTATTGTATGGCTGTGTTATTAAAATTCAGAAAAACCCTGAAACGTTTGTATTTACAATTTTGCTGTATTTCTTATAAAATTAAATCAATTAAACTCTGTAAAGTGGCAACTAATTTTAAGGAAAACCCCTGCACATGCATTTTTTTTTATTATATACTGTCGGTTTATTTTCATTGTCAAAGCCTATCACGATATAAACTCATCAGTGGTTATATAAACACTTAGTGACTAACCTGGAAATTTTGTGTAACTCCTAATTTGCCATGTGATAGGGATCTTAAGATGCCCACATATCAGATACACGAACCCACATCGAAAGATCGTGACGCGAGCAAATCTGCTCATCCACAATACCTCATCGACTTGATGCCCATTGTTTCTGAGGCCACCGAGCCGATTAATTTATGATATAACTCGATAGTTTATAAATTAACCTAGTTCACATATTACTTGTAAAATATATACTAGTAAAGAACTACTGTCTAAAGCTGATTATTATTTGTCACGTCACTACGATTTGTTACATATGTCGTCATTATTGTTAAATGTTATTTGTTTCAGATATGTGTCCCAAAGATAATGAAACCACCAATATTTTAAGTAAAAATTCCCATGTCGAGGACTTCCCCGATGCTGTACCTGAGTTGTTTGATGTTTTGACAGAAATTCCAGATGAATTTAACCGCTGGAATGTGATACTATTTCCGGAAGAGATAGATATCAGTCAGTATACGACGAGAAAGGAATCCACAGTATATATGAGTAAGTACAAAAAAAATTGTATTATATGGATTATTTTTCTGGATATTTATTGCGGTCAATTTCTAAAACTCTACACACAAAAAAATAAGATTTAATCTGGTGTAATCAATTTTCAATTATTATGATAGGTGCAGCGCGTCGTCCATGACAATTAAGAAACTTATCTTCTTGGAAAACAAAATCCTCCGCATCATAAGAAATTCTAACAGATACACCTCCCTCATAGTTTTTCACGAGATGTGTCCTGACATATTACCACTAGTGGACTACGTCAAGCACATATCGCAAAGATTCTATCAATTTAAGCTTAATGATAGTCCGCTAACAAACAGCATAACCCAAAAACGAAAGCATACCCAATGGGAACACATTGTTGTTTAAACGTTTATATAACGTTAATTAACGTTTGCGTAATGTTAATTAACGTTATATAAACGTTTAAACAACAATGTAGTCCCATTTCGAATTAAGCATACACTGTCTGTCATATCATGCGTTGTCTATTTTCCGGCAACCTTTGTAGCCAAAACTCTCCCTTACTTTATTCAAAATAATTGATCCAATTACACAAACTCCTAATCTGTCTACCTTCTGTTCTTCATTTATATTTGTTTATTCCAAATTTTCTTTCCAAATTATCTCTACAAAATCAAAAAATCGCAAAAATCACTAACTTTTGAAATCAAACTTTTATAAGAGAAAACAAAAATTCGGCGATGCGACAGCCGCCCAAGCTCTAAGTATTGTAAGTGGGTTTTTTCAGTGAGCATTTTTCCCACCTTATTTATAAAAATTTTACTGTTTAAATAGCCCAATAAATCAAAACAGAGAGATAAGGGCTCCCCTTTTATTTACATCTCAAATCACGAGCCGCCTTACTCCCTCCAATCCAACAATTACTACAGTGTCTTGTTCATGTGGATGCTGGGATGGCTCCATACGCAAGTGTCCGCAAGAGATAATTGTATGATTTACAATTAATAAATCTTGTTTAATTTGATTGATTTAATTTGGGTCTTCACAAGTGACTTCTTTTTTCCATAAAGGAAAAAAGAGTCAGAATGGAAAAGAAAATGTTCACTTCAAACTAATTTGGGGTTGACGAAATGGTATGTGTAATATAGAAAAGATACATAGTAATGTATAAGAAATATCTTTATTAGTAGGTAAGTCACACGTGACTAAATCACACGTCTAAAATTGATATGGAGTCGTTTCATAATAATTACATGGTGATCAAAGAAATACTACATATTATGTAAAATGGAATATTATTCCCTGTAAGATATGTCACAGTCGCTCTGTATTAATATGTTCCTACCAGAGATTTTCAAATTGTAAAGAACATATTTTGTAACAAACTTAAAATCGTTTTATATATTCGGTACATCAATAATTAATGACCTGAGTACGCAATGTGGTTACAGGATATTTACAAAACATTTTGATATTATAAATACGTAATGGTGAGATTATAATATTCTTGTTATATAATGTTGACATCCTAATAAATTTATAAATACTAGTGATGCAACTATATAAAGTGGATACAAGAGTGTGATAAAACTAGGTTCTCAATATATCTGAGTCTGTGATGTAACTGATCTAAGTTGTTGACTGAGTACATATTTAACTATATTTGAATATATTTTAAACCAGTTACACTAAATTCAAACGGTATTGTGTATTCCATTCGTTAACACTCTCTGTTAAGCTTAAAAATCTATTTAATTTTTTATATTAACGGCTCTTCATGATAGAAAACCACGTGACCAATGAGTTGCCTTTAACAGCCTAGTCGAGTTGTACCGTTAGCAAAAGATGGTTAAAAATGATTCCTTAGATACATACGTATGTTGCTACCAATGTGTAGCCCCTATCTAAGGTTACTTTAGTGATACGGGGGTTACATTACATATGGTATGTAATGTTAAACGTTTAATAACTTATTTAAATTTTTTTTAGAGACGGCTAAATGGAAAGGTCTTCCCTTTTAATCCTGACATCATTACAATAAATTGTACTGTCGTTTTTTGGTCGCAATGTATGAGTTGGGCCAAATGCAAGAGTAATTGTTTGTCCATGGGTTCTACAAGTTATAGATGGTTTCACGATGGATGCTGTGAATGTGTTGGTCAACATTGTATAAATTATGGTATAAATGAGAGCAAGTAAGTAGTTACACCCGATTTAAAATGTGCACAAATTATTATTTTTTCTTGGGTGTAAGATTTTCTTTTAATGTTTTCAAATTTCGAAAAAGTGGCCTAAAACTATGCCATGGATTGTTTAGTGGCGTTTTTTCAATAGCTAAATATTTTTTATTTAATTATAGCATAAACAAAATAAGTTGAAAATCTCTCCTTGATGCCGACATTTACTAGAATCTAATCCCCACGAACATGCTGCCCCTATGTCAGTTATGTTTATGATACTTAATATACCTGTAGATAATGTACAGTAATCATGATTTTTTTCGATTACAAATTTTTAATTCATATACATAATTTATTTTTCAGATGCACATCATGTCCATTAGTTGGCGATTATAGTGAGAATATAGACGAAGATGACCTCGATTATGGTGAAGATGATTTTGAAGATGATTATGACGAAACTGAGACGTGACAATGTATTCATATAGAATAATATTTATTAAAATTTAGTATGCTTGAAATTATTCAATTTACTTTTGTGCCTCTTCATCCATTATATTTTGTATTACATTGAAGAAGTTTACGTATCCATGGCATTTCATGGATAATCTAACGAGAGGAAGCTGTACAATTGGAGAAACGAAGACATATCAAATACTTAAGTCTACAGATTAGATCAAATTTGATGAAATTTGAGGTTTTCTGTAAAACTATGAGAGATAGCAAAAAACCGACGTAACTGTTCTGGACTCGTTTTCGAGAAACTAGCAACTAGCGATCCTTTTCCATTTTCATGTTAGAGAAGATATTTGAAAATTTGGTACTTTTGGCTGATGCCTATATCTAAATTGCTAAATGTCGGATCATAAAATGGGTGTTAAATTATATTTATATATTTATTTGACTCTCTCACCCTGTAAATGGCCCACAAATAATAGAAGCCCAAAATATGTTGTGTTAAAAATAATCGCTTATAAGTATATTGTTTACATAAATCCAATAATAACCCGTCGTCGCCGCCCGGATAAAATTATCCGTGTTGAATTAAAAAATATGGATTTTTTTAACGAAACGAAAGCAACATCATTTAAGAAATGACTAAACTTTTCATAAAATGACTAATTTGTAATTCGTCTACAATATACATAGGTACATTTTAAAATTTATTCTGTAACATATTTAAAAATTATTCAAAGTAGATGCAGAAGCGCATTTATCTAATTGTAAATGCAAAACTAACGATTTTATTTTTTTCTTCTATTTCCTATTTTATGTATACTTTCAATTTATAATCTTAAAATTACTTCATTAATGATACTTGTTTTTGCAAAACAATACCTAGCTCCTATACTAATATCAATATGTTTTATACTTGCATAATATAACAGTTAATCTCTTACCTTTCGGCATCAAGCGAAATGAATAAAGCTTTTCATTACTACAATAACTTATTTGTACACCCTTTATATGGGCAAACCATTCCCGCTTTTTTATCGTCCCCCATTTTAAAATAAAATAAAATGCGTACAATTGTTACAGTAAACCATTTACGCGTAACGTACTTACATCACGAGTTATTTTTTATTTCGAAGATAACATACACTCCGCTCTAACGGCCACTACTACACTGATGCTTTTCAGAGTAGCGACTCTTGAAGGTTCCTGGCGGCGAGGCCTGGCAACAAGGAGTGATAAGCTAGTGGTTATTGTTTACTGTGGTTCTACATTGCATGCATTGCATCTAAATTTAATAGGATTTCTGATGATAGACGTTTTCTGCTGAAACGTCAGAATCTGATGAGTCTGACTGTAGCCTAAATAATATGATAGGGCAAAAACTACAAAACAAAATCTGAACTATCATACTTACATCTTTGTAGGATAATTGTTAATTTATTGTTAAAAGACTTACTATTCAGTTATTTATTAATTTCTTACTTAACAACTGTCAAGCACAGAACAATTAAATTCTGTCAAGTAAGAGATTAAGGCTACCAATTTAACCGCTACACCAGGGTGCAAAATTTAATTTACTGATTACATAGTTGCAGTTATGACAAAATGAAATTTCTCTAAAATGGACTACATTTTAACTGAAAACATAATTTATATCGCCATATTAGGCTGAAAACCTTTAGATTTCGGATATTTTACAAAAATCTACCTATATTCCTATTTTCTTGTAGAAATCCTTAAATCTAAAGAATAAATCCTTGAGTTTGCAACACTAGATAATAGAGTTAGCTGAGCAGACATCTGCTTGGTGTAGGGCCAATCGAATAGTATTAGTATTAGGCATGCGTTAATTTTAATGACTGATTATGGGAAGCAATCACTGATTTAAAAGCAAATACTGATTTAAAAGCAAATACTGATTGAAAGCAATGACTGATTTAATAAAAAGTAATCAATGATTGAGGATTAAAAGTGTTAGCCTGGCTGATTATGATTAATGATTAACTCTTTGAATTACTGACTGATTATAATTTGATCAACCAAATAATCAGAGATTAGTAATCACTAATTATTTTCAACCTGATTAGCACAACTTAAAAAAATGTTTGTCTTAAAATGTTTTCTTAACCGCCTCTCAAGTCACCGAAGTAATTCCCAGACAATTCTAGAATATTATATTGAGTAAAGATAGATGAGGCCTTACAGTTTATTGTGGTGTCGGAACCACATCTAGGACATCGACAATTCCCACTCCCATCTTAATCTGAAGCAAATTACAAATAAAATTTCTAGCTATGTATGGTTACAGAAAAGATAAATGAACAGTTGATGCACTAACAAATATAATCATATCAGTAATTATTGATGAACCTGAAAAAGAAAATATGTCTTTAGCACACTGCATTGATTTATTTAAGGCCTTTGATTATATTTGATGATATATTACTCTTAAAATTAGAAATGTATGGCATCAAAGGGTCGGTCTAAGCTTTTATAAAATCTTACACAAGGGGCAATAGTGCGTCCGACTTCGATATGTCGAGTTCTATGATAGCTAAAATCTTGATTTAAAAACATAAATAAACTAGACAAAAAGTCTATAACCGGATATTATTTTCGAATATACAGGGTGGGCCAAGACGATTCTACAGGGTCAACTAACATTTTTTTAAATGGAATGCCATGTATGTCATAACATTTTTGAAACCTCTTTGTGGCCTCCTTCCACTCCTATATTATTATTGACTCTCTCCCAACCACTTGGATGTAACGATTTTTTTTGTTATAATTATGCCATTTACACGTGCATATTAAAAAAATCACTACAGTGACAATTATCAATTTTAAGAAAAAATATGTTAGTACCAGTTATGAGACATCTGTGTGATAACACCCAGCCATTTTCACTTCCTAAAAGTATACAGACAGGGTGGCCAAAGAGGACTTTTACAACTTTTCGAACTGAATTTTCTCAATTTTTTTTAAATGGAATACCTTGTATATATACAGGGTGGTCCGAATTTAAATCGGGAAACTTCGCCAGCGGATGCTACGCCTAAAAATAATAACTTTTTGTCATATAAACATATATCGAGAAACGAATGGATTTCAAGATACAAGGTATTGAAGTTAGGGGAAAAATTAATTAAAAAAAGAAAAATTTACATTTTCTACAACGATGCATTTCCGCAGCATTAAATTTGAAAGTGGTTTTGTCACAACGCATGTTTCACAGCCAACTCTTTTTGATTTCCACTTTCAAATTTAATGCTGCGGAAATGCATCGTTGTAGAAAATATCAATTTTATCAAAAACCATAAGAATTTCGAAAAGGAGCCTAAAATACTTTTTTGCTTTAAAAGGAACGTAGATTAAAATGTTTCTATTAAATTTGACCAGTGGCGTACGAACAAAATGTTGTTGTGGTTTGAGTGGTAATCGATCAGAAAAAATAATCACCCAGTGTAATATTTTGGACAAAATTTATTTCAACTGGTGTGCTTGCCTTAATTATACCTGTATATCAAATTTCAATAAAAATCTTTATTCATTATTGAGATATTGGGGAAAAAATTTTTTTTCCCTAATTTCAACACCTTGTATCTTGACATCCATTCGTTTTTCGATATATGTTTATATGACAAAAAGTTATTATTTTTAGGCGTAGTATCCGCTGGCGAAGTTTTCCGATTTAAATTCGGACCACTATATATACAGGGTGTGCCACGGTGGGTGAAGTATTAGAAGTATATGGAGAATTGATCAACCGATTGCTTTGAAATTTTGGTTACCAAGATAATCGAGTATGATCTCTCCAACTAAAATATTTTCGAAAGTGCGGTGTTGCCACATACGTAAAACTGGCAACGTCTTCGTTATTTTAAATGGAATACCCTGTATATTTTTGCGTTTTTTGGATCGTCGTCTCTTTCTGAGTAACTTTTATTAATATTTCCCTATACCTATCTCAAGCCGTTTTCGAGATAATAATTCTTTTCTGAATTTATTGCCAAAAATTTGACTTTCAGTAAATTGTGTTTTCTCCTACCTACGCAGCAATTAAAAGATAATTTTTTAGTTGCGGCTAGGCAAGGCCTGGGGCATCTCTTCCATTAATCAAATGTTTCGAATATCGTACAGGGTGAGTTAGAGAACGCTTTCTACAAGTGACTTAGAAAAATGCACGAAAGTCAATTTTTTTAAATGGAATGCCCTATATATTATTACTGATTCGGAAAGGCGATACATTTACCTCTTTAAAAAGGTACCTAATGCACACCGTTTTCGATTTATGAGCACTTTTCTGTAACCTTACCAAGAATATTAGTCTTCTGGTATATCATAACGGGTGGGCCATGAAATTTTTGTTTTGTCATTTTGTAATGACAACAGATGTTATTTTTCTAAATAAATTTGACGTTACTGATATTTGCACCTAATTTAAATAGCTATGTAGCACAAATATGGCAGAAAATAATTATACAAACACGGTTTTAATTGATTTGTTTATTATCCATTGAGAGTGCAATAAGATTATCAGCAGAACTTCAGCAGAAGATTTAATGAGAAATATCCGAATTTGCCGCAGATGAACAACAGAAAGTTTTTACGAATTCAGAGGAATTTTATAAATTTTGGTTCGTCATTAAGAGAAGCAAGAAATTTACCTAAACCTGTCACATCTGGTAAATGAAATCAATGTGCTAGCATATTTTCATGCAAATCCCCAATGTTCCATACGTTATGCTGAGCGGATTTAGCATTGCCATATTCATCCATTCGAAGAATACTAGCAAACCATAAAATGCATAATTACAAATTTACAAGAGGATGACAAAATAAAATATTACATATACGACGAAAAATTGAATTCCAGAAAATATTTAGATATAATTAGAACAATTATGGAAGACTTCCTTGATATTATGTCAATTGAAAAATATATAACTTGTTGGTATCAACTCGACGGGGCTCCTGCACATTGTACACACGAAATTAGTATGGGGTTGGACCGCTTTTTCGATGATCGTTGGATTAGACGTTTGGGACCGTGGAATTGGCCTCCGAGGTCCCCTGACCTTGGGGTACTCTTAGAGTTTATAAAACTCCAGTCCACAACAGGGAAGAATTAGAAAGTCGAGTGATTCAAGAGATTGAAAACTTGGACCCCGCTGAAATAAGAGTTGCTACAACAAACGTCATCCATCGTCGTATACAAAAGTGTCTGGAAGTTAACGGTCTACATTTCGAACAATTATAACAATATTTTTTAAGATTTTTATATTTATTACTGTTATTAGTATTATTTGTTATTGCTACTTAGACTTTGTTACTGTTGTTGCTGCTTAGTTATTATCTTTTCCTAATACTAACACTGTTATTGTTCTCTTAATGATGAACCAAAATTTATAAAATTCCTCTGATCTGCGGCAAATTCGGATATTTCTCATTAAATCTTCTACAAGTTCTGCTGATAATCTTATTTCACTGTCCATGGATAATAAACAAATCAATTAAAACCGTGTTTGTATAATTATTTTCTTGCCATATTTGTGCTACATAGAAATTCAAATTAGGTGCAAATATCACTAACGTCAAATCTGTTGTCATTACAAAATGACAAAACAAAAATTTCATGGCCCACCCGTTATGATATACCAGAAGACTAATATTCTTGGTAAGGTTACAGAAAAGTGCCCATAAATCGAAAACGGTGTGCATTAGGTATAGAGTATATTACCTTTTTAAAAGAGGTAAATGTATCGCCTTTCCGAATCAGTAATAATACATAGGGCATTCCATTTAAAAAAATTGACTTTCGTGCATTTTTCTAAGTCACTTGTAGAAAGCGTTCTCTAACTCTCCCTGTATGATATTCGAAACATTTGATTAATGGAGGAGATGCCCCCAGGCCTTGCCTAGCCGCAACTAAAAAATTATATTTTAATTGCTACGTATGTAGGAGAAAACACGATTTACTGAAAGTCAAATTTTTGGCAATAAATTCAGAAAAGAATTATTATCTCGAAAACGGTTTGAGATAGGTATAGGGAAATATTAATAAAAGTTACTCAGAAAGAGACGAAGATCCAAAAAACGCAAAAATATACAGGGTATTCCATTTAAAATAACGAAGATGTTGCCAGTTTTACGTATAAGTGGCAACACCGCATTTTGAAAATATTTTAGTTGGAGAGATCATACTCGATTATCTTGGTAACCACAATTTCAAAGCAATCGGTTGATCCATTCTCCATATACTTCTAATACTCCACCCACCGTGGCTCACCCTGTATATATATATATATTTATATATATATATATATGTATATATATATATATATATATATGTATATATATATATATATATATATATATATATATATATATATATATATATATATATATATATATATATATATATATATATATATATATATATATATATATATATATATATATATATATATATATATATATATATATACATACTTTTTGGCCAAACTGTATGCTTTTAGGGAGTGAAAATTGCTGAGTGTCATCACACAGATGTCTCATAACTGGTACTAACATATATATATTTTTTAAAATTGATAGTTGTGATTATAGTGATATTTTTAATATACACGTGTACCTATATGGTATAATTTAAAAAAAAATCAATACATCCAAGTGGTTGAGAGAACGTCAATAATACAGGAGTGAAAGGAGGCCACAAAGAAGTTTCAACAAAATGTTCTGATATACATGGCATTTCATTTAAGAGAATGTTACTTGACCCTATAGAATCGTCTTGGCTCACCCTGTATAACTCGAGATATCGAAATCGGACGCACTATTGCCCCACCCTGTATATCAAACAGTCATCAATGTGTTCAACTAAATGGTAAAACTTCATCTCTTAAACCTATTAATATGGGGTCCCCAAGGATCTATTTTAAGTTCAATTTTGTTTATTATTTATATCATCGATATAATAGAGTTTATTGAATTTAAATCTGTTGGATATACTGATGATACAACCCTACTGTCTAGAGATATTCGCTATCTCATGAGCGCGTTTAATGAGATGCAATCAAAAGCAAAAGTATACTTTAATAACATTAAATAGAAACGTAGAAAAGGCAACAGTTAATTTTCAATTTAAACACAACACAAATCCAAATTCTCTCAGCGTTTTTCTTGATAGCAAGTTAACATGGGAATCACACACTGAATATGATAAATCAAAATACAGTTCACAGAAAATATAAACTCTTTTAGATATATTTCCATTAAATTCTATAACTTATTATCCACTGAGCGGAAAAATTTAAGGTATCATAAATTTCAAAAGAATATTAAGACTTTTTTAAGAGACGTATTTTATGAGCTCCAAGAATTTATTAATTATTTGAGAAGGTCGTTTTAAATATGTTTGTTTGTTTATACTACCTACTATATATATGTATTTTCTACATTTTATACTTTTTTAACATTAATGTAAATCACTTTTTCTGTCAATTGACGTATGTATCAATCTAATATTGATCAACATGAAAAAATCTGTCTCTTTCTCTCTCTCTCTCTCTCTCTCTCTCTCTCTCTCTCTCTCTATCTATCTATCTCTATATACTGACTCAACCTATTTTAGTTATTAGGTCTTTTTATAATTCATGTCACCCTGTAATTGGACAATATTGCTTGTCTATTGGGTGACCATATCTTTCATAAATAAATAAATATATATAATTACATGCTTCATTATGACCACTTTTCTTTTAATTGGAATAGGTTTCAGAGTCATTTTTATACATTTCGAATCACCCTCGTATATAAACTTTTAATGACCCTCGTATTACGTTCCTCCCTTATGCGCATAGTACCCTATATATTATGTGCAAATCATAAAAAAAATTAAAGATTGGTCCATGTACGGTTTCATCGTCTTTAAATTTCTGATATCCATGTCTGCTTGAAGTGGAGACTAAGCTTATTATTGCAACAGGTTAGAGTATCAAAATAATGTATCATCTTAATAATAATGTATCATTTTTTAATAATTTATCATTGAGCTATGTTCTAAAAAAAGTTAGTCCCACAAGTAACACACGGTTACCAGTACTCTCCGGTCATTTAAAAGCGACGCCAACACTCAAATGACAGCAGGTCTCTGTAAAGAATTATACCAAACTAAAGGGTAAAATGATAAATCTAATAATGAATACTCTTAATTAAATTGATAAGTAAGTATAGTTTATTGTTATAATTAGAACAATCCTTACAATTAGAATCAAGTGTCATAGAATACACCTTTAAACCACTCAATCTATCTCCTGTTCGTTTGTGTCTAAGGAACAAGGGGAGGAGACAGGACTGGAGTCAAGGACCGGTAGCTACTACTGCCTTGTGGTTGACAGAAGGACATAATACGTAAACAAATAAAAGAAAAAGTATAAAATGAATAATAAAATGTATACCGCTTGATACAATGTATTATTCAGACAGCCTCAAGTCTGTCTAGTGATTACTTTTAACTTCCAACATAAATTTACACTACTTGTTACCTCGAATGGCGAGGTGTTCTATAAAGTTCAGTAACGTTGACGCAACTATTTCCCTGTAGCCGTAGCTTTGGAGCTATTCCTGGGCGAAGTTTAGCTCTAGGGCTATTCTTACACTTAACCCAATGTAAATAATTACATAAAAAAAAATATAAATATAAATAATAGTAACATTAAATTGGAAAGATGAAAAAAAGAAAGAAAGAAAGTAAAAAGTAAAAGTAATGAGTAGATTATCCCAAAAATTATGCAAACAGAAGAGAAAGAAAAAAGAGAAGAAAATATCAAGAATTAATATGAGTTGCCAAGTAACTGCTGATCTAAAAGATATTTTTTTGAGTTTCTTTTAAAATTAGGAACAGTATACTTTTTAAAATCTAAGTTTAGTTTATTGTATAAGTAAATTGCGTTGTACGAAAATGATCTCTGAAACATGGAAGTGCTATGCAGAGGCATTGTTAATATGTCTCTGCCACGAACATTAACATTATGAATAGTGCTTCTCGGAATCAGTTTTTCTTTAAGGTAGAGGGGTGTTGAAGTTGTGTATAAATTGTGAACAAAAACCAAAATAAAATACTTAAATAAATTGTCCATATTTAACCATTGTATCTGATTAATTTTATTAGAGATATGATCAAATGTTCTAAGATCAAAAACATATCGCAGCAAGTGTTTTGTACCTTTTGAATACGTTTCTTGTTGATCATATCAAGACAAGGATAGTAAACGATATAGCAATAATAAAAAATGGACAATACAAGGCTCTCCCAAAGTTTTTTCTTTAATTTGAAATTCAAAATTTTTTTATTTGCGTATAGAAATCTTAAGCGTAGATAAGTTTTCTGTATCAAATTACTTACATGTTTAGTAAAACGAAGATTAATATCAGACAAAAGTCCTAAATTTGTTGTAGAATTGCACGAACTAATTAGATCACCACTTATTCTTAAAGTAATGCTAGACTTTAGCTGAATATATTTAGCTGCAGAAGTAAAGAGCATAGCGGAGGATTTCGTCGCATTGAGCTTTAAGTTATTTTCACAAGTATACCTTTCAATATAACTAAGGTCTTGATTAATACTAAGAGCTACTTGGTGACAATTGTCGCTATTAAAGTGAAACAACAGTTGGGTATCATCCGCATAAGTCTGCATAGACATATGTTTTATTTTATTATACATGTCAGCCGTGTATACAATGAAAAGCAGGGGATCTAAAATTGATCCTTGTGAAACTCCCGACGACACATTTCCAACAGAGGATTCAGTGCTTCCAATTCGCACTAGCTGAGATCGTGATTTTAAATAGTTTTCAAAAAATAATAGTGCAATGAGGTCAAAACCATAATGCTTCAGTTTAGCATACATGAGTTCATGACTGATGGTGTCAAATACTTTGGAAAAACATAATGAGTACTGTCGCAAGTTTTTTTGTCTAGATTTGTGATCATACTATCGTGAAGGTTTAGTAATGCAGTTGTTGTACTATGAGCCTTTCTAAAACCTGATTGGTGTTTTGGAATAATGTTATTTTTCGAAAAATATTCATTTATTTGTACATAAATAATTTTTTCTAGAATCTTTGATAATATTGGGGGAAGACTTATGGGCCTCAGTTTATTTACGGGCACTGGATTTGGGACCTTCGGCAAAGGAAAAATTAAAGCAGTCTTCCATGCACTGGGAAAATAACCCATCTCTAAACAGTAGTTTATTATATGCAACAAATGTTTCATAATGACAGGAGCACATAGTAATAGCATATTTAGATTGATACCATCAATACCACTTGCATTCGATTTGAGACCATTTATTGCATTTATTATAGTAGATTCATCAACTAGATTGAACTTATCACCTGATGCCTTACGTTAATTCTCATAATATTATTCCCATAAATCAATCAGGCTTTAGGGTCACAGCACCACAAGTGCAGTTTTAAAAGTAAATTATGATAAAGTTAGGAGTTATGATCAAGGTAAAATCACAGAACTTGTTTTGCTGAACTACTCAAAAGCGTTTTACACTATTAATCACAGTTTGCTTCTGTCAAAATTAAAGTATTATGGCTTCTCCCATGTTTCACTCTACTTAATGAATTCGTACCTTACTAATAGGCAGCAGTGTGTTATTATGGTTAAATGGTTAAACTCCAATTCTAAAACTTTGAAGGCTGGAGTACCCCAAGGCTCCATACCTGGACCACTACTTTTCACTGCTGATTTTAAAAATAATTTGACGTCTTGCCAATCCCATTATTATGCAGATGATACGCAGTTATATTTAACTTTTGACTCAGGTGATATCGGCCAGTCATTTGCTAACATTAATAATGATATTGAGAATATTGTGCAATATCCACTTAACCTTTTCGCACCCGGGCCCGTATAAATACGCAAATGCCTCATGTACCAGAAAGACCGGAAATGAGAATACACACAAACGTGGAGGCATGGTTTAGGACTCGAACCGAACGAACTCGCTTTAAAATAGCATACTTATTAGATAAATAATCCACACTGACCACACCTACATCTAATTTTATTGGTTCATTTTTTAGGAATAGAGAGTATTCTTCCTATGCATAACAACACTGACATCATGCCAGCATGTCAGTTCGCCTAAATCTATCGGGGAATAGTACTAATGTTTTAATACACTGTACTGATTCTGCGGTTGGCTCCTTGTGAAATATTATTAAATATTTTAAATAAACAAAGAAAGCTTGCTTTTAAATGTTTCAAAATTATATTTTCACTTTACATGTGTTTCGGCTTTTTAGGCCCTTTTCAAGAGTACAGATGAGAGGTACTAAATTATAATTTGTGTTCCTTGCTTATGTATTGAATGTTACATCTGGCAACTTACACTAATTAAAATGGTTTGAAAGATTTGGAATTTTTAAAAAAAGTTAAATTACTTTATCTAAAATGTGGTGACCTGCGAATATTTGTTGTTCATTTGTAACCGTTTCTTTTTATTATTTTTGGAAGCTTTCTTAATTTCTAATATTTCTAGTAAGTCTAATTTTTTGCTTTTCTTTTCGGTATGAAGTAATTCTACATTATCCATATTTATAAAGTGATTGTTTTCTATACAGTGTGAAAACATGCCGGTGCTATATACGTTGTTTACAATAGACTTTTAATGCTCTTCAAGTCGCTTTTTTAAGTTACGTCCAGTCTGGCCAATATATATAGCATCGCAGTCACTACATTTTAGTTCATACACTCCTGTCTTTTGTAGTTTTCCTGTTTTATCCTTATTGTTTATTAACATTTTTGCTAGGTTATTTTTATTTACAGATATTGTTTTGCAACCTAATTTACTTAATTTATTGCTGACTTTATCACTAATTCCAGGTCTATAATTAATACATTTATGGATGATATTGGCGTCTTGTACAGAACCAGGGTAAAACTCCTTATACATATTTTTCTTTTGTTTTGTTTTTATTAAATTATCTATGATACTTTCTTTGTATCCAATAATCCTTGCTATTTGTTTTATTTATAAAAAAAAATGTTTTAATTTTTGATTGCAATTTTACGCAAAATATAATGGCATCCAAGAAATATTTGACAGATGAAGTGTTGCTTCATATTCTGATGAACAGTGACGACTTAGGTACCGGAGCCGTACGAACACGCATACACTTCCGCCACGGTCCTACGGGTACAAATCTCTAAGCGACTGCGGTCTTGCCTTAAAATAAATGCACGCAAGTCTTCAGTAATTCTTTTTGGGAATTAAACTTTATGTAAAAATAACGAACATAATTTAGGAATTTACGTACAAAATCATAAACTACCTTTTCTGAGTCACACCAAAAATATTGGTCTTATTACAGATAAAAACTTAAAATACATATTTCATGTTAATAATTTATTAAATAAAACCTACTGTGCCTTAAAAAGAATTTATTTCAGTCGTGAATTTCTGAATCAAAAGCTGTGCGAGTCCCTGGTTTTGTCTTTTTTCAATATGGAGATATCATTTATGGACTCTGTCTCGATAAGCTTGATACGTACAGAATGCAAAAAGTACAGAATATGTCTATTCGATTTATTTTTATTCTAACAAAAAGAGATCATGCGCCTAAGAAACTAAAATCATTGAAATGGCTAAATATGGCCAAGAGGAGAAATTTTCATCTTGCGTGTTTCAGTCATAAGTTAATTGTTACTTACCTCAAACCCTCCTTACTAAAAGGAATGCCTAATACCGCGATATGCTTGTCACGACCGAAATCTCAGGAATACCACTAATTTAAGCGTTCCTCAACATAATATGACATTCTTTACGAAATCCTTTACATATGCGGCATGTACCCTTTATAATTCCTTTCCTTATAACTTTAAAATTCTTTCAATAAATTCATTTAAGTTTGATTTAAAAAAATATTTATTGTCAGTGAACAAAGAAGAAACATTAAAATATATGCATGTTGTATATTGTACTATATCTATAAGTATGAAAAAGTTTTTGTGTATTTGTTTTTGCGTTTGATGTGTGTCCGTTATAAATTTATGAATTATTGTATTTTTACTTTCATATTATTTGTTATGTAATAATTTTAAGTTAGTATCGTTTTGCTGTTTATAATAATTTTATAAGAATTATATTATGTAAGTGCTAATGTAATGTAATGAAATGCAATTATTTTCTTGGTTGAGTGTAAGAACAGTCTTGTGGACTAAACTCTGCCTAATAAAGACACTATTATTATTATTATTAATCTTAAAATTCGTATGCAGTGAATCAATTACGTTCCCATTATTTCTGGAGTTTTCACTACAAAAAAAGACACCATCGCCTATCTCTTTGCCACATTTTGACCAGGTGCTCTACAATGAACCTTGTGTTCTTCTTAAGAAAAAAAATTGAACGTGTAATGGAACTTGAAAAAAATATGTATCAGTTGCTGACATGTGGTATTATGAGCAAATCGCAGATTTCCACAAAAATTTTCAAAATGTAAATAAGAATACATCCTATTATTCAGAGTATGAATCTGATGAGTAACTTGCATATGACACCCATAAGCTTATTATACTAATAGTTGAATAAAATATATATTTCTCTGTTCTTTCATTTTGTTTTTCTAAATAATTCAATAAAAACATATAGAAAGTATTTTTTAGTATTAACATTTGCAAATTTAGCTCTCATTATTGACCAAAATGTGGACATGTCCAGAATATTTTATTTTCTGGTTATACCGGGTGTAACAGGATCATGGTACACCCCCCTTTTCTCCTTTAGTTTTGAAGATAATTGATTGAAATTTGGGATATCCAATATGCATAATAAGAGGCAGTTTTTGACACACAATTGATTTTTTTTCACTTCCGGTTTCGCCGGAAGTACTATAAAAAATACAATTTTGTTCTAATGAAATGTTAGGAATTAACTAACTAAGGTGGCTGTGAAAACAATGAACTATTTAGCTTGTCAAACATTTGTTGGTTTACCAGTGTTTTTATTGTGTCTTTAAAAATTGTTTAAAATTCTTGTTAATTGTGTTCAAAATGCCGCAAATTTATACAAGAGATGAAAAAGTGAATATTTTAATTATTTATGGGGAATGTAGGAAATATGCCCTTGCGGCTAGACACCTTTCCCGATATCCTGATAGACAATGTCCAGAGAGAAATTATTTTAATCGTCTTGAAAATCGATTCCGAAGTAAGCCCAAAAATGATCCCGAAGAAAATTTCATTCTTGACAAAGGAACGGAAATTAATGGTTTGGCTCAAATAGAAGTTGATAAGATTGTTGATAAGATTGTTTCTTTAAGGCAAATTGGGTTTGAATTGGAAATCAGTCACTAAACAGTAAGCCGAATTTTGCACAAATACCACTTATAAATCTTTTAAATACCAATTGCACCAGCACTTGTAAGAAAATGATTACAAACGTAGGATGGAATATTGCAATTGGATTTTGCAGAATAACGTGCAGCCAAACAATGATTTTTTGAGAACGATTTTATTTTCGGACGAGTCTAGGTTTACAAATTTGGGATTACTTAACCGACAAAATACAAAATATTGGTCACAAGAAAATCAAAATTTATTACGTGAGGGTAACTTTCAAGTGCGTTTCGATTTCAATGTTTGGCTTGGAATAATTGGTAGTAGAATTATTGGTCCAATCATATTTGAGGGACCCCTGACTGATGCCAGATATTTGGGATTTCTGCAAAATGAAATTGAGGGCAGTTTAGCTGAATTACCTTTCTATTTACGACAGGGAATGTATTTCCAACAAGATGGAGTTGTCATCCTTAATGTCTTAAATAACTATTATAGCATTAATAAACATTATTTACACTTTATTCTAAAAAACGTTTTTTTACTTTCCTGAAAAATTTACATAAATGGACATGTCCTCTTATTGCATTTAAAAAAACAACGTGGCATGGAAAAGCATATGATAATTTTTGAAGAAATATCGAAATGAGACCTTCACCACTGGATTTCTCTCAAAAAACTAGGTAAAGAATTTTCAATCCATTTCGCAATATCTATTTCAGAAATAGGCAAAAGCCCCTGATTACAGGCAACCTGGACACACTGTACAATAAAGGCAAAGTTAGGTGGGTTTCAACTTATTCAGAACCACAAGGAGTTGAGAGAAAAAATTAAAATATTCAACCAAAAGAATGCCAGTAAAGACATGAACCGTCCGCGTACATGCTATAGTTTTGGCGTCATACCACAAATAAACCTGGATTATGTATGTATGAGACTTTCTCTATTAATTATGATACTTTTAGAAGAAATCGGTAGATTCATCCAAATTGGAGCTTCGACTCGCCGATGCACAATGGTGCCAAACAGATATTTCTTTGCCAAAAATCTGTAACTTTGTCATTTTTAGACTCGTTCTTATAAAATTTGGTATGTAGAACAGGAACGGGTTAAAGTTTAATGTGAGCAATGAAAAGCCGTTAAAATGTTATTCATTTGTTTATTAAAAATTAACAAACGTTAACTCTTTGAGCCGCAAATTTTACTTCTTTGCAAATTTTCATTAAACTTGGTAAGTACTTAAGAGTTTTTTGGGTCGCTAAATCTAAAAAATGATATCAAAATTTCAAAATAAAAAATGGTGGATCCAATATGGCAGACTGAGATTCCAAAATTTAATCGATTTACAGTACCTAGGGATTTTCAGGATTCTGATTACCAATTTTCACAAATTCTTGGAAAACTCTTTGAATAAATGAATTTTTGTAAAAAAGACAGCACATTTTGACAATTTCTTTATTCACAGTTACTTAATGAATAAAAATTGACAGTTGCATACATTTTTCATACATAATTTAAGGTACTAGGGACTGTAAAGCAACAAAAAAAAAACAGGCATAGGAAGTCAAAAATATTAATAAAATAAATAAAAACCGAGGGAAAAAGTGCTATCACCGCCGGAGTTCCTGTTTAAATTATTTGGATCTAAATCAGTCTTTGGATTAGCTAACCGTAGAAATGACAAATGAGAAATTGAATACATCTTTTCAACTGGCATCCCGACCTCCGACCAATGTATGTGAGGAGCAACATTCGTACAGAGTATACTTGCAGATTCAGGAATGGCTGCGAAACTGCTTGGAGTCGACAGAGTGGGGTTAGTCCATGATAAGGGGATGACTAAAACCTGTCCCTAGTAGCAAGAAAGCAGCTCTACCAGAATTTCTCAACCTTTTTTGCTAGGATGTCCCATGAGATGCAAGTATAATTATTTTGGTTTGCTGTGCTCAGCGATGTGTGGAGGATGCCAAAGAGCTACTTGCATAAACTCCCTAGTCGAGGTGTCACTAGATGAATTTGAGACCTATATCAGCCTAGTATATACATAATATAAATTTGATCAAAATCACCATCACAGTACACTATTTTGTTTTTTAGCCATAAAACCCAGTTGCTCTTTATATGTCACATTAAAATACAGAATTATGATTACATAATCCTGTGTAACCTTTTTGTTTTTAATTCCAGAAAAAAGGTTTCATCCAAAATTTTTTTTATGAAGAACATTTTTGCTTTGTTCAACTTTTTTAGTAGGTGTGACAGTTTTGAAGTTATTGCCGAAAAAACGAAACTGGGCTATAATTTTCCAAGATGGCGGCTTGACTACGGTCTGGATTTATGAGGACTTTTGATATTTTCTTCAATTGAACTTAATTAACAACTAATGCTAATTCTTCCACTATTAATAGAATTTGTCACATCATCTACTATATTTTACAATTTACTTTGCCATAAGCTATTAATACCTCATTGGCTTCTCCTAGTATGGAACAGATTGAACATAATGAATTATAAATGATGCTATCCTTTGGTTCAAAGTGCTATGGTCGGTGTTGCTAAATTTCATTATGGGAGTTTTGAGCTTCCTGGATTAGTAGATATAGAAGATCTAGAAATAATTTGCTTTGCATTCAGTTCAATGAACAACTTACTTGTTCGCACAATCGGTTCAATCATCTGCTGTAAGAACAGTGAATCATCGATCAAAATTATTACCATCGAATATTGAAATTAATAAGTTCATAAAGAAATACATAATTTTTAAACGAAATAAATTTAAGACACTAGATTATGTATTAATAATAACTTAATCCGTTGCTAAATGACAAATGCTTATGTTAACTACAAATAATAACATTAACTGTCATTTCTTTACACCAAAATGTTCTTGGCTTATCAAGAACTAGGTCAAATTCCATAATTTGCTATTATGAAAATTAACTGTTTTGCGCAAAAACAAATGTTGTATGTACACCACAACCAAACATGAGTGTACTAATAAAAAAAATTATTAAAAATAATTCGCTGGTACATATTCATTATAAATATAATAACACTTTCTAGGCTATTTTAAATTAAAAAAGTTTAAAATGTTTTCATGGACTGAGCCGAATGAATCCAAAACCGTTTTTAAAATTTTCTTACTTTTCTTTTCGTAATACATAACTTTAATATTTCATAATCTTATTTTTGCCTTTTTCAAATTTTTGCAAAAAACCAATTCTTAAAATTAATTATTAACAAATATTTCTTTTGCGTCAATGTGACTTGATATTTAAAAAAATCAAAGAAAAGTTTTTTCTTCACAATTTTTAGGGTCTTGCCATTTTGAATAAATTAGTTATCTACAATAATGAAAATTAGATGCCTTAATCGATCAAAGGCAAATTAAATATTTCGCACTAAAATTCATAAATCTTAACTATGACACAGAACTTATAGCATTATGGGGTGCTCCCATTTGAGTTAACACTTTGTCAAGCCATTGTAAAGGTCCATGTAGATGCACTTCAATCCAACAAGGAGTACTAGTTACATCTTGTCTATGATATTCGGCACCCCACCCCTTGACGAAACTCATTCTAATGGTACACATCTTTGTTAGTTCGTATACAGCGTCAAAACCATGACTAACACATTGTGAAAGCAACTGAGCAAATTCAGCATTATTGAATATCCTCAGGGAGCAGCCAGGAGGAAGTTTACAAACTGTCGATGGATGAAATCCATGATGGTGACTACAATTTCTTGACTGAATAAAAATTGCGTAATCTGATAAGCATTCTGCGTACACCTCCCCATTGGCATAGTAGAGATGTACTCCTTTGCCAATATGCCTTCGTGTATTTTCTATGGTGGAGTTTCTATTGATGTTACTTAACTGACCCAAGCAAAAACGGGATCTAATTTTATTATTACTAGGATTTGTAAAACCATCCACTATAACAGAAGTAGAGCTGCAATGAAAAACTTCACCAACTCTAGAATTTAGTTCATAATAGGCTATGGATGCCCAACACGGCTGCTCCTGGTACGGAACTGATTGAACATCACTGTTGATTGATGGTTCCGGACTCTGATTCCGGTTTCTATTATCATCTGTTGGACTATAAGCTGGAGGAGGGGTTTCCGTTAAATGAGAATATGGTGACTGTGGGCTCCCTGGATTAGAAACTGTGCATACAGAAGATCTCGGACTCATGTGATTTACACTAAAACCATTCGATGAATAACTTACGTTGTTTGGCATACTTGGTTCAATCATCTGCTGAAACGGAAGAAGTGAATGACCCGGGGCAAAATCATTGTGTCTAGGAACCAAAACAGGTGGCAAAACTGTGCTCTCAACTCTCGTATAATGGTATGGATTTATGCACACCTCTTTTTCTTTTGCAGAAAATGGATACTGACACATTTCCACTGACTTTAGTTCATGATGGCTTTGTAGGTCAGGCCAACGCCATACTCTACAATAAATTACATGAGGTAACCCTTTTCTATGGGAGACCTGTAATCTGCCATCTAAACTTCTAGGAATTGTAACACATTTGCTGGGTGTTCCAGGGCAGGATAATGCCCTTTCTAAATCTTCAATTGCGCCTTTTCGTTTCTTAAGTTTTTTTTACAAGGCTATCGACTGCTTTTTCTGCCCACTTTTCTTCTTCGTCTCCTTGTTTCCAACCTAACAGCTTCTTTACAGACGGGCTTGTAAACGAAAACAAGCTGTTAATTGCAGACATAGGACCACTACTCGAACTCGAACTTGGAGATTGACGCATGTCCATAATTATCTGAAAAGAAAATGTTTGTTATATTGAAATAGCAATATTTTTCACTTCCTTTGAATATTTGTAGTTATAGGTTCGGTGAGCATATTTGTAATTAGCATGCAGGATTGTCAGTTCTGTTTTCCGAAGTCATCCTCGTATTCAGCACACAATATCGCCATGTAAACAGCACACTGGATCGCAATTGAAGATTGGATTCGAGGATAATGGTGAAATAATAATTTACCTGACAGTTCTCATCTCATTCAGAAACACAAAATTCATTTAAATTTAGGAAATAAAAAAAATCAGTCCCTAATGCATGAAGATATTAGGTTAAATAATACTATTCATATTAATAGTATTAAAAGGGAAAAATATATTGAAAAAAAGAAATTTTACTTGCCAAAAAGAAAATTTACATTTAAAAAATGATTCCCTCCGGTTACAATATAAAAAGGAAAAACCCCTAAATCACTGTACGTCTTTCATTCTTCCGAAACTCTTCGGGGTGTTCAAAAACACGAACATATTTCTTTAAAGAAATATTTTAATTACATAATTCAAAATATTTGTCATTTTTATATGAACATATTTTGTGTTTGACAACACTAACTACACTGACAACATCTAACCTAACCTATAAAAGCCGTTTACTTTATGTATTTTAAAAAATCTAACATTTTATTTGCGTCGGTATCTGAAAAGGTATAGGTAACAGCAGATGAAACAACTTATACTAAGAAGTCGTTTTATGGTCAATATGATTGATTGTAAATATAATTATTTTCAGGGAATGCACAAATACAAACTTGCCTCAAAACCATTAAACCATTGGAAAAAACTAATGATACAATGACAAAAATTTATTAATGAATCATAATATCAATGCAATCCCTTGTCTGTGGTATCGCAACACTTGGAAACAATGAACAAACATCAAAGGCGATCAAAATTTCATCTTCCTGTAACTAAAAACTTTTGGCCTTATTAATGAAATCATTCGAATTAATCACAGAGGAACTAGGTGATGCAATAAGTAGATTTTCGAACTCTGTTAACTATTTTGATGGGCGATCCGATTGCTGAAACAATAGGATGCACCGACTTTCCTGGTTTATGCATCTTAGGCAAGCAATACAATCTATGTACACTTGGGTTAGATATATGTAACCTCCTATTTAAAGTTGGAGTAATAAAGCTGTTGTCCGAATTTAAATATATTTTTTGCTTCAGTAATCATTTTTGGTAATGGATTTCTAGAAAGTTTTCTATAAAGACCATTACTAATCAGATTGTCTACCCTTTCAAAGCAGTCCTTTTTACCTAAATTAACATACTTATTGCCCTTATCAGCTTTTAAGTAAAAACAATCTTTTTCACGCAACCGTTTGATAATTTTTCTGTCCTTTGTAGATTTTGACATATTTGCTTTACTGAAAATATTTGTCGAAAACTGATTTCTGCAATTTTCTCTGACAAATTCTTTAGAGGAATCAGGAAGTTATTGAATTGAAATTGTTTATCACTTGCAACGATCTCATCTAAAATTCTTTCAGAGGCAGGTAAAGCAAAATTTTATCCCTTGTTAAGGGGATCAATTTCTTCTTTATCAGACCTGTGAGGATTGATTTTAAATAAATAAAATAGATTTTAACAATTTAAGATTAATTAGGAATGTGACAAATACTAGAGAGCTGGATGTATTTGAAAGCTTAGAAATTACAAAATGTAAAAATAGTAGTGACAGAGGGCCAATCCCAAATAGACCGCTTTATCGGTTAGTGGGTCACGGTTCACTGAACCGTGGCAATAGTTTAGTTATAAATATGAATCATTATTAGCATAAGGTTAGTTTTAATCATCTCCAGATGATGCCAACTTTTTCGCGAAACGCGCGTCGAGTGCAGTGTATAGTGTTTTGGTGCTTCGTGGAAAACTACGTCTATGTTATCTTCACATCAAAAGTTCCAACCCACTTCAAGATTAGGTTATAATGGAGTATGATTAATAAAATTTGCAAAACCAGTTGAAAGGCTCAGGAGTATTTTTATATTCAATATACAGGGTGGGCCAGATTTTAATCGAATCGATAGAATATGCCAAAATTTATAACTAAAAATGCTTGGTTTTCGAGATAGAGGATATATTTCTCCGGAAATAATTGAGGCATCATTATGAAATTCAGAAGGTGCAAGTTGTATACACTTCGCACCATTTTTCATCTTTCCATAAGAAATTATATTAATGGAACCATCGTATAATTTTTTAAACGATTCTCAATTAACAGTTAACTGATAAGTGGGGAATGAATGATTTTCAAATGAGTTTAACTCAAAGACGTTGCACCTATTAAAAAATTATAAGAAACCTTTTTTGTACATTAATGATAGTAAGTGTCGAAAGAGAAAAACAAAATATCTTCGACACCCACCACTATCACGGCTCTGGTTAGAATGGAAAGATGAAAACTATGGTGAGAAGTGTACTGATGTACGTAACATTCACCTTCCCAATTTCATAATAATATCTCGATTATTTCTGGAGAAATATGGGAAAAACTGAAAATAAATTAAGTTTTTGTTTTATGATAAATCCATATTACTTTGGCGTGTTCTATCGATTATTTAAGTTTTCTGATTAAAATCTGGCCCACCCTGTATAACAAATAATCTACGATATATCAAAACTACATCTTTTTAAAAAATTGACAGAAAATATTAAAAAATTTAAAACTTTTGGTTACCTGTCATCATATAAAATCATTGCAAAAATAAAAGATGCTCTAAAAAGCGAATCCAGGGGATCAGTTGGAATATTGGACTATGAGAAATTCAGGAACATAATGTCAAAAAAAAACGGAAGTCCATAAAGGTGCAGGACATTGCTTAGTCTTATATCGTGAGGATATAGAGACTGACTGCAGTAATGTTGACTGGTACTCTTACAAAATTTGTCCTACTTCATCTTGTGATGTGGAAACATCATGTTCTTTCTATAAAGTTGTTTCGGCGAACACAAAAACAAGTTTCACTACTGATAATTTAGTGAAACATTTATAAGCCATTTTGTCCAATATATTTAATTACGTTTAATAACAAATTTTATGAAAGAATACTAAATATAGAAATTGCCTAACTTTTTAAATATTCAAGACATTTTTACCTGCTTTTTATTCCCAAAAGTTCGGGCATTACTGATGTATTTTATTATCTCTTCGGTATTAGCTGGAAAATGCATCCAGTAAGTTCGTTGCCTACTGTTCTGTGTCAGTATTACTATAGCTGTATCTAAGGTATTTCCTATACTACAAAATATCTATTAAGCTCATTTTCTTAATAATCATAATCAACTGTGATATTAATAGTCAAATGAGGAGCTTAATTTGAGAACAAAATGTCTGCAAAACACTTTTTTATGAGTAATTGCATAATTCTCTATCATTAAAAAAATATGCCCTATATTTATCATGTATTTTAAATTACAGAAGCTGTATTTTGCTAAAAATAAATATACAGTTTTTAAAAGAGTTCATTAAAACGAGTTTAATGCCATATATATCTCAATAAACGTTTTGTCAGAAATTGCGTTTTGAAAATAAGCTCTCAAATGTGTGTTGCTATTATTTCTATTACGATGTGTTTTGTTGTCTTTATTTATTTATTTTTTATTTCCCATATCTTTTTAGCACAAGTTTTAGAAACATTAAATTCTCTTTCATCACAAATGTATTTAGTATTTTTTATTATTAAGTCATCCTGTATTTTTATGTTCCTTTGAATCTTTTCTTTTTTTCTATAAATTCTGTAAAATTGTAAAATTGTAAATTGTCTTGGTTACGTGGTAGAACAGCTTGCTGAACTTCGCCAATACAGAAATACAAATAAACGCGATTTATTTATTTTTTTTTTTTTCGGTTGCCCGACGCTGGACAGTCCTCCCGTGGCCTCCGACGCCTCACGGGGGTCGCGCACATTAACCTCAGCCACTCCCCACATCCCGCAGGGTTAGTGACTGTAGGCTCCGGAATCGTGTGCCCTAAGCAGACGGAGAGAACCAGGAATGACCGCCTTCTGCATTTGGCCTGCCAGCCACTCAGCTGATTTTTGGCAGGCCGGTATGATCTTCAGTTCCGAGAGCAGCGTAGGCTTTATCCCTCCGAGTACACCGATAATAAGGACGACCATTTTGACCAAGTAGCCTGGGTACAGCACTTGGAGCTCGTACCGGAGATCGCGATATTTGGTCCGTTTCTCCTCCTCCTTCAAGGTGATGTTTTTCTCCGCAGGTGCCGAGAACTCGATAACATACATCACCTTGAGTTGATGGTCGAGGAGGACTATGTCAGGCTTGTTGGCTTGGATTAGCGTGACAGTCGGGAACGAGTAGTTCCAGTAAATCCGGCATTTCTTGTTCTCAACAACGGACTCAATATCTCCGGGGACGTAAGGCAGCACTGGTGTCTGGTCTACCCCGTACGAGTGCCTTAGATGGTAGTATAGTACTCGTAACACCACGTTATGCCGGTGGATGTAGGCCGAAATCGCATATATGGGGCATGCAGATAGTAAATGCATGAGCGATTCCGGCGCCTGATGGCAGGTCCTGCAGTTGATATCAGGAACCTCTACACGCCACACGCGGCTACGGTAGACCAAGGTGTTGATAACACCATCTTGGCAGGCCATAATGAATCCCTCGGTCTCCGACTTAAGCCCTGCTGACCTTAGAAAGGCGAAGGTCAGCCTGGTCGATAAACCCAGTGTTTCTATGTTCTTATAGAAGACACCATGCTGGGGTTTATCGACGTGCTGCCGAAACAGATTTTCCTGTTCGGCAGCTCTAATTCAGGCTTTCAGACGATTTGGCTGAAGTTCAGTGACTGACTCAACATCAGCACCTCGCCGGCCTCCTCGCCTGATGTCAAATGCGAGACCGAGTTCATCTGCGGCTCTTTTTGCTGCCTTGAACAATCCTGCTCCCACTCCTACAGTTTCGTGATGTTTTACGAACCGCAAGAGGGGATCTGAGCTCCTGAGTATGTTACATGCCATACTCAGTACTACTCTGCCATGCGTACACTCCAGGCTCAAGAGTCCTCGGCCCCCCCGTTGACGTGGGAGGTACACACGAGGAACGGACGATCTAGGATGAATACTTCTGTGAATATCCATCATCTTGCGGGTATCTCTGTCTAATTGGCGCAGCTTATCTACCCTCCACTTTACTACTCCGAAGGAGTAGAGCAGAATCGGAACGGCAAGCATATTAGTTGCAGACACCTTGTTCTTCCCCGAAAGTTCGGAAGACCAAATCTTTCGGAGGCGGTGTCTGTACTTGCCGCGGAGAGAATCCTTTATTTTTGTTACATCTTGGATGTGTCTTTTGTTGCACACCCAGGTATGTATAGGTCTCTCCGGCATCCAGATGTCTTAGGATGCTTCCGTCTGCGAGCCGCGCATCTTCAGGGAATTCCCCCATCGTCCTCTCTTAGGTGGACACTGCACATTTGTCCAACCGAACTCCATACTGCCGCGTATATTTTGACCACCCTAAGAGCGTTTTGTAGTTCACGCTCTCCGGAGGCATAAAGTTTAAGGTCATCCATATAAAATAGATGGGTGACCTTATGCCTCCGGTCGCTGGGTGGTCCACATTGATATCCGCGGGTTTGGCGGAGCCCAACAGACAACGGCAGCAGTGAGATGCAGAAGAGGAGAGGACTCAGGGAGTCACCCTGGAAAACTCCTCTCCTAAATGCCACCTGCTCTGTCGTGACCCGCTGCGCACCAGATGCTATGTTGAAGCGGGTCTTCCAGAGCGGCAGCAGCTGTTCTATGCATCTCACTAGTGGTGCTGGTACCGCAAGACATTCGAGCAAGTACAACAATAGCTCGTGCGATGTTGCATCAAATGCCTTGCGGTAATCAATCCAGGCCATCGATAGATTCCGCTTGTATTGCACAGGATCCTCTGTAATACAGCGGTCTATCAGCAGGCTGTCCTTGCAACCTGCCATGCCCTTCTTGGCACCACGCTGTTCGTGTATCTGCTGGAAGACTGGATCAACAGACCTCAGTGTCCTAGCATACAAGATACGTGTAAATATCTTGTAGCAGGAGTTGAGGCAAGTGATCGGCCTATAATTCCTCGGGTCGAAAAGATCCCCCTTTTTGGGGATAAGCACAGTACGTCCCTCGACGAACCAGTCCGGAATCTGCTGCCCCTCGTTCAACCATGAGTTGAAAACTCGCGCCAGACGGCGGTGAGTGGAAGGAAATTTCTTCCACCACCAATTGTTAATGCCGTCTGGGCCCGGGGCAGCGAAGTTCTTGGTACCAACAAGTGCTTGTTGAACTTCCTCCGTACTGATTGCCGGGCACACTTCTTCTGGCTCTTGACGGTGTCTGTGGCACAGAGCCTCGAAGTGTGCAATTGATGGAGTGTCGCTATTGAATGGACGCGTCGTTTCGTAGATTCCCTTCCAGAAGGTTTCGTGTTATTATTATTATTATTATTATTATTTTTTGGAATATCCGATGCTGGACAGTCCTCCCGTGGCCTCCAACGCCTCACGGAAGTCGCGCCGGTGCTTTAACTACAGCCACTCCCCACATCCCGCAGGGATTTATTTTTTTAAGGGATCGGTAAAGACGGGCTAGCCAGTAAAGATGTATTTTCCACTCAAAAAATTGACCAAAAACAACTAACTTTCTAGGCGACTGCAGAAGAAGTACTTTTCGGCCTGGAAATGTAGTCGACAAATTTCAAGAGCACGCTTTAATCGTTGACCTGCTGCATTGAACTGAGTGCATTCATAATTGTTTAATTAATTATTTTTTAATGTTCACGTTGACAAAAACAGTATTATTATTAAACAAAAATGTAGACGATATTCTGTAGATTAAAATAATGCAAAATTATTTTAAGGGTAATTTTTACATTTCACCACCTATAGCCACCCAGTACAGGACGACATTTTGACGACTAACGAATTTTGAAGTCCCAGAGGGTAAACAATGATTTAAAATAGGTTTTAGCTTTTAAGTGAAAACACAAATCGTTTCTAGAAGACTTTAAAGCTGCCGTGGACATGAAACAACCATATTCATTCATATAATACATTAAGGGCTGGTCTATTTGCCTACCAATAAAGTTGTAAATAATTATTTGGCAAATAACTTATTTCGAAGATGTTATTCGTGGAATAACGACTGCGCGCCTTTTAACCCAATGGTACCTAGCATTATTTGGCAAAATTAATAGTTATTCGGCAAACTAATATAATTTAGAATGTAACATTGCTAGGGCCCAGAAGGTATCTTTGTTTACAACAAAAATAAAACTATGCATAAGTATAAAAAAAGATATATAATAATTACAGGTCGCATCTTAAATCTGAAATGACTTTTATCATGATTTATTATATTAACAGATGTACTTCTATGAATATGACTAAAGGGTTCAAAGTAACGTAATAACTACCAGTTGTACAAACGTCAATAAAAGTTGGTAAAATATAAGATAAGCTGGGCTGAGTCTTAATATAAAAATAAAATATTTTATGTACAGTGTGATCAACGTATCTATATTTAAATCGATGTAGAAAAGTTATTTGAATAGTTAAACAAAATTTTCTAGGAAAAAGTTGCAGGATATTCCTCAACTTTTTTTTTACTGTGGCTGAAAAATTAATATTCATTGCTTATTTAGGAAGGAGCGACCCTGTAAACTGTACAGGGTGGGCAAATTTCGATGTTTGTATAGGGTAAATGTAAGAGATACAAAAAAAATTGAAGACACATTCTCTATCTCTTTTTTTTGAGACAAATTCAATGGCGGAAACAAAAATTTGCTATCGTCTTTTGTTTGCAAGTTATAAACAAAAGTTTGATTTTTAGACTTTTAGACACATGTCAATATCTTAATTGTTTGTAAAGTTATGAAAAAACAATTTTTAAATTCTTGGAGCACTTTTTTTCTGTATAATACAGTGGCGTCGAAAAAATTTTAAAAAAAAGTGCAATTTCGAGTTATAGCATCTATAACAGTGTTTATCCGTTTTTCAGTAAATTGCATATCAATAATTTTTTTTTCCGTCATAATTACACGTCATTTAATCGTAATAGTGAAGATGTCTTAGGAAAATTACGAGAAATATGATATGCTAGAATGCTTTATTCAAAGTAATAACAATTGTGATATTGCATCCGAAATATATTTTAATCGCTATCGGATTTGCAACCGTCATTTCGATTACAGTTATAGAAGTTTCTTCAGCATCTTCAATGTTGTAATATTTTGGTCTTGGCTTGTTGAAGGACCCAGAATTAATGAGATTTTCTTTTAGCCTCTTAAAAATAGCTTTATTGGGTTGTGCTCTTTCTGGATAGCGATTGAAATATATTTCGGATGCTGTATCACAATTGTTATTACTTTGATTAAATCATTCTAGCATGTCATATTTCTCATAATTTTCGTAAGACATCTTCACTTTTATGATTAAATGAGGTGTAATAATGATGGCAACAAAATTATTAATATGCAATTTACTGACCAACAGGTAAACACTGTCATAGATGACACACGCCTACTTGGAATAAATATAAAAAACGCAAAAAGTAATAATAATAATAATAATAATAATAATAATAATTGCACACTTCAAGGCTCTGTGTCACAGACATCTTGAAGAGCCAGAAGAAGTGTGCCCGGCAATCAGTACGGAGGAAGTCCAACAGGCACTTGTTGGTACCAAGAACTTCGCTGCCCCGGGCCCGGACGGCATTAACAACTGGTGGTGGAAGAAATTTCCTTCCACTCACCGCCGTCTGGCGCGAGTTTTCAACTCATGGTTGAACGAGGGGCAGCAGATTCCGGACTGGTTCGTCGAGGGACGTACTGTGCTTATCCCCAAAAAGAGGGATCTTTCCGACCCGAGGAATTATAGGCCGATCACTTGCCTTAACTCCTGCTACAAGATATTTACACGTATCTTGTATGCTAGGACGCTGAGGTCTGTTGATCCGGTCTTCCAGCAGATACACGAACAGCGTGGTGCCAAGAAGGGCATGGCAGGTTGCAAGGACAGCCTGCTGATAGACCGCTGTATTACACAGGATTCTGTGCAATACAAGCGGAATCTATCGATGGCCTGGATTGATTACCGTAAGGCATTTGATACAACATCGCATGAGCTATTGTTGTACTTGCTCGAATGTCTTGCGGTACCAGCACCACTAGTGAGATGCATAGAACAGCTGCTGCCGCTCTGGAAGACCCGCTTCACCATAACATCAGGTGCACAGCGGGTCACGACAGAGCAGGTGGCATTTAGGGAGAGGAGTTTTCCAGGGTGACTCCCTGAGTCCTCTCCCTCTTCTGCATCTCACTGCTGCCGTTGTCTGTTGGGCTCCGCCAAACCCGCGGATATCAATGTGGGCCACCCAGCGACCGGAGGCATAAGGTCACCCATCTATTTTATATGGATGACCTTAAACTTTATGCCTCCGGAGAGCGCGAACTACAAAACGCTCTTAGGGTGGTCGAAGAATATACGCGGGCAATTGGTATGGAATTCGGGTTGGATAAATGTGCAGTCGTCCACCTCAAGAGAGGACGATGCGGGGAATTCCCTGAAGATGCGCAGCTCGCAGACGGAAGCATCCTAAGACATCTGGATGCCGGAGAGACCTATACATATCTGGGTGTGCAACAAAGGCACATCCAGGATGTATCACAAATAAAAGATTCTCTCCGCGGCAAGTACAGACACCGCCTCCGAAAGATTTGGTCTTCCGAACTTTCGGGGAAGAACAAGGTGTCTGCAACAAATATGCTTGCCGTTCCGGTTCTGCTCTACTCCTTCGGAGTAGTAAAGTGGACAGTAGAGGAGCTGCGCCAATTAGATAGGGATACCCGCAAGATGATGAATATTCACAGAAGTATTCATCCTAGATCGTCCGTTCCTCGTGTGTACCTCCCACGTCAACGGGGGGGCCGAGGACTCTTGAGCCTGGAGTGTACGCATGGCAGAGTAGTTCTGAGTATGGCATGTAACATACTCAGGAGCTCAGATCCCCTCTTGCGGTTCGTAAAACATCACGAAACTGTAGGAGTGGGAGCAGGACTGTTCAAGGCAGCAAAAAGAGCCGCAGATGAACTCGGTCTCGCATTTGACATCAGGCGAGGAGGCCGGCGAGGTGCTGATGTTGAGTCAGTCACCGAACTTCAGCCAAATCGTCTGAAAGCCCGAATCAGAGCTGCCGAACAGGAAAAACTGTTTCGGCAGCACGTCGATAAACCCCAGCATGGTGTCTTCTATAAGAACATAGAAACACTGGGTTTATCGACCAGGCTGACCTTCGCCTTTCTAAGGTCAGCAGGGCTTAAGTCGGAGACCGAGGGATTCATAATGGCCTGTCAAGATGGTGTTATCAACACCTTGGTCTACCGTAGCCGCGTGTGGCGTGTAGAGGTTCCTGATATCAACTGCAGGACCTGCCATCAGGCGCCGGAATCGCTCATGCACTTACTATCTGCATGCCCTATATATGCGATTTCGGCCTACATCCACCGGCATAACGCGGCGTTACGAGTGCTATACTACCATCTAAGGCACTCGTACGGGGTAGACCAGACACCAGTGCTGCCTTACGTCCCCGGAGATATTGAGTCCGTTGTCGAGAACGAGAAATGCCGGATTTACTGGAACTACTCGTTCCCGACTGTCAGGCTAATCCAAGCCAACAAGCCTGACATAGTCCTCCTCGACCATCAACTCAAGGTGATGTATGTTATCGAGTTCTCGGCACCTGCGGAGAAAAACATCACCTTGAAGGAGAAGGAGAAACGGACCAAATATCGCGATCTCCGGTACGAGCTCCAAGTGCTGTACCCAGGCTACTCGGTCAAAATGGTCGTCCTTATTATCGGTGTACTCGGAGGGATAAAGCCTACGCTGCTCTCGGAACTGAAGATCATACCGGCCTGCCAAAAACCAGCCGAGTGGCTGACAGGTCAAATGCAGAAGGCGGTCATTCTGGGTTCTCTCCGTCTGCTTAGGGCACACGATTCTGGTATCTACAGTCACTAACCCTGCGGGATGTGGGGAGTGGCTGTAGTTGATGCGCCGGCGCGACTCCCGTGAGGCGTCGGAGGCCACGGGAGGACTGACCGGCATCGGGAAACCGAAAAAAAAAAAAAAAAAAAATAATAATAATAAGGGGTGCAAGGTCGGCAACCTCCACGTTGGTGCACCCTGGACAGGCAGAGGCTACTCTGCCTGACTAATGTCGGCCGGGGGTACCAAGGCTAACCACCTGGTACCCCTTCTACTTCGGGTTCCTTATGAACTAAGAAGAAGGGCCCCTCACGATCGACCCCAAGCGGATGGGGGTCAGAGACAGGCGGGAGGGGCCTCACCGGATAGTCTCAACAACGACGACATTGGCATTGTACACGGACGCTTTAAGTGGACGAGGGAACTTCGGGATGACTTGCTGACCTGCCGCGAGAGTAGCGAACCTGAGCGAAGGGGATACATGGCGCGAATGCATGCACTTTGGTGCGAAATGCACCCAGAGCATCGCGCCTTCTCTCAACAACATCTGAGAGATCAAGTATCCTTTCTGCTCAGGACGGGTTACGTAAGGGCACCCCGCCAGCTGGAAGAACTGCCAGCCGCAATCCCACCGCGGCACTTACCAGCTGATGGGGAACATCCTTTAGAGTTCACCGGTGTAGACTTAAGGACGAGGGTTAGCCTTAACATCAGGGCTAACCTAAAGCCACAAGACCTGGCTAGAATGGACGAGGTCATCGATGAGGAAATTCCGGAAGATGCCGACATCTGGCAAATCAACAGTGCCGTGTACAACGCCGCGAAGCAACTCGTCCCCCGTGAGAGGTCAACCAATCACGGGGTCGAGAAAGCCAAGCGGCGTGTACAAAAAATCGAGGGCAAAATACAGTCGGCCAGACAACACGCTTCTCGGATCCAGAGTGTGGTGGAATATAAGACGACTGGGAGGGTCTTTACTCCCAGAATCCGGCGCATAGCAGCTGGATTAAGACGTCAACACCATACTCTAAATCTGACAGTGATGCTTACCATCAAGCAGCACTGTCTAGATAGAATCCGAGCACTCATGGCGATAAAGAAAACATTGAGGACGCGGGTGAGGAGTATGGAACAAAACAATTTGTTCCGTACGAATCCTTCCCGCCTCTTTCAAGAGCCACAGCGTGTCGTCGAGAATCCGCCGACTGTAGAAGATGTCGAAACCTTCTGGAAAGGAATCTACGAAACGACACGTCCATTCAATAGCGACACTCCATCAATTGCACACTTCGAGGCTCTGTGTCACAGACATCTTGAAGAGCCAGAAGAAGTGTGCCCGGCAATCAGTACGGAGGAAGTCCAACAAGCACTTGTTGGTACCAAGAACTTCGCTGCCCCGGGCCCAGACGGCATTAACAACTGGTGGTGGAAGAAATTTCCTTCCACTCACCGTCATCTGGCGCGAGTTTTCAACTCATGGTTGAACGAGGGGCAGCAGATTCCGGACTGGTTCGTCGAGGGACGTACTGTGCTTATCCCCAAAAAGGGGGATTTCTCCGACCCGAGGAATTATAGGCCGATCACTTGCCTTAACTCCTGCTACAAGATATTTACACGTATCTTGTATGCTAGGACACTGAGGTCTGTTGATCCGGTCTTCCAGCAGATACACGAACAGCGTGGTGCCAAGAAGGGCATGGCAGGTTGCAAGGACAGCCTGCTGATAGACCGCTGTATTACACAGGATTCTGTGCAATACAAGCGGAATCTATCGATGGCCTGGATTGATTACCGCAAGGCATTTGATACAACATCACATGAGCTATTGTTGTACTTGCTCGAATGTCTTGCGGTACCAGCACCACTAGTGAGATGCATAGAACAGCTGCTGCCGCTCTGGAAGACCCGCTTCACCATAACATCAGGTGCACAGCGGGTCACGACAGAGCAGGTGGCATTTAGGAGAGGAGTTTTCCAGGGTGACTCCCTGAGTCCTCTCCTCTTCTGCATCTCACTGCTGCCGTTGTCTGTTGGGCTCCCGCCAAACCCGCGGATATCAATGTGGGCCACCCAGCGACCGGAGGCATAAGGTCACCCATCTATTTTATATGGATGACCTTAAACTTTATGCCTCCGGAGAGCGCGAACTACAAAAACGCTCTTAGGGTGGTCGAAGAATATACGCGGGCAATTGGTATGGAGTTCGGGTTGGACAAATGTGCAGTCGTCCACCTCAAGAGAGGACGATGCGGGGAATTCTCTGAAGATGCGCAGCTCGCAGACGGAAACATCCTAAGACATCTGGATGCCGGAGAGACCTATACATACCTGGGTGTACAACAAAGGCACATCCAGGATGTAACACAAATAAAGGAATCTCTCCGCGGCAAGTACAGACACCGCCTCCGAAAGATTTGGTCTTCCGAACTTTCGGGGAAGAACAAGGTGTCTGCAACTAATATGCTTGCCGTTCCGATTCTGCTCTACTCCTTCGGAGTAGTAAAGTGGAGGGTAGATGAGCTGCGCCAATTAGACAGAGATACCCGCAAGATGATGAATATTCACAGAAGTATTCATCCTAGATCGTCCGTTCCTCGTGTGTACCTCCCACGTCAACGGGGGGCCGAGGACTCTTGAGCCTGGAGTGTACGCATGGCAGAGTAGTACTGAGTATGGCATGTAACATACTCAGGAGCTCAGATCCCCTCTTGCGGTTCGTAAAACATCACGAAACTGTAGGAGTGGGAGCAGGATTATTCAAGGCAGCAAAAAGAGCCGCAGATGAACTCGGTCTCGCATTTGACATCAGGCGAGGAGGCCGGCGAGGTGCTGATGTTGAGTCAGTCACCGAACTTCAGCCAAATCGTCTGAAAGCCCGAATAAGAGCTGCCGAACAGGAAAATCTGTTTCGGCAGCACGTCGATAAACCCCAGCATGGTGTCTTCTATAAGAACATAGAAACACTGGGTTTATCGACCAGGCTGACCTTCGCCTTTCTAAGGTCAGCAGGGCTTAAGTCGGAGACCGAGGGATTCATTATGGCCTGCCAAGATGGTGTTATCAACACCTTGGTCTACCGTAGCCGCGTGTGGCGTGTAGAGGTTCCTGATATCAACTGCAGGACCTGCCATCAGGCGCCGGAATCGCTCATGCACTTACTTTCTGCATGCCCCATATATGCGATTTCGGCCTACATCCACCGACATAACGCGGCTTTACGAGTGCTATACTACCATCTACGGCACTCGTACGGGGTAGACCAGACACCAGTGCTGCCTTACGTCCCCGGAGATATTGAGTCCGTTGTCGAGAACGAGAAATGCCGGATTTACTGGAACTACTCGTTCCCGACTGTCAGGCTAATCCAAGCCAACAAGCCTGACATAGTCCTCCTCGACCATCAACTCAAGGTGATGTATGTTATCGAGTTCTCGGCACCTGCGGAGAAAAACATCACCTTGAAGGAGGAGGAGAAACGGACCAAATATCGCGATCTCCGGTACGAGCTCCAAGTGCTGTACCCAGGCTACTCGGTCAAAATGGTCGTCCTTATTATCGGTGTACTCGGAGGGATAAAGCCTACGCTGCTATCGGAACTGAAGATCATACCGGCCTGCCAAAAACCAGCCGAGTGGCTGACAGGTCAAATGCAGAAGGCGGTCATTCTGGGTTCTCTCCGTCTGCTTAGGGCACACGATTCTGGTATCTACAGTCACTAACCCTGCGGGATGTGGGGAGTGGCTGTAGTTGATGCGCCGGCGCGACTCCCGTGAGGCGTCGGAGGCCACGGGAGGACTGACCGGCATCGGATATTCCGAAAAAAAAAAAAAAAAAAAAAAAAAACGACTTTATTTGTTATAATAACTGTTACAATGTATGGCTACATATAAAATAAAAACAATTTATTATTACAACAAAATGGCGAAGTTCGCTCTACCAGCACTGGAGGGGCTGTAGCCCGCTCTTCCACTTAACCAAAACAAAATTACAATATAGAAATAAGAGTAGTTAATACTGAAAAACAAAAGATATGAAAAAAATATATATGAAATAATATATATACATATATATATATATATATATATATATATATATATATATATATATATATATATATATATATATATATATATATATATATATATATATATATATATATATATATATATATATATATATATATATATACATACATACATATATGTATATATATATACACATACACATACACATGTATAGTTCATTAAACAGAAATAATATTAATGGACAAAAAATATAGTTAATTTATTAAATATATAAGAATAAATACTATGGAATAAAAAACAAAAATGACAACGATGCTTTTTGTCAAACTAAGGTAAAAGAAAAACAACATAAAATCTTCATGATATTCTATAAATACATAGAATGTAAAATAAAATCCCGATACATATTACCATATATTATATACACCAAGTACGAACCTGAAAGAGGTACATGAATTTCCCATCTTTAGCCAATAGCAACCTTCTCGGATTATAAGAATTTCTTTTATTTAATTTTAAAAGTATTTATGTTACTGGTTAATTTTATATCATCCGGCACAGAGTTGTAATATTTACATATATTATAAGTGAATGATCTTTTATATAATGAAGTGCAATGTTTAGGAAAAAAAATAAGATTACGTTGCCTGGTGTTAGCGTCATGTATATCACCACAAAATATAACTTTCTTATATAGATATATATGGGACATTTACCTAAAAGATTATTTTTGGTATTAAATACTTATACATCAAAAGCGACCCACATATTGTTTGAAAGAGAAAAATTTTTCTTTTTTAACTAAACCATAACCAACTATGCTTTCTATTTAAAAAAATACAACTTTATGCCATAACTCGAAATTGCACCTCTTTATTTAAATTTTCTTGATGCCACTGTATACAGAAAAAAGTGCCTCAAGAATGTAAAAGTTGTTTTTTCATACCTTCACAAACAATCAAGACATTAACATGTGTCTATAAGTCGAAAAATCGAACTTTTGTAAATCGAAAACAAAAGACGATAGCAAATTTTTGTATTCGCCAATGAATTTTTCTCAAAAAAAGAAGAGATCGAGAATGTGTTTTCAATTTTTTTTGTATCTCGTACAGTTACCCTATACAAACATCGAAATTCGTCCACCCTGTACATTATTTTATACCCACTTTTCGATAGTTATTTTCTTTTGACTTTTCAGACGAAATACATATAAATATAAATATATAGGAGTTACAAACACAATCGAAAACATTTGTGTTTTTACCTGTGACAACAAATAATAAAATATATTGTTTTAGTTTGACATTTGTTAATTTAATACATCTGAATAATAACGTCACAGTTAAAATAATATTTTCGATTATATTTGTAATTTTTACATATTTGTAATAAATATGAAGAAATATTGTTGCAATCAGGAAAAAATCTCTATCGAATGGTACAATAATGGTCGTTTGGAAAAAATTAGGTTATATTCGTTCTTTGCTAATTAAGCAATTAATTTCAATTTTTCAGTCTCAACAAAAAACTTTGTGGAAAACCCTACAACATTCTCCAAGATTTTTTTTAAAATATGGACATATTAAGTTGATCACACTGTACAGGGTGAGTCAACGGTGCGAAAAATTCTAATATTACCTTTATTAACGACAATAAAATACGTTGGAAATGTATAGTACATATAATTTACTGTAGGTGTTTTGCTTAAATAGTGAGTATATGCTAAGATAGTTTATTTCAAGAATTATTATCTTGTATCGGTAAGATGTAAAAATTGAACTCAGGTTGTAATGTACCCCAATCATGTAATTAAGGTAAAATAGGTTTCGCTTGAATTTTCTATATCAGTGCGATTATTTATTACGTCGGTATGTCTTTTTATTTGCAGCATTTCATGTATGTTTCTTCGGTTATAGTTAGGGTCCTTTTCTAATATTTGTATGTTGTTAAAATTAAATCGGTGGTTTTGTTCTGTGGCGTGTTTGGCCATGCTGTCGTGTTTTGATTTTGAATTTTTATACTATATTTTTGCGTGTATACTCTTCTATGTAGATGATGTTTTGATTGGCCTATACAGGTACCATTACAGTCGTTGCATTCTATCTAGTATGTAGTGTTAGTTTTGTCTTCGGTTGGTAATTTAGGTTTAAGTTTTGTGAAAATTTGTTTTGTGGTATTGTATGGTTTATGAGCTATTTTTATATTATGTTGTTTAAAAACGTTTGCTATTTTTTCGGATACTGTTGGTATGTATGGCATGGACACATATTTATTATTACTATTATTTGGTGTGTGGGTTGTTTTATTATAGGTTTTGTGTATTCTTTTTTTTTTATTATTGGTTTATAAAAGTGTTTGGGTAGGAGTTTGCTTCTAGAAATGTTTTGATTTTTTTCAGATTATTTGGTCTGTATTTTGGATGTGAAAGTTGGATGGCACGATCTGTTAGGCTGTTGATGACGCTTTTTTCTAGTTGTTTAGTGTTTGGGGTTTAAAGTTTAAGTATCTTTGCGACCACACTTCTTTGTGTACCAGTTGGTTTGATAATACTGTCGTTATTATATTTACCTGTCAAATCTAAGAAGTTTATCTATTGTTTTGTTGTATTTTCTTAGTGAATTGTAACCTTGAGTGATAATTATTGAAAACATTAACTGTATATTCTATTTTATCTTTTGGTAAGCAAAACAGTGTTATACAATTTTGGACCAATGTAAGTATGGCAACGTTGTTTTATTTCTGACTCATTTTTGGTACTAAAATAGTATTTGTTTTTGAGCTAGTTTTGTGAACATTATCGACAATTTGACAGGTATTTTTGTTTTTCTGGTAATAGATTACAAGACTTTGAGCATATAGTTGTCGGAGATCAAAAACGTTTGCTTCTTTGTACAGTCCATTGCTAGGTTGTGTCCTATACCTATCTTAAAGGCTTTAGGAGATTATCGCGGATATTTAGGTTTTTACATTATTTGGAACGGTTTTATACATTTTGTTTGGAAAAATAAAACAAAAGATATTAAAGAAAAGTAAAGTAAATTATTCAGATTATTTTTAAACCAGTATTCTTGATAAATTGGTATATTTTTTTTTTATAGATAATGTAAAAGCTCTTGAACAGGAAAATGATTATTTTATTTCCATTTAACTGAAATAAGCCAAACAAAATAATAAACTTAAGACAAAAATGCAGAGAACTACTTAACCTAAATGTTCAAATTGATATCCATGCCGTTGGATACATAACTCAAATCTTTTATAAATGTCGTTCTGAACTCTATTGAGCATTTCTTGCGGAACTATCTCTCACTCATGAATCATTCGATTGTAGTGGACGGATCATGATACACTTTATTTTTAAGGTAAACCTACAGAAAAAAATCAAGTGACGTAAGGTCGGGTCACCTCAGAAGCCATGCCATAAATCTGCCACGATCAATCCATTTTTTTAAATAAGCTTGGTTAAGGTATTCACGAATCTAGCTGAAATAATGCGCTGGAGCGCCGTCTTGTTGGAACCACACAATTTGCCTAGTGTTTATGTCAATGTCTCTTAGAAGACGATATAGCTATTCTCACAAAAATTGCAAATATACTGCACGTGTTAAACTTCGATCAAAAAATAGGGTCCAATAAAGCTATTGTTTATAAGTTCGTACCAAACATTTATAGACCATATATTTTGTAAGGTCACTTCCCGCATCCAACAAAGATTTTCAACAGAATGATACTGCATATTATGCCGATTTACTAAGCCATTAGATTTAAATGTAGCTTCATCTGTAAATAAAATTATTGACAGGATGTTAGGGTTAGTATGAATTTGTTGCATCAGGTTATTATAAAAGTCTTCTGCATTCTGATAAAAGTTTCTGTGTAATTCCTGGTGCAGTTCAAGGCGATACGGATGATATTTATACTTCCTTGTAGTTCTATTTATTGTTAATTGACAGGTATCTACTAAAGTACTGAACTGCCTGCTACTAATGTGAGGGGTTTCTTGAACTTGGAGCAATATTTCCAATTCCTCATCTTTGATTACATTTCTGTTAACTACTTTTTGCTTCAGGTAATCAACATGTCCTGTGGCCTTAAATCTTTCCATCAAATTTTTAAAAACTGTTTTATTTGGTACACGTCATTCAAGGTACTTCATATGATATATTTGAGACGCTGATAAACAGTTTTTTTTACACTCTCCTAAGACATACACCATGTCAATCAATTCTTCTTTAAGAAAATTCCATTATAAAAATAGAACACTAGAAACACAACAAGAAAAATAACAAATCGACTTAAACAATATTAATGTTGAAATTTGAGAGTTAACATTCAATTGTTTTCATAGCATACTAGGTAAATTCGTTAAAAGAGCAACGCAACCAAGATATCAACATGAATTGAAATGTAAGCAAAAAGAAATTTAACTGAAAATGACTGACATGAAGAAAATATTTTGAATTTTAAATTTTTCATTTTTTGATTTTTTTTCCAAGACTAATGTGATTAAAATGCATAAAACGGTTCCAAATAATATAAAAACCTAAATATCCGCGAATATCTCCTAAACCCTTTAAGATAGGTGTAGAGCATATTTAACAAAAGTTGTAGAGAATAAATAGGCCTATACGATTTTATAAAAAAATATGGGGCATTTCATTTGAAATAAGCGAGATAACGAGGTTGAAAGTTCTCTGAAAATGTCAACATTTTCTAAACACCCTGTAACAAAGAAATTAATTCTGTTTAAACTAGTAGAAGTTAAAATAAACCGTCTTTAATCAGAAATGAAAAGATTTTTGTTTAATTTAGCACAGTGACGAAATAACAGTAATAATAAAATGCTGGCGACCACTTATTTATAATTTTTTTTAAATATTTCATAACTATCAGTTTTACACTATGATACCCTTATATAGAAATATGGAGAATTTTATGGTGAATTCAAATTTTAAAAAATATATGGGGTGTTTCATTTAAAAAAAATTTACATCTATAGCGCCCCGCTTTCATAAATATATTTCAAACTAATTTTAAAATGTGGAACTTTTGGTCTCCTACAACTACTATTTTTTTTTATTGTCGATAATAAAGGTAATATTGGACTTTATCGTACCGTTAACTCACTATAGATTACATTTTACAAATTCTAATTATGCAGGTTGATCCAAAAATATACGGCATAAGGAATGTAATTCTTCGTTCCGTAATTCAAAAATTTTGTGTAGTGTTTTTGAAAATAAACTGAATAAACAAAATTTTTTTTTCAAATAAAAACCCCCCTAGGCATTCCCATCTGTTCACCCCTATAAAAGATATGGAATATTTATTTCATATCATTTGATATGCCACATCACTAAATCATTACCTCTAATCAGTTATACCAAATATGGTGGAAATTCAAAAAAATCACAATGTATCTCGGAAACAAAGCAATATTGGACACATCTCAAGAATTTTTTTTAATTATTTTGACGTAAGGTTTATGCTGTCCTATGCTGTGCATTTTTGGAACACTCTGTATGTACCCTAGGTATATGTATATATTTCACAATCAAAGCGTGCATAATTTTTGAACAGTTGCTTTATAGACCAGGAGTCAAGGAGTAAAAAAAGCCCAATACAGAAAGGTCTAACTTTTTCCTGAAGTTAACCGTTTCAGAGATACAATCGTTCAATACTTTTGCACGACTATGGGAACAAAGTGTTTTTTACTTGCAAGGTATTTCCAGTTTCGGTACGATATGCGTAATTTCTCGTTCACTTTACGGTAGAGTATATGGTGCGTTTTTTTTCTTAAGTAATCCCACAAAACGTTTCAATTTTATCGGACCATTTTTTGTTTACATGAAAATTTGGTTATCTATGACAATATAATGAAAGCAGACTATTGTACAAAAACATGAGACCGTAGGTCGAGTGTTTTTTACTACAGTTTACTTGCTACAAAGTTTGTGTAAATAAAAATTTGTCCTAATCAAAATAAACATCGAGTGGTATTTGACATGATAATTTCTCGATGTAATAATATAGATAATAAATTAATAAAGAATAACAAATTTATTTGCTAAAAGTATAATTATTACAAATAAAATAAATATGACATTAGCTAAAAGTTAATTTCTTACAAAGAACAACAACGTTTTTATGGTTACCATAGTAAAGGTGAATACAAATTTTTTCACTTTTGTTCCTGGTAAACATTTTAAATATAATCCTTGAGCGTGCAACATTTAACAAGAGTGGAATTGTTAGTGGTACCCCAGTACGCTTACTCTACGAGTTCAAGTTTTTTCTATCTTTGTTCGCTTCGACGATGTAAGCTGATTTTGTTGGTTTTCCATAATAGTGTCCACCTCTCACTCTATTATTCTGAAGCGATATGGTCTTCTGTCTCTCCTAATACATTAAATGCTCTAGTTGAACGTACCATTGTTCATTCTCTTTAACATCTACAATGTTGGTCCAGGATTCTCCTAGAAAATGAATGCAGATTATAGAGCAACGGAGGACCACTTTTCTACAACCGCAAGCTGCCCTGCATCCTTTTGAACATGTGCAGAATATTGTGTTCAGGAGCGACTGTGGAGCCGGATCATTGGCGGTGGAAATTGGAACCAAACCATATTTGGAGTGCGAGGCAAGTTTGCGAGGCACTCGGATAGCGGTACGTCAGAATTCACTTAGAACAGACCATCAACTTCAAAAATGGTATAGACAACAAGAACTCGGACAGGGGATGGAGAAACTCTAAATTTGGTTTAGTTCCAATTACCACCCCAAGGATCCCTCCCCACAGTCGCTCCAGAATACAATATTGTGCATGTGTTCAAAAGGTAGCAAGGCAGAAAACAGACGTTCTGCTAGAGCGTTTAAGGTACACAATACCAAATCGCTTCAGAAGAACAGAGTGAGAGTGTGGGCACTATTATTGAAGACCAATAAAATCAGCCTTCATCGTCGAAGCGAAGAAAAATAGAATAACCTTGAACTCGTACAGTAGGCCTACCTACAGGGGATACCACTGAAAAAAAACGCGCCATATACTCTACCGCAAGGTTGTGTGGAAACGAGTATTAAATATTGAGTGTTTAATTATTTACTATTGTCTTAAGGTCCATTGATCGATTAGTTATGCATATCGCATCGAAACTGGTAGATATTGCAAGTAAAAAGCACTGTCGAGCCGAAAAATCCTTCAATCACTACCGCCGATAAAAGAGACTCTTGGTCAGCATGTAAAATGATGCCGTTTTCCAGAGAGCTTTTATATGGGGAAGCGTTTGATTTCAAACCCAAATATTCCAGATGTTGGGGTGGCAACCGGAAGACGGAATTTACCAGTCTCTTTGGACCACATCACCAGAAGTTTTTTCGGCATTTCAGGTTCTCGTTTTTGTAAATGTTGAGTTATATGTAGTAGGAAATGTTCATGTGCTCTTGTAGAGTTCAAGTGTACAGTATTGTGTTTACGTGATGGAGAATGACTGAAACTTTGGAGTTTGTAATTTTTTTTGGTATTTCATAAAAAAAATCAAATAAATTTGAAATATCTGGTTAAAATAAATCTGAGCAAAAATTGAATTTAGATACTTTTTAATCATATTACAGCTTTAAATGTATCATTTGCCTGTTACCGTACTTAGAAAACCAATTATGAATGTCACTCTATCGTGTTTTATTCGTCTCAAGAAACTGTCTATGTTCACCCAATTTCAGTTTAGAATCACAATCTGAACGATTCTCATAAAAGTAACTTCACTATCACAGTTGATAAAGAAAATTAAAATAACATTATTTTTCTAGATATGAAGGTGTACAGAAATGAATGCAACACTAAGTACAAGTTGGTACAGAAAACCAATAAATAGCTGACGATAATATTTAAACTACCACTGTTGCCATCGTCCTCGTATGACTTTTTCTTAAAAAAACATGTAATAGAGGTCTCCCATTCTTTATACTGAGATAAATCCCTTAAGACAAATAAAAAGAATTTTAATTGAGAATTCGTACCCTCATACATTAACTACCCGTTTACACTGCACGATTTATCCAAATATAATACGTATTAACTTTTCACAAAATAATAATATGATAATAATAATATAGCAATTTATCGTTCATTACCTCATACAAAATGTAATACCTAAATGAATGAATTTATTTAATCATTTAGATATCAAAACTGCAAATAAGAACATTAAAGCCATATCAAACTATGGTAAAATTAAAACTCCTGTAAAGACAAATGAAAAGTCAAAAATTGTGTACCGAATTGAATGCAATAATAATTCTAATGGAGCTTACATTGGATAAACGTCAAGTATATTCACTGCTACAGGACACAAAATAAATTATGAAAATGACAAAGTTTTGACGGTTGAGAATAACTCTAAAGAAGGACTTTTCTTGAAATTTTGTAGCTTTATAATGAAGGCAATTTCCTAACTAAAATATCTGATGTGGCCAGCACATAACTTTCTTATACCAGTATATATCAACCCGATCTAAAAAAATCATTTAATTCTTCATTTACCCCAATTAAATTTTAACAGAGTACCTTGAAATGTTTCAATAACATTTTTAAATAAATAATTATCAGCGTCATTCGATACTGTCAATAATAATTCATGTCATATATTTTAATAATTTATTCTTATTGTTATTGACATTTTTGTAACTAAATTAGACATTTCAAATGCCAAACTGTTAAATTTATCTTAACCCCATTTTATGAAGTCAAATGTGTACAAAATTTCAGTTTACATCAGCTTTATTTAAGTACTTGGAAAATATATTTTATTGGCTTGATATAGTAGACAAGGTTTATAATCTTTCATCAAGAATATATTTTTTTATAAAAGCAAATACAAACAAGTTTGGGTCCCGTAGACCTCCTTTCAGCTGGCCAATTTTGCTCATCGCCGAATTTTTCGTTGCCTTTAGAACGTGTACCAAATTTAAAAGCTTTACCTTAAAAACTGTGGCTGCTATCGCGATACTACAGACATGCGGACAGAATTTTTTTTCAGTTATTTATGTTTTTTCATCACAATTCGTCGAGATTCGTCCAGAAATGCAATACATTTTTTTCCCGAAATTGTACTTTTTTTTTCTTTCATTCATTATGTCTCTCTCTTCTGGTGGTATCACATTAACCAAATTTAATGTGTCACCTAAAATATTGTTGAAAATCTTAACTGCTAAATTTGGGATGTATCCCATTAGTATTATTTGAGTTATCGCGGATACACACATACACACACACACACACACGCACGCGCCCACACGCACCTACACACGCACGCACACACACACACATCGACAGACATCATTCGGAAAATAATCAGAATGGATTCAGGAGGGTTCAAAACATATATATCCATCAAAACCTCGAGGTAAAAAAAACACGATAACTATATTAGGTATAAGAAATTAAAAATCGGATACAGATGATTTTTAGCAATTCTAAAATTAGTAAAAGATATTAGAGATTTACAAAGTTCAACTTTCAAATTTCCCGCCATAATTAAGTTTGCAGTAGTTGGAATAAATCAGGTTACCAATTTTCACACCAACTATTAAATTCAAAAGTTTTTATATAATTTTTTTTCGAGAATCGTTTTTAAATCATCCTGTTTGTAGCGAAAACGTAGCCACTTTTCATTTTAAATAATTATTCTTATTAAATATAATAATTTTTAAACTTTTTTTACTCTTTTTTTAACATAAATTAAATGGTGATATTTTTTTGTGTGATATTTTTGATTTTCAATTTTAATGTGAAGAGAATTTTATTTTCTAAACACATGAAGCTTTTTAGATATTATCTTCAAGTTAGTAAGTAATTTTTCAAAATTCTTAAAATAATTTTCTATATAGGCAAATTCATTGTAGATGTCCAGAAGAAGGGATCCAACGTTTCCGAAAGCTTGACAAATAATAAAAGGTTTTTAGCCTGGATTTGCACTTTTGACCAACCTTTACAAGATTTTTTTTAAGAATTAAATGACGATGAAAAATCCTCTACAAAAATGAATTAAATAAATATAGTGTCATTTGAAAAAATCATCTGTCAACATTTTGACGATAATAATTTTATTTAGGCTAATTTCCAGTGTTCGTTGAATCATATTATTTGTTTTTTTTTTGTTCATTGAAATCAGATGATAAATAAGGCGCTACGACTTGTTCCGTTTTTTGTACAGTCTATATATAAATTATTCTATTAAAGATAAAAACATTTTATCCAAAAAAAAAGTATGAGTCAAAGAAATCTTAGTTTATCAAAAAAAGATATTTTAGTGTTTTTAATCAAAACAATAATTAAATTATACATTTTTTTAAATAACTGATAAGCTACTGTAGTGGATTATTTTTTAAATTCTATTTTTTTCAGGGTACGTATTTCTTTTCAAGTACACAAAATATATTCTAAAAATCTGCTGATAGTAAAATAAGTAATAAACACTTACTTTTTTTTAATAATCCAACAGGTTTATTCTCTTCTAATACCCAAGATAAAGTCAATACAATCACAGCACAAGAACATCACATCCAAGGAATAACGTTAAAATAAGTATGTCCAGTTACATGCTAAATTACGACCCCTCTACCCCGAATTTTGCGCAGGTATGAGGATAAATTATTTTATTTAAATTTACCTGGGTTTAACTAACACTCTTTGTATATTTCATAAATTTAGAAAGTAGTAAAATGTTTAAAACTGATACTTAGTTTTTATGGCTCAGGGTAATACGACATTTTTAAGCCAATTTAAAAAAAATATGTTTATTCTGTCAAAATTTGGTAGAAATATTTACGGCCACATTTATAAATCAAAAATTATTAATCGTGATATTGACATTAATTTCTTTCGTATGCATAAAACTACAATTTTAACTCCTAGTAATAAGAAAGTGACACAATTTATATGGTCATCTAGTATACCGGGTGACACAAGAGACAACACCCTGCAACATTGCTATTTAAAACGATAAATATTTTCAATTTGGAAGAGTTGTATATTGCAAGATTGTCCTTTTTCATAGGCCAAATTTATTTTAACTTCCGGTTAGTCCGGAAGTAAATCAAATTTTGTTATTTTAAATATAAACCTGTATGTATTTTAACCTATCTGATTTGTCATAAAATTATATTTTCTACCATGTATGCAACGTAGCATTTGTTTTCTAAATACCCATTTTATTGCATTAAGTCTAGATGGCCATACCATGGAATGTGGCAGTTATATTTTAATTAGGATCCTCTGTAGAGCTACATATCTACTAGTGGTGTGGATAACTAGGGAATGTACTCACTCCATTAACGCATGATATCATGATATCAAAAGAGCTTTGGTAGGCAACTTAATAACTCATTTGTTTAGGTCTAATTGGTAGCTACAGAGACTAATTAGATTCTTCCTATTTTAAAGAAAATCTCTAAATAACACTCGATATCATAAAAACTAAGATAAGAGCCCCGTTTCTTTATTTGACCTATTTACAAACTATTTATTTATCTTTTATTTTTGTACAATACAATAATTTTTACATTATGTTGTTATACCGGGTGGCCCAGGGACTAGGGAACCCCCCAAATTTTTTCTACAATTTTTGAGATAGAAATTTGAAATTTGTAGGGATGAATCAAGACAAAAATTGTAATTTTTTGGTACACCCGCGCCAAAAAAGTCACTTCCGGTTTAACCGGAAGTGACTCCAACTTCCTTATTTTAAATAGCACCCTGTATATTTAGGTGATTTTTCTGATGAACATTTAATTTCCCTTTATAAAGCTTTTTTTCAGATTTAAAATCGGTTCATAAATAACCCAGACAATTACATTTGTTTGTTTCTTTTAAGAAGGCCATGAATCTAATAAACGAAATACATTATAAATAAAATAATTGTCAACACTCGTTGTAAGGGTGTCTACCATCATTACTATTATGTAATTGTAATTGTTTCTCATATCGTTTATTTCTTTATTTACGTTTGTTTATTTTTTTTTCGATATGTTTATTTTTTACATTTAGTACTACCATAACTTGCTTATTGTGAATAACATCCTGTGTGTTTTATGTGGTGTTTTTCTTCTCATCAAATTATTCTCTCCGATGATGTATGTATTTGTTATAATAATAACGTTATTAATGCACAAAATGTCGAACATAAAATATTCCTGACACTGTTTTCACTCTTTTCTATGAGTAGGCTGTGTACTCGTATACCTAGGTACGTGAAAATGTAATTTTTAAGTGATCCAATTGTTTACACTTATCAAATTATACCTATTGTAGTATAATAATAATAGTAATAACAAAAAGCATAAATTTATTTAATAATTAAACATGTACATATACCCTACCCGACAAGTTTTTGGAAGACCAGAATTATAAACTAGAAAATAATGAAGAAATAGTGAGTACTATACATTGAACTAAAGTACAGAAACTTATAAAAACTGAACTAAATTAAATGTTAAATAACATTTTCTGTAAATTTCACTTAATTATTTGCAAAATACGTTTTACTTTAGAGAATTTACCTATTGCACGAGAAAGAATGTTATTTTTCCAACAGAATGGAGCTTCGCCCCATAATACACTTGAGGTTAGAAGATATTTAAATAATCGTTTTGGAGATCACTGGATAAGTACTCATGATCCAACTAGATGGTGCGAGATCACCGGACTTGAGTCCATTAGACTATTATTTGTGGGGATATTTAAAAAATAATGTATATTCTCAGCAGCCGACTACTGGAGAAGATCTCGAGGATAGAGTGAGACAGGCAATTAATAACATAAATCCCCAAAACTTACGAAATGTAATGAGAGAACGTTCAGAAAGAATTCGTGCTTGTATTCAAGCAAACCGAGGCCATTTTGAACAAAATTTATAAGGTTTTAGTTATTTAACATTTAATTTAGTTCAGTTTTTATAAGTTTCTGTACTTTAGTTCAATGTATAGTACTCACTATTTCTTCATTATTTTCTAGTTTATAACTCTGGTCTTCCAAAACTTACTTCCTACTTTCTTTATTTGCAATGAATAGTTCATTTTGTCGGGTAGGGTAGATGTACATGTTTAATTATTAAATAAATTTATGCTTTTTGTTATTACTATTATTATTATACTACAATAGGTATAATTTGATAAGTGTAAACAATTGGATCACTTAAAAATTACATTTTCACGTACCTAGGTATACGAGTACACAGCCTACTCATAGAAAAGAGTGAAAACAATATCAGGAATATTTTATGTTCGACATTTTGTGCATTAATAACGTTATTATTATAACAAATACATACATCATCGGAGAGAATAATTTGATGAGAAGAAAAACACCACATAAAACACACAGGATGCTATTCAAAATAAGCAAGTTTTGATAGTACGAAATGTAAAAAAATAAACAAACGTAAATAAAGAAATAAACGATATGAGAAATAATTACAATTACATAATAGTAATGATGGTAGACACCGGGCCCCCCCGGGGGGGGCCCGGGGGGGGCGCGGGGCCGGGGCCCGGGGGCCCCGGGGGGGGGGGGGCCGGGGGGGGGCCGGGCCCGGGGGGGCCCGGCCCCCGCGGGCCCGGCCGCCCCCCGGGCCCCGGCCGGCCCCGGGGGGGCGGGGAGGGGGGGGGGGGGGGGGCCCCCCCCCCGCCGGGGGGGGGGCCCCCCCCCGGCCCGGCCCCCGGGGGCCCGCCCCCCGGGGGCCCCCGGGCCCCCGGGGGGGGGCCCGGCCCGGCGGCGGGGGGCCCGCCCCCCGGCCCCGCCCCCGGGGGCCCCCCCCCGGCCCCCCCGGCCCCCCCCGGCCCGCCCGGGGGGGGGGGCCGCGGGGGCGGGGGGGGGCGGCCGGGGGCGCGGGGCCCCCGCCCCCCCGCGCCGGGGGGGGGGGCCCCCCCCCCGCCCCCCCGGCGGGGGGGGGGGGGGGGGGGGGGGCGGGGCCCCCCCCCCGGGGGGGGGGGCCCCCCCCCCCCCCCCCCCCGGGGGGGCCCCCGGGGGGGGGGGCCCCGCGCCCCCCCGGGGGGCGGGGGCGGGGGGGGGGCCGGGGGGCCCGGGGGGCCGGGGCCCCCGCCCCGCCCCCGGCCCGGGGGGGGGCGGGGGGGGGGCCCGGGGGGGGCCCCCCGGGGGGGGGGGGGCCGGCCCCGCGGGCCGGGGGGGGGCCGGGGGGGGGGGGGGGGGCGGCCGCGGGGGGGCCCGCGCGGGGCCGGGGGGGCGCGGCGGGGCGCCCCCCGGCCCCCCCGGCCCCGGCCCCCCGCCCCCGCGGGGGGGGGGCCCCCCGCCCGGCCCGGGGGGGGGGGGGGGGGCGCGGCGGCCCGCGGGGCGGGGGGCGGCGGGGGGCGGGGCCGCCCGGGGGGGGCGCGCGGCCCGCGGGGGGCCCCCCCGGGCCGGCGGGGGGGGGGGGCCCCGGGCCCCCCGGGGGCCCCGGGGCCCCCCGGGGGCGGGCCCGGGGCCCCCCCGCCCGCGGGGGGGCCGGGGGCCCCGCCCCCGGGGGGCGGGGCGCGGGGGGGGGGCGGGGGGCGGCGGGGGGCGGGGCGCGGGCCCGGCGGGGGCGGCGGCGGGCCCCGGGGGGGGCCCGCCCCCCCCCCCCGCGGGGCGGGGGGGGGGGGGGGGGGGGGGGCGCGGCGGGGGGCGCGCCCCGCCCGGCGGGGGCGGGGCGGGGGGGGGGGGGCGGGGGGGGGGGGCGGGGCCCCCGGCGGGCGGCCGGGGGGGGGGGGGGGGGGCGGGGGGGGGGGGGGGGGGGGGGGGGGGGCCCCCGGGCGGGGGGGGGGGGGGGGGGGGGGCGCGGGGGGGGGGGGGGGGGGCGCGGGGGGGCCGGCCGCCCCCCCGGGCGGCGGGGCCGGGGGGGGGGGCGGGGGGGGGCGGGGGCCGGGGGGGGGGGGCCCGGGGGGGGGGGGGGGGGGGCGGCCCGCCGCCGGCGGGGCGGCGGGGCGGGGGGCCCGGGGGGGCCGCGGCGGGGGGGGGGCCGGGGGCGGGGGGGGGGGCGGGGGGGGGGGGCGGGGGGGCCGGCCGCCGGGGGCGGGGCGGGGGCGGGGGCGGGGGGGGGGGGCCCGGGGGCGGGGCGGGGGGGCGGGCGGGGGGGGGCGGGGGGGCGGGGCGGGGGGGGGGGGCGGGGGGGCCGCCGGCGCGCGGGGGGGGGGCGGGGGGGGGCGGGGGGGGGGGCGGGGGGGCGGGGGGGGGGCGGGGGGGGGGGGGGGCGGGGGCGGGGGGGGGGGGCCCGCGGGCGGGGGGGGGGGGGCGGGGGGGGGGGGGGGGGGGGGGCCCGGGGGGCGGGGCCCCCGCGCGGGGGGGGGGGGCCCGCGGGGGGGGGCCGGGGGGGGGGGGGCGGGGGGGGGGGGGGGGGGGGGGCGGGGGGGCGGGGGGGGGGGGGGGGGGGGGGGGGGGGGGGGGGGGGGGGGGGGGGGGGGGGGGGGGGGGGGGGGTGCGGGGGGGGGGGGGGGGGGGGGGGGGGGGGGGGGCGGGGGCCGCGGGGGGGGGCGGGGGGGGGGGGGGGGGGGGGGGGGGGGGGGGGGGGGGGGGCGGGGGGGGCGCGGGGGGGGGGGGCGGGCCGGGGGGGGGGCCGGGGGGGGGGGGGGGGGGGGGGGGGGGGGGGGGGGGGGGGGGGGGCGGGGGGGGGGGGGGGGGGGGGGGGGGGGGGGGGGGGGGGGGGGGGGGGGGGGGGGGGGGGGGGGCCCGGGGGGGGCGCGGGGGGGGGGGGGGGGGGGGGGGGGGGGGGGGGGGGGGCCGGGGGGGGGGGGGGGGGGGGGCCGCGGGGGGGGCGGGGGGGGGGGGGCGGGGGGCGGGGGCCCCGGGCGGGGGGGGGGGGGGGGGGGGGGGGGGGGGGGGGGGGGGGGGGGGGGGGGCGGGGGGGGGGGGGGGGGGGGGGGGGGGGGGGGGGGGGGGGGGGGGGGGGGGGGGGGGGGGGGGGGGGGGGGGGGCCGCGGCGGGGGGGGGGGGGGGGCGGGGGGGGCCGCGGGGGGGGGGGGGGGGGGGGGGGGGGGGGGGGGGGGGCGGGGGGGGGGGGGGGGGGGGGGGGGGGGGGGGGGGGGGGGGCGGGGGGGGGGGGGGGGGGGGGGGGGGGGGGGGGGGGGGGGGGGGGGGGGGGGGGGGGGGGGGGCCGGGCGGGGGGGGGGGGGGGGGGGGGGGGGGGGGGGGGGGGGGGGGGGGGGGGGGGGGGGGGGGGGGGGGGGGGGGGGGGGGGGGGGGGGGGGGGGGGGGGGGGGGGGGGGGGGGGGGGGGGGGGGGGGGGGGGGGGGGGGGGGGGGGGGGGCCCTTCCCGGCGCGCCGCCGGGCGGGCGGCCGGGGCCGGGGCGCCCCGGGCCCCGCCCCCCGGGCGCGCCGCGGGGCGGGGCCCCCCGCGGGCCCCCCCCGCCCCGCCCCCCGGGCCCCCCGCCCCCCCGGCCCCCCCCCCCCGGGGCCGGCCCGGCGGCGGGGCCGCCGCCCCCCCCCCCCCCCCCCGCCCGGCGGGGCGGGGGCGCCGCGCGCCCCCCGCGCGGCCCCCCCCCGGGGGGCCCCCGCGGGGGGCCCCCCCCCCCCCCCCCGGGGGCCCCCCCGGGGGGGGGCCGCGCCCCCCGGCGGCGGGCCGCGGGCGCCGCCCGCGGGCCCCGCGCCGCCCCCGCCGGCGGGCGCCGGGGGGCCGGGGGCCCTTGGGGCCGCCGGGGCCCGCCGGCCCGGGGGGGCCCGGGGGGGGGGGGGCGCCGCCCCCGGGCGCCCCCCGCGGGGGCCCGGGGGCCCCCCCGGGCCCCCCCCCGGCCCCCCCGCCCCCGCCCCCCCCCCCCCGCGGGGGGCGGCCCCCCCCCCCGGCCCGGGCGCGCGGGGCGCGGCGGCCCCCGCCGGCCGGCGGCCCCCGGGGGGGCCCGGCCCCCCCCGCCCGGGGCCCCCCCCCCGCCGGGGGGCCCCCCCCGGCCGGCCGGGGGGGGCCCCCCCCCCCCCCCCGGCCCCCCGCGCCCCCCCGGGGGCGGCCCCCGGGCCCCCCCCGCCCGCGGGGGGGGGCCCCCCCCCCCCCCCCGGCGGCCGGCCCCCCGCGGGGCCCCCCCCGGGCCCCCGCGGCCCCGCCCCCCCCCCCCCCCGGCCCCCCCCCCGCCCCCCCGCGGGCCCCCCCCCCCCCCCCGCGGCCCCGGCGGCGGCCGGCGGCGGGCGCCGCGGGCCGGCTTCGCGGGGGCCCCGGGGCCCCCGCCCCCCCCGCGGCCCGCCCCGGGGGGCGCGGCGGGCCCGGGGGGGGGCGGGGGGGGGGCCCCCCCCGCCCGGCCCGCCGGGGGCGGGCGGGCCCCCCGGGGGGCGGGGGCGCCGCCGCCGCCCCCCCCCCCCCCCCCCGGCCCCCGCCCCCCCGGGGGGGCCCCCGCCGCCCCGGGCCCCGGGGGGGGGGCCCCCCCGCGGGGGGGGGGCCGCCCGCCCCCCCCCCCCCCGCCCCGCCGGCCGCGGCCCCCGGCCCCCCCCGCCGGGGGGCCCCCGGCGCGGGGGGGCGCCGCCCGGGGGGCCCCCCGCCCCCCCCCCCCCCGGCGCGGCCCCCGGCCCCGGCCCGGGGCGCCCCCCGGGCCCGGCCCCGGGCGCCCGCCGGGGGGGCCCCGCCCGCCGGGCCGCGGGGGGGGCCCGGCGGGGCCCCCCCCCCCCGGGGGCGGGCCCCGCGGGGCCCCCGGGGCCGCCCCCGCCGGCCCCGCGCGGCCCCCGGGCCCGGCCGCCCCGCCGCCCGCCGGCGGCCCCCCCGCCCGGGCGCGCGGGCCGCCGCGGGGGGGGGGGGCGCCCCCCGGCGCGGCCCCCCCCGGGGCGGGGGCCCCCCGGGCGCCCCCCGCCCTCCGGGGCCCGGGGGGGGGGGGGGGGGGGGGCCGCGGGGCCCCGCCGGGGGGGGGGGCGGGCGGGGGGTGGCCCCGCGCGGCCCGCGGGGGCCGTCGCCCCCGCCCCCCCGGGGTGGGGCCGGGGGGGGGGGGGGGGGGCCCCCCCCCCCCGGGGCCCCCGGGCCCGGGGGGGGGGGGGGGGGGGCGCGGCGGGGGCGGGGCCCGGGGGGGCCCCGCCGCCGGGGGCCCCCCCCGCGGGGGCCCCCGGGCGGCGGGCGGGGGGCGGGGGGCGGGGGGGGGGGCCCGGGGGCCGGGCCCCCCGGGGGCCGGGCGCGCGGCCCCGCGCGGGGCGGGGGGGCCGGGGCCGCCCCCCGGGCCCCCCGCCGGGGGGGGGGGCGGCGCCCCCGGGCCCCCCCGGCCCCGCGGGCCGGGGGCCCCCGGCCCCCCCGGCGCGCCCCGCGGCCGGGCCGCCCCCGCCGCCCCCCCCCCGCGGGGGGGGGGGGTCGCCCCCGCCCGCCGGGGGGGGCGGGGGGGCCCCGCGGGCGGCTGGGCGGCGGGGGCCGGCCCGGGGGGGGGGGCGGGGGCGGGGGGGGGCGGGGGCGCGGGGGCGCCGGGCCCCGCCCGCCGGGCGGGGCCCCCGCCCGCCCCCCCGGGGGGGGCGGGGGGGCGGGGGGCGCCGGGGCCCGGGGGCGGCGGCCCCGCCCCGGGGCCCCGGCGGGGGGGCCCGGGCCGCGGCGGGCCGCGGGGGGGGGCCCCCCCCCCCCCGGGGGGGGGGGGGGGGACAACGAGTGTTGACAATTATTTTATTTATAATGTATTTCGTTTATTAGATTCATGGCCTTCTTAAAAGAAACAAACAAATGTAATTATCTGGGTTATTTATAAACTGATTTTAAATCTGAAAAAAGCTTTATAAAGGGAAATTAAATATTCATCAGAAAAATCACCTAAATATACAGGGTGCTATTTAAAATAAGAAAGTTGGAGTCTTCCGGTTAAACCGGAAGTGACTTTTTGACGCGGGTAGAACAAAAAATTACAATTTTTGTCTTGATTCATCCCTACAAATTTCAAATTTCTATCTCAAAAATTGTAGAAAAATTTGGGGGGTTCCCTAGTCCATGGGCCACCCAGTATAATGAATTTACATTTCTGAAAGTGTGAGATATATGACTGCTTTCCAAAATATTTTTATTTTTTAAGTATTTTTGTTCATCAAAAGTGACATCAAAAATTTGAATTTGCTTATTATTTTCAAATTGTGGAAAAGCCACGCAAAATAGGCCTTTTTTCTTTTGACAAAAGAACATTTGTAGTTGTATCTGACAGAAATATTTTTCAATAATTTGACCATTACATATGTAGTTCTCCCAGTTTTCTCTTTACTGAGACACTTAATTTCAATGCAATATGTATCTGAAACACCATCAGGAGATGCACCAAAAATTGGAAATTGGTTATTTAGAAATAAACTTCCTTTGTTAATAGAAATATTTTTTTTATTGATACTTCTTTCTTGACTAGGTCATCTTAAACTTTTCCCCTGTTTCTGGTACCTTAGAAGCGCCCATTATGGCCTCTTTTAGTGATCCATCAAAAACTTGACAATTTGCTGCATCCTGAATTTTTGAGACCGTTATTATTAAGAATTTTCTTCATACCATTGTAACCACTTCACTTCTGTTCTTGGCGACGCCATTTCTACGAGGACAGATACATATCAGTCTAATAGTAAAAAACTAGATACCTAGGTATGCTTTTTATATATAAACTTACCAAAAATATTTACACCACCTAAGGAATATTCACATACGCGAAAGGGCACGTGGTAGATTTTTTCTACACTTTATGAGGAATCAGTCGCGTATTAGATTTGTACTAACCTTAGTAAATGAAAACTATGTCGTTCACACCCACTTCACGCTAATATGCAGACATGATGTGTGGTGACACCTATGAGGCATTCCTAGAGTGTATAAATGCTTGTTCAAAATTTAAAGAAAAAGTATAGGTACTGTGTTAGATTTTTCTAACGGTGCGACCCATGGAAGGTTAATTTTTTCGCTATACCTAATAAATAGGTTTTGTTTTATTTTTCAAATATCCCCATCAATGAACAAATAACTATTTACACATATAATGAAATGAACCATGTGGCATATTTCTGAAGTGACATTTTACCTACTATCCCCTTTGTTGTGATGTAAATTCTGCTGAAAGTTGCAATCAGCGGTGTAATAATAATATTATAGAAAATTGCTTCGAATATGTTAAACATGTTTTATTAAATGATATTCCGAATCAAAAATGTTCCCAATTTTCAAGATTAACCACAACACGTGATTTCTCTACAAAAAGATATATAATTGAAAATACCAAATACCATGATATGAGGCAAATATTCCAACACCAAGAGAAAGATAAGCACCAAATTCAGAAAAAGACAAAAAAGTACCGTCATAACTATACATCGGAGGATTTGGCATTCCTCATTTACAAAATCTAATACAATACCTATATTTTTTCTTTAAATTTTGAACAAGCATTTACAGACTCTAGGAATGCCTCATAGGTGTCACCACACATCATCTCTGCATATTAGTGTGAAATGGGTGTGAACGACAGTTTTCATTTACTAAGGTTTTTTGGAAAACTATTTATGCGACAACCCTAGGACCAAAGAGATAATTATTTATACAGATGGATATTCTTATCAAAATAAAAGCAGGACATTGGCAAATGGATTATTTCATTTTGTGCGTGAAAAAAATATAACAATAATTCATAAGTATTTAGTTAAGGTGCATACACAGATGGAGGTTGATAGTGTCCATAGCTTAATTGAACGCATGAAGAAACACAGAGAAATATACCTACCTACAGATTATATTTCAATATGCAGAGAAGCTAGAATTTCTCAACCATTTGCAGTTCGTTGCGTAACACAAAATTTTAAAGATTTTAAGGACTTGAAGTACTATACTAATATTCGTCCTGGAACACGTAGAGGAAATCCGACTGTGTCTGATTTAGTATGCCTGAAATACACACCAACTGAAATATTTTATTAACTAAACTAAGACTCTGATGACCATCAAGCATTCAAAAAGAAACCAACAATTGGGAACTATATGGTGAGGCCACTATACAAAATGTGTTTAAAAATTAAAGCCAGTAAATACGCACACCTGCAAAAATTAAAAAAAGTTATATCAGCGACTGGTTGGGATTTTTATGACAACTTACAACTTGACTACCTGTATTCCTTCGTTTATCTTCTAGTTTTGTTTTTATAATATAATCCTAATTAATGCTTAAACCTGGAACTCAAATTACTTTTCAGTTATCTTGTTTTGGTTTTAAATTCATTTTTTTCTGAAATAAAAAAAATTTCTACTATAACGTTTTAATTTATTTGCTATAAATTAAAGCAAAACCGATTGACAAAAATGTTATGCAAAACCAATTAAGTGCAGTTTTTATATATTGTAAAAAAAATAACAAATTCAATAATTATTGTTAATCTAAAGTTATTAGTAACATACAAAATTTTTAATTATTAGTTTTGCTGTAAATCACTTAAACAATAACTTTTTCCCCTTTCTTGAATAAAATGTCAAATTACACTTATTTGGTTTTGCAGCCCATGTGACATATATTTTATTAGACAAAGATATTTAATAAATGCCATTTCTCCTGGTCTAGTCTATTCACCATTAAAAACAGAGGAGGTACCTAGCAGAAGAATATCAGAAATATTTGAAATTTGTAACTGAAAATTATAATTTTTAATGTAAAATAAACAAATAGCTATTTTTGACACCTGCTACCGAAAGTGACATTTTCTGTTGTTTGTCAGTGTATTTTCTACTTGCGAAAATAGACGTTTGTCTCCCTTCAGTCGGTTTCCAATAGTAACGGGAGACAATATACATTTACTCCCGTTGCTGTTAGAGACGGGAGCCAATATTAACATGAAACCAAATAAAATATTATAATCAATTTTTTTATTTATCATTATGAACATTAATGGTACAATTTGTCAGATTATTAAAACTAATGGCAATAGAAGATTTTGATGAACAGCTTAATGTTGTTGTGTTAATATCAGTGTCCTGATTTTCGCTCGTTAGTGTTGATAGTGATTCACAACCTTCAATAAAAATTTGCTTGTCTTTATTTATATTTTCGCAAATTGATACTGACTGTGATTTTTTACCTCCAGTAATAATTTGTTGAGCCACATTACAATTTTTTGAGATACAATCTTCTAAATATCCTTCAGCAACTGCTGAGGACCTCCATCCCCCATGCCTCCTCAAACTTATAATATTATATATTTAAGCAAGTGGTAAACTATGAGGTGAGATTTTAGATATAATTCTTAAGAAAGCTTTTTAAAACGATGCTAATGAAGTGCTTTACTACTATTAATATTTATTTTGTTATTTCATGTTAATATATTTTAGGATCTATTTTTCGATATCACATGGAGAAAAAACGATGTAAAAAAGCACATTTCGACTGAAAAGTACAAACGAGCTCTAGTGCAAAAAATACATCTCATATATACAGTAGTATATATAAGATGTATATACAAGTATGTCGATACAGAAGTTATTATGTTAAAAAATTTTAACCATTTTTCTAATTTACAGTCAGGGTAGCAAAACTGAAGAAATTTCGTGATTTTGTCGAAATTATTTATATAAGTTATGTTAAACCATTCCAAAATAAGATAGTTGAGCTTGTTTCTTGCTCTCAAAAGAATTTTACAACAATTCACAGCGCTCAAGGCATATTTATTGTCCATTGATAATCCATCAAAGATTCTTGAGTTATTTTTTAACAATCCATTATCTGAAGCTTAATACTTATGGTTTATTTATTCACAGATAAATGTATTTACCTCATAAATATCTTTTAAAAACAGAACGAGAAAATATCTCGGTTGTTGAAGTTTATAATATTCTATTAAATGTAGGAGATAATCCGAGCTGTAAATATGATGAAAATTTTTTTTACCTTTAAAAGTAAAAGCATTACCAAATGACAATAATGGCCTACATGATATGAAGTTACTAACTTTTAAAACTAACACAAAAACTTTTTATAAAATATCGATAAATACTTGGATAAATGGATAACCGATTTCAAAGAAATCTGTATCTTTAATTGGATAACTTTGAATATAATTTCTGATTGGGCGAATGTTCAAAAAACAATTATATTTTTAGAATAAGAAGGACATAACGTCAATGATTCCCTTAACAATTTTTAAGAGAAAATTTTAATGATTGGGTCATATCAAACAATGGACCTATCCTATGGCCAGCGCGAACAGCTGATATTACACCTATGGACATGTATCTCTAGTAGCATGAGATTATTAAAGGAAAGAGTATTGGATTTGTGTTCAAGAGAATGGAGAAATTTATCTAATTTTTAATTTCAATACTTTCTTGTCTTGTCCAATCACTAGAAATTAAAGTTACTGTTCATTCACCTCTATTCTAATTTATTAGTGTTTTCTCTTCGCAAAATCTTGGTTTAAAAATTTTTGTTATTTCATCGTTCCTACATAAAAAATGCATCATTTCTTGTTTAATCGAATTCTTGCATGGTAAAATTTTATAAACAAGTGCAAACTGTTCATAGCCTGCTTGTTAAAAAGTCTGTTTTTCTAATTATTGCTGTTGCTACATCACAGAGTTTTTTGAGCTGTGATACATTTTAGAAAGGCACATAAAACGCGTTATTATTTAATTAATGAATTATTCAAGATGGTGTCAACAAGAAAAGCAAAAGTTAGTGTACCTATTTCGGAAATAAGTGACTATAGAAAATTGTTGATACATGTATATCATGATTAAGAAGTTATGGAGGAAACGAAAAAAGCAAGCCCTCAGTTTTTTTTTTTTGAAAATTTCTAGAAATAGGTGGCCACATAAAATTTTAAAACGGATTCGCAGTGGTCATAAAAATCTGCAAAACTTTTCCCATTTAACAATTGTTCTATATCTGTTAATAAGCGAGATAGCAATACCATCCACCTGCAATTTGGAACACACTGTATATGTTTGGTTTTTCAAATATTTATATGAAATCCAAAATAAATACCTACATAGAAAAAAAATGACAAAAACGTTAACGACAGAAACGGAAAAAAGTGGGAAATTCACTAGCTTTATTAGTTCGAATACATATTTGCATTAAGATGCAAAAAAACTGTATTTTAATATACCTACTAGTTAAAGTTGATAAGACTGTTTCTTTAAGGCAAATTGGATTTGAATTAGAAATCAGTCACCAAACAGTAAGCCGAATTTTGCACAAATATCACTATAAACCTTTTAAATACCAATTGCACCTGTACGAAAATGATTACGAACGTAGGAGGGAATATTGCAATATTGGATTTTGCAGAATAACGTGCAGCCGAACAATGATTTTTTGGGAATGATTTTATTTTCGGACCAGTCTAGATGTACAAATTTGGGATTATTTAACCGACAAAATACAAAATATTGGTCACAAGAAAATCAAAATTTATTATGGGAGGGTAACTTTCAAGTGCGGTTCGGTTTTAATGTTTGGCTTGGAATAATCGGTAGTAGAATCATTGGTCCAATAATATTTGAAGGACCCCTAACTGGTGCCAGATACTTGGGATTTCTGCAAAATGAAATTGAGGATAGTTTAGCTGAATTAACTTTTCATTTACGACAGGGACAGGTATTTCCAACAAGATGGCGCTCCTCCCCATAATTCAAGGAGATTCGGAGAAAACGTAATTTCGACGAATGGTCCTATAAGGTGGTCTCCAAGGTCACCTGATTTAACACCCCTTGATTTCTTTGTTTGGGGTCATTTAAAAAATACTGTCTACGCAACCGCCGTTACAAGACGCGCAATTAATAGCATAACGGCCCAGCAATTGGCTAACGTTCTTCGAGGTACAGCTATGCAAGTTCAGAAATGCATTGACGTTAATGGACTGCATTTTGAAAAATTGTTCTAATGTTTTGTGTTCATTTTTTTGTATTCCTAAGCCACCGTATGTATAACAAGGTAATTAGAACAAAATTGTATATTCTTATTTTCTCTTAGCTGTTATTTTGTTTGTATCAATCGCACATTTTAATACGACATATGAATAAATTCCTTATTAATGGTATTAATAAATGATACCACGGTACCAATATGGTTTCATTTGAAAAAATTGAGTTTTCTCCAAAAACCATTTTGATGAAGTTTATTTGCTCATAAATCACGTAATTTAGTATTTTTGTCGGGATTTCGATTTTTCTAGCATTACACTGGTCATTTAGAACAAATCGGAACCATCATGGCACACTTAAATAGAAAACTAAAAATTATATTATAAAAAATACTGACGTTTGAAATGTCATTTATTTGGTATCGTTGGATTCAGAAAATTATGCATAATTCAAAAAATACAATAATATACAGGATGATCCATTTAAGAACAGAAAGTTACTGTCACCTCCGGCGAAACTGAAAGTGAAAAAAAATCACTTGTATGTCAAAAAGTGCCGCTTATTATGTATATAGGATATCCCAAATTTCAATCAATTATCTTCAAAACTAAAGGAGAAAAGGGAGGTGTACCATGATGCTGTTACACCCGGTATGTAAGTTAATGTTCTAAAACATTTCGTACTGTATCTCCAAATTTAACTGAATAGGCATAGTGGCAAATTTTTATAAATAATTGAGAAGATTACATAGTTTTTCCATTTTTTTTTGTTCGTCATTACCAAGATATTCGCAGTTAAAGTGAGAGCTCCATACAACTAAATCAAGTAGCAGGTAGATGCATTAATAACTCATAATAGTCATAACTGTTTACGGATAACAGGGTTTGAGCGGGACTATTGCTCTTTACCCCTACCGTACGTTTCCATAATTCTCCTAATATACTTTAAAGTTAATTGCTTCTTTAGAAATGCACAATAATTTACAAATTCTGTTACTAGGGAAGGGACTTGTAGAGGTTAATAATAATAAGTGATGTCCAAAGCAATTTACTGAGAATTATATAGAAAGTGTAGTGTCTATTCCTGGAAAAATATTAGAGAATATTCAAAAGGGTTTATTTTAGGTTAAGGTTTCGGAAAATTCAACGAGTTATTATTTCTTCACTATATGAATATAATTTTAATTATTTTGTAAATAAGTGGGCACGAGTGAGTGATAGAATTCAAAATATTTCAAAGAAAAAAAAATTAAAAACAAGAAAATATCAAAATATTATTATTACTGAAAAAAAAGATTATTTAAATCTTTAATAGCTATGATACGGTCAGCAAACACACATTAGATAAAAAATATCTCGTTATTAGTGTCGAAATGACTAGCGAAAATGATTACAAATAGCCTTAGGGATGTACGTATAAAAAATGTTAGTTTTTCAATTCTACATCACATCGTCCAAAAATATACAGGGTGTTCCATTTAAAAAAATTGAGAAAATTCAGTTCAAATAGTTGTAAATTTAAAAATGTTTTGGCCACCCTGTATACTTTTAGGAAGTTAAAATCGCCGAGTGTCATCACACAAATGTCTCATAACTGGTACTATAATATTTTTTTTTTTAAATCGATAATTGTGAATGTAGTGATTTTTTTAATAAACACGTGTAAATGACATAATTTCAACAAAAAAAAATTGGTTGGGAGAGAGTCAATACAGGAGTGGAAGGAGGCCACAAAAACGTTTCAAAAAAATTTCTGATGTACTTAGCATTCCATTTAAAAAAAATGTTAGTTGTCCCTGTAGAATCGTTTTGGCTCACCCTGTATATTCGAAAATAATTTCCGGTTATAGACTTTTTTGTCTAGTTTATTTATGTTTTTAAATCAAGTTTCTAGCTAACATACAACTCGATATATCTATGTGGGACGCACTATTGCCCCACCCTGTTGTGAAGCTTCCGACACGTCGAAATGTTCCTCCTCCAGCAGTGCTGAACATAAAATAAGTAATGACGATGGTTGAAATAAAATTAGAAAAAAATATTTGTAGAAGAAGAGTTGTGAAGTTTACTAAGCACCCGGACAAAATAGATTTTGTGGAAGAGCATAATAATATGTAATTTATATATTCTCCCACACAATCACGTTAAACGTCTCGCACTAAAAATATTTCTATCGAACTCGGATAATTTTATGGGGTCTTTTGTAAGGAGAGGTGGTATAGTGAACGTATTGAAAAAACAGCACCGCCAACACATTCAACGTAAGATTTTTAAAACAAATATGAAGAAGGAATAAATTTTCTTCACCGAAAAACTCAGATATTGTAGATGTTTGAAAAACAATTTATATTTTTTGGCCTCCTAATTTTGATGAAATCCTCGACAGAATCAGAACCACCTACTACGTCTTCTGATACAACTTCAAATTTAATCATCTACAAGTTAGATGACACTATTATAGCAATATAAAGGAAAACTGCATTCAACTAAAATCTCTACTAACACCAGTAAATTAATGCACTGTAGAAATTCAACTTCTGTTTGGTTTTGGTTTATTTGCTGTTTTTAATGGAAAGAACTCAGGAAAGAATGATTGATCTCTTGTTTCTTATAGTGATAGTAGAAGTATTTTTTTGTTTTTTCTCTAAATATTTCTTTCCGAAACAGATTTTTTACTTTTTTTGCTATTTTCTTTTTGCTATTTTCCGTTCGAATAGATAAAATCACTAACCTGGTAGTTATGTATTTATAACTTTTATTGAACCCTGAAGATAATAAGGGAATATGAAATTATTAAACAGTTATCAAGCACGGTACTGAATTTATTAATTTGGGATGAATTCAGTACTTTGCAAAATACATCTATGGATGTGTGAGGGATGTTCCAGATATTTCCGAGGATGCTCGGGAATGTTCAGAGATTTCCGAGCATGTCTAGGATTTTCCGAGGATATCAGGGCATGTCTGGTGTACAAATTTTGCTCAGGAATTTACCCCTCGATATTGTCCTTGGTTCAACGGAAATTTGAATAAAAATAATTTGTTAGATTTAACGTTTTTTTACTGATCAAACATATTTACACTTATCAGATTATATCATACCTACATAGGCTACATAAAATACTCAGAGTTTTGTGGAAATGAGTTTACACCGTTTAAAAGTTGTTGTGTAGCTGATAATATTCAGAAGACGAATGATAGGAGCTATATCTTTTAATGAAACTATAAGTGTTGAAAGACATCGAACTCATATTTCAGAGCCTTTACTGGATCAGGTGCATGATGATGAACTAAAAGTTGGTTACTTCCAGCAAGATGGCTACTTCCCATACAATTAAATTTATACAGCAATTTTATGATGATAGATATGCACGATGATTTTACACCTCTCGATTTTATCTTATTTGGATATATAAAGAATAATGTTTTAAAAAATCGGCTATAAAATTGATGAATTGTAAAAAGCAATAGAAAAAGAAATACGCAATATAACTGATTAACTAGTCAGATAATGTGTTCGAAAATACGAAACGAAGAGTCCAAATGTGTAGCAGCTCAAGGACATCATTTTAAACAATCATCGTAATTGTTATTAAAATTTATTTATCGTCTTCTTCATCGTCAGTGGGCAATATACCGGGTGTAACAGGATCATGGTACACCACCTTTTCTCCTTTAGTTTTGAGGATAATTGATTGAAATTTGGGATATCCTATATACATAGTAAGCGGCACTTTTTGACATACAAGTGATTTATTTTCACTTCCAGTTTCGCCGGAAGTGACACTACCTTTCGATTTTTAAATAGAACACCCTACATATTATTGCATTTTCGAATTCTGCATAATTTAATGAATCCAACGATACCAAATAAGCGACATTTCAAACGTCAATATTTTTTTATAACATAATTTTTAGTTTTCCATTACCGATAAGCAAATAAAGTTCATCAAAATGGTTTTTGCAGCCAAACTCAATTTTTTAAAGTGGAACCATATTGGTGCCGTAGTACCATTTATTAGTACTATTAATAAGGAATTTATTCATATGTCGTATTAACATGTGCGATAAATACAAACAAAATTACAGCTAAATGAAGATAAGAAAATACAATTTTGTTCTAATTACGTTGTTATACATAAGGTGGCTTTGGAATACAAAAAAATGGACACAAAACATTACAACAGTTGTTCAAAATGCTGTCCATTAACGTCAATGCACTTCTGAACTCGCATCTCGAAGAGCGTTCGCCAATTGCTGGACCGTTATGCTATTAATTGCGCGTCTTAGGGGGGAAAAGAAAAGGGGGGGGGGGGGGGGGGGGGGGGGGGGGGGGGGGGGGGGGGGGGGGGGGGGGGGGGGGGGGGGGGGGGGGGGGGGGGGGGGGGGGGGGGGGGGGGGGGGGGCCCGCCCCCCCCCCCCCCCGCGGGGCGGGGGGGGGGGGAGGGGGGGGGGGGGAGGGGGGGGGGGGGGGGGGGGAACCGGTGGGGGAAAAAAAAAAAAAAGGAATTATTGGGGGGGGGGGGGGGGGGGGGGGGGGGGGGGGGGGGGGGGGGATTAATTAAAAAAGGGGAGAGGGGGGGGGGGGGGGGGGGGGGGGGGGGGGGGGGAAAAAAAAAAAAAAAAGGGGGGGGGGGGGGGGGGGGGGGGGGGGGGGGAAAGGCGAAAAAAAATCCCCGGGGGGGGGAAAAATTTGGGGGGGCCCCCCCTTTTTTTTTTTTTTGGCCGGGCCCCCCCAAAAAAAAACCCCCCCCCCCCGCCCCCCGTTTTTCCAAAACCATTTTTGGAAGGGGGGGGGGGGGGCGCCGGGGGAAACGGAGGTGGGGGGTTTGGTTCGGGCGGGTGGGGAAATCGCGGGGCGTGCCCGGGTTGGGGTTGGGCTCGTGTCGGGCCGAGCATTTTCGAGTGTGTATGGGGGTTTTACTCGTAGCTCCAGGTCTTCACGGGTTGTAACGGCGGTTGCGTAGGCAATATTTTTTAAATGACCCCAAACAAATAAATTAAGGGGTGTTAAATCAGGTGACCTTAGAGGCCACCTCACAGGACCGTTCGTCGAAATTACGTTTTTTCCGAATCTTCGTTAAAGGTAATCAATTACTATCCTTGAATTATGGGGAGGAGTGCCATCTTGTTGGAAATTAATTCCCTGTCGTAAATGGAAAGGTAATTCAGCTAAACTGTCCTCAATTTCCTTTTGCAGAAATCCCAAGTACCTGGTACCAGTCAGGGGTCCTTCAAATATTATTGGACCAATGATTCTACTACCGATTATTCGAAGCTAAACATTGAAATCGAACCGCACTTGAAAGTTACCCTCCCGTAAAAAATTTTGATTTTCTTGTGACCAATATTTTGTATTTTGTCGGTTAAATAATCCCAAATTTGTAAACCTAGACTCGTCCGAAAATAAAATCATTCCCAAAAAATTATTGTTTGACTACACGTTATTCTGCAAAATCCAATTGCAATAATCCATCCTACGTTTTTAATCATTTTAGTAAAAGTGCTGGTGCAATTATTGGTATTTAAAAGATTTATAGTGATATTTGTGCAAAATTCGGCTTACTGTTTGGTGACTGATTTCCAATTCAAACCCAATTTGCCTTAAAGAAACAGTCTTATCAATTTCTACTCGAGCCAAAACATTAATTTCCGTTCCTTCGTCAAGGATGAAATTTTCTTCGGGATAATTGTTGGACTCACTTGGGAACTGATTTGCAAGACGATTAAAATAATTTCTCGCTCGACATTGTCTGTCAGGATATCGGTCATTTTTTCTACATTCCCCATAAATAATTAATATGCCCACTTTTTCATCTCTTGTATAGATTTGCGGCATTTTGAATACAATTAACAAGAATTTTAAACAATTTTTAAGGACACAATAAAAACACCGGTAAACCAACAAATGTTTGACAAGCTAAATATTTCATTGTTTTCAAAGCCACCTCAGTTAGTTACTTCTTTACATTTAATAGAACAAAATTGTACTTTCTTATTTTCATTTAGCTATAATTTTGTTTGTATTTATCGCACATTTTAATACGACATATGAATAAATTCCTTAATAATAGTACTAATAACTGGTACCACGGTACCAATATGCTTCTTGAAAAAATTGAGTTTTCCCCCAAAACCATTTCGATGAACTTTATTTGCTCATAAATCACGTAATTTAGTATTTTTGACGGAATTTTGATTTTTCTAGCATTACACGGGTCATTTAGAATAAATCGGAACCGTCATGGCACACTTAAATGGAAATCTAAAAATTATGTTATAAAAAATATTGACGTTTGAAATGTCACTTATTTGGTATCGTTGGATAGAGAAATTTATGCAGAAATCAAAAATTCGATAAGTGAAAAAAAATCACCTGTATGTCAAAAAGTGCGGCTTATTATGTATATAGGATATCCCAAATTTCAGTCAATTATCCTCAAAACTAAAGGAGAAAGGGGGTGTACCATGATCCTGTTACACCCGGTATAATCAATTTAAATGAAAGTTCATGTAATGATATTATATTATCTGACTGTTTTATTCATTGAATTGTTTGAATCAAATTTTAATACCAGTAGGCTGTTAATTTAATTATCTAATTTTCTTGTCTGCAAAACAAATATCCCATATCTGTAATATATATTTTACTATATAGTATCACATATACAATTGGTTGCATAATTTCGGGGTCATGAGATTTGTAGCCATTTATGAAGGTCCTGTACATATATCAAAACGAAGTCATCTTGAAACGATGGCGATTTCGTCATCGCCTCGTGCTGACCGTGGCAGATTATTTTGCAAATATTTTAACAATACATGATCATAAAGTAAATTTAATTTTAAATGAATATTTGGTTGCCTGTTATATGCATATTTTTTTAAACTTATTGGCCTAAGTCTGAAGAAAATGTAAATTTAATGTCATGAAAAATGTAAAATTAACAGGACAAATTAATCGTAACATCTTAAATGAACTTAACCGCCGCGCGCCGGCTGCTAAGAAGAATAATTGGTTTCTATGGATTTTAATGCAGCCTTTTCTTATTTTTTAGAATGCTCACGTTGGTGCTTTAATGCTAGTTGTCCTATTATGCCAATTAAAATAATAATAATAATAATGCATAGGTGCCAAAAGTAAATACATGAAAAAACTATACTGATAAATGAGAAGTGAAAATCTCGGCGAAAACTATCGATGGCCGTCAGGAATAGAGCATATGCATATGTTATGTTTTCTTCCAAAAAATCGGAGACTTCTTGCCAATACGACAGATAAGGAGTAAAATTATTATTGGCACCTGGTATTAATGGTAGTAGTTTTTTAGGTTTATTATGTTGTAGGTACGTGCGGAAGGCACTTGTCAATCAAATATTAGTACCAGTAATACAGGCTTTATAAACTGATCAATTTGTAGATGTTTGTACAAGATTACAATGCAATAGTTTTGTTTGTGGACAGAATACTTCTGCAATATAAAGTCGAGGTTATCAAGCATTGCAAATCCTTCTTCTACATTGTGTTGGTCAGAACGGGATGACAATCAAGCCAGAAATATTCGTAACATAGTAAAATCGCAGAACGCTAATGACGGCTTATTTCTTTCAGCTGAACGAATGACAGGTTGTTTTAATGTTGTTACACTTATGGACTGTAATAACCCCAAAACTTACCCAGAGATGGGTACCAGTACTAAAACTTAAATCAAATAGCCAGGGTAGTCTGGACTTGTAAAATAAAGAACTACCTAGAATTTTTTGAGAAGGATCAGGAATATATGTTTTAGTCTACATATAGATGAATATATAAGGCACACAGTGAGTCAAGAAGCTCAGTACAGATTTGGAATAAGTTAAAGACTAAAATAGTGATTTCTAAGTGTCTGACTGTGGTTGTAGTTATCATTCATCATCAATCATAAGTTATACATATTAATTAATTAAGTACTCAATAAAATAGTAGTAAGTGTTACCACGAGATTCCATAAACGAATCTACGGTTTGAGTTGTTTGTGAGCACAGCAAAGACGTGACAATATTGATAGTGAAACCAGCTGGCAAGCACTCTTACTAACACAAATCCACAGGTTCGATTATTTCGTCTTCTGTTACGAATTCGTCGTTCAGTGAGAAGACATGATGGGTGTTGATGCTGATAAAATGAAGATATGATGAATGAGTCGGAAAACGACGTAGACGACTGCAGCGATATATACGTACATGTGTACAAGCCGCAGGTATATAAAATATGTAAATTATGTTAACTATCTAGTCTAGCCCTGAACAGGGTGTGTGGAAACTATCGCGATGGGAACGTTCTCAGATATGAATAAATTTGAAGAAGCGATATCCATACCAAACAGCACGGCACATAAGTGGGCATTATACATCACGACTAATTCGACTCACTGCGATGTAGGTCTAATTGAAAGTCGAGTATATCTGCAAACATGACTAGCGTGCAACATCGGAGATCACTATAGCGCGATTATCCGTTTATTGATCGAGCGCAAGAGATCAAGATTGTTGGAGGCAATGATAGAATTGATATATCTCGCCGGCGATGGAGATCTGACGGAGTCTTCTACGTTCCCGATAATTCCGCGCACTCTAATACTTAGACAAGCGAAGAAATGCGCTTTGTGTTTCTTCCTTTTTAGCACAGACCTACATCATTCTTTACCATCTCCTTTTAATGTTGCTCTTCGGTAGGACCATCTCCTGATGTAACGGACACGTCCATCAGATTGAATGTGGTAATTTATAATCATCGTCGTCTCCTGTCTCTTTTTGGCGGAGTACAGTTAAGATGTAAGCGGTTGTATAGCTAGAGATGTGAATGGGGAGCTACGAAAAACACTTTTACACGAGTTCTCAGTGAGTGTCTTCAACTTACAGCGATGGCACCGCATTAGTGCGATGAATTAAACTATGTACGTTGCGGACTGAACCAGACACCTTCACGAGACCGTGACAACGAAGGGCTGTTTCACCGAAAATCGGTAATGTTCAGAAATATGTTGTCATCTTGCTTTGCCAACAGCGAAGGTGTATACATAAGGAAGTCGTGCCCATTGATATGCAATCTTCGTACAGTGCCTCCTGACGCTATTTTGTCATCGATGAGTCGTCCCCATATTACATCTGATATGCTAATCGGACTCGCACGATACACGATAACGATTTTCTCGATGTAACTCTCCCGTACATCAGAAAACACTTTTGATTCTATCCCAAATTTCTTATGGAAGGCCCGTCTAACTTTACCGATAAATGGGTACTTGAATAATTTCTTTTTATTACAGAACTTTTATGATTGTTTATTCAACGTACCTAGTACATATATGTTCATTTTTAAAGAGCTAATCTTTATAATTATGAAAACAGACAAGGCGAAATCTAGGAGACAATGCAGTCTTTGGTTTCATTTACAGTTCAGTCATTATCTTTAAATTTACCCACTGTGAAGCAAGTTAATACTAAAAAATTGCTAACCAAGTTTGAGTTACTAAACACCCGCAAAATTCTATTTCTTGCACATTTAGTAAAGGCGTTAGTGTTAGCCTGCCTTACAATTAGATATGGTTGGATTTGTGCTAGAAAATTTGAAGGATTTAAATATTTAACACTTAATACGGCTAATGGACACTATGATAAAAAATGACATTTATAAAATTTTATTTGGTTGAAACAGAAAAACTTGGAGAATCCTATAAGGAAGTAATATTGCCTTCTTAACTAGTTACTGGATTGTGTGTGATGGTCAGGAAATTTAGGGGCATTAGAATATTAGAGAAAAATCATTTCACATAAATTATCAGCATTGTACAAAATGCAACAATATATTGAAACTGTTAAGTGTTTCAAGAAGCTGAAACATCACTTCTCATATAATGTGGTCACATTACTAAGGAAAATGAAAAGTTACGCAAAAAAAGCATTTCTTTGTTTAAAGTTTTAAGCAAATTACGAATTTCCTGAATTTCAGTATTTATGATTTTCTCAAAAATATTTTCAGATAAGATTTTGTTGACTGACTTTTTTATCCTTTACTAAAATACGTAAATGTGACGAATTCATATTAGCCGTATATCATTTCAAATATGCTAGATACGATTGGTGCACATCGAATTTGGAAGACCCCGTATATTAAATGGTGGTCTCTAGTTGTCTGTTATTATCATTATCATAATTTTAAAGCATATAGTTATGAAATATTATAAATCTGTATCTATGTGCTGTTTTTTATATGTTACAAAAATGAAAAGAGTCTTCCTCACGAAGAAATAAAATACAAATAAGTATTGATGTCTGTGAATCACCTTGAACAGGATTCTTTTAACTAAAAATATCATTCTATAACAAATCTTTATTTTAAGAAAAAATTAACCTACAATTCCACAGAAATTGTTTTTGAGTTCACATTTAATATTTTTATTTTGACAATTGACTTTCAATAGCTGCCCTAAATATTTCTCCCCCAACTTCATTTATGTCATGATAAGGTAGTGATTGCATCACTTTTTTCCAAGCAGTAATATTAGGATATCTGTCTGCATCTACTGGTACGAAAACATTTGAATTTTTGAGAGTAGTAACTATACTGAAATCTGCAATAGACAAATTGTTTCCTGCTGCATAAGTGTTATTTTGAAGAAAAGTGTCAAGAAACCCATAAGCATCGTGGATAGCTGCTTTTTGTGCTTCTGTAACTTCTTTTAACCCTCGAATTAGAAATGGAATCTAAAGGAAAAACTGTATTACTGAAAAGTTTATATTGGAAAATTTTAATATTACCGATAATATCACATATCTTGCAAAAAGAACACCTGAATCAAAGTGAAGTCTTTGATCAATGAGTGCACGTTTTTCTACATCTTCTGGATATAAAGATTTATCCTCAGCATATTTTCCTATAAGATATCCCATAATGGCATGACTATCATAAAGCACAAAACCATCATCATCCAGTGTTGGAACTGTGTGTACAGGGTTTAACTGAAAAAATTAATTGCTTATTAAAGGGTAATAACAATAACAAGCAACGTCGTTTTTAGACTTTTCCGACTTCTTTTTTACTTTTTTTGATTTTACTTTAATACATCATAAATAATTTAAATTATATTTTCCGAGGCTATTCCTGCATATTATATAGTATAACCATTTTGTAGATTTCTATGTTGCAGGTTAAACGACTTAAGTGACATTTTGCTCCAAAATTACACCATAGTTTAAATAAATCATGAAAGTTTTCATGACTCCCATGAACATGCTGTAACAAGAATATAAAGTTGCTCTATTTCAATGTGAAGACATTGTCCAAGGTCATTTGATACGTATTAAAATTTAGTTCAGGTCATTGAGAATGGAATTCATGTGCAAAAATTTTCCATCTGTTAATGGAAATTGTGCAGCTTTAATACTTTGTAGAGACAACACGCTGGTTGCATTCTCAGGGCCGTACTGGAGTGTTCCTGTATATTTTACAATTACTAGGGTATATAATAATAATAAATTGTCTTTGTTAAAAAAATTGCATAATTAATACAATTGCTCTTAAGGCGAAGTCTAGCCAAGGCTACTCAACCTTATACCTTATACCTAAAATAGCACTAAATAAATAATCAAGTAAATAATTATAATAAATTTAAATAAATAAATGACCGCACAAACATATCTTAATTAAGAATGAAATAAAGAGAAATGGACGACAATATGATAAAATTAATTTATAATAATAGATAACAATATAATCAAAAGAAAACAATGTGAGTGAGTAAACAGATTTAAAGAAATAAAATCAGACAAACCTACTGTAAAGAAAAAAAGAATGGTTTTGTTTTGTTCCAAAATTTATTTACAGGTAAGTTTTTAAACTGATTATCAATGCTGTTGTATAAAGTCACAGTGTGCGAACTTGATTCCATGATTTCCAACTAATGGCTTGAAGAAACTAGCAAGGGTCTGGTCCTTTAGATTAGTCATCTTTTGAGAGAAATTTCTTCTAGTGGAGTGTATGAAGGGGTCTCCACAAGGAAAATAAGCCAATAATTCCAAACACTAAGTTTAATAATAATAATCAATAAGCTACAATTGTCAAGTACACAAAGTTAAACAGTCCATGTGACATCTAAACTCACTTAGTCTAGTAAACGTACTACCGATCGCTGGTCACTGATTAGTGACTCATTATTAGAATACAACGGTTCTCTGTTCTCTATATATTACAGGGCCCCGTGCGGAGTAAAGAGCTGTGTATTATAATTATCAGGATAACATAACGTAAAATGTCTGACTCAACCGAAATAAAGAATAATAAAATGAAATAAATTTAACTGAAACTCCAACACACAGTTATATGTAAATGAGCGTCGAAACTTGGATGAGTGATATTTAGATAACGTTAATTTATTTGCAAACCTTAAATTTGAGTTATGAATGTTACATCTAAAAATAAATTTTTCACAAAGGTAAGAAGGTGAAGGTGTTACAAGTATTTTGTGCATAAAAACTTTCGTATTATATTTGTAAAGATTTTCTATATTAAGCCAATTAAGTTCTTTTATTTTATGAGAAAATGGTCATACTTTCTTAGTCTGAAATTAAATCTGCAACAGCTATTTTGTATTTTTTGTAAACGGTGTTGAGTTATTTTATCTAAACAAGAGAAAAAATACGATATTGCAATAATTTAATATAGGAAGAACCAGAGTTTGGCAGAGTTTTTTTCTCAATTTGTAGTTTAAAATGGAAATATTAGCATATAACAGTTTTCATGCAATATATGATTTTTTTATCAAAATGGAAACATGCAAGATTTTTTGCATGTGTCACAACAGGGAGAGATTTACCTTCCAAAGTTAAGCTAATATTAGAACGCACAGTATCCTGTACTCTATTATTAGCAAAACAAAAAACGACACACTTACTTGGATTAAGCTTTAATGTACTACTCGATGAATATTTTGATAATGATTCTATTAATTGTCACAAGCAAGATTTGTATGATCAGGGTTGACCGAATATAGCAACTGTGTATCATCTGCATATGATTGGATGTTGGTGTAATTTACGCAGTTAAATAAGTCGGCAGTATAGATTAAGAATAAAATTGGTCCCAGAACGGATCCCTGGGGTACTCCCGACGTAATGGGACAAGTGCCGGATACCGTATCATTTAAAATCACCATTTGATGACGGCAATTTAGATATGACTTAAAGAAATTTAACGAATTTATGTCAAAACCATAATAAGCTAATTTCGCACACAATAGGGAGTGATCTAAAGTATCAAAAGCTTTCGAAAAGTCTAAAAGTATAAGGGCAGTTGCATCACCTTTATCAAGACTGCAAAAAATATTGTCCGCAATATTTGCAAGAACAGAGGTTGTGCTACAACCTTTTCGAAAACCGGACTAAATTAGATATAATCGTATTTTCAATTGCATACACATAAATTTGAACTTGAACTATTTTTTCTAAAATTGTTGATAAAGCTGGAATAATGGTGATAGGTCTTAGGTCAGAATATTCTACAGGATTTTTTGTTTTAGCTAAAGGTTTAATAAATGATAGTTTCCATTTATTTGGGAAATAACCTACCTCCAAACAGCTGTTAATAACGTGGGTTATGTGTTTACAAATAACCGGTGAGCAGTATTTTATCATTAGAGTAGAGAATCCGTCCCAGCCTTGAGCAATCGATTTTAAATTAAAAACAATGCTTTCAACGTCACTGATCGAGTTTAAAATGAAAAGATAAATTGTTGTTAAACTTATTTATCACAGTCCGACATTAACTTTTTTATAGCAGGAGTAAGTCAAGGGGAGGGTTTGGACACTCTTGAGGTTACATATGGTGCATATATGTCAAAAAGATGTATAATGTTGTCTGTTATAAAGTTCACTTTATCTTCTATGTTATTTAAGTAGAATATATCATCCCATTTTGTAAATCATAAGAAAAATTTTCGTATGAAAAGTTTTTAAAATCTCTATATGTAAATAGTGTTGGTTTGATACGAGAAATTGATGTATTTACTTCACAGTAAATTGCTTTATGGTCAGCAATAAGATCAGCGTTTAAGGTACCAGAACTTAGTACAAGCTCAGAAGTGTTTGTAAATATGACATCTATTATTTTACGGGAAGACTAGTAATACGTGTTGGTTCAGTAATCAGTTGCTCAAAGTCATGTGAAGCCAGATATTTAGCGAATATGTTATCATGTATCTGGTCAATATTTATGTCACCCAGTATGAAAATATTGTCATACTGTGGCGTAATGAAAGACAACAAGTTATCCACATGTTCTACAATACTTAGAATATAAGTAGAAGGGGCTCTATATATAACAAATTCTAAAATTTTCATATTATCAATTTTAACCTCTACAAGCAAATGTTCTAAGCCAGTTATAGAGTTGAAGTCTCTTGGAAAATCCTTGCGAATATATGAACCTACCCCACCTCCTCTACCAAGGTGATTTTTATGAAAAAAATTAAAGTTTGGGATACTAACAACATCAGGGGAAATGTCATCATTCATCCATGATTCTGTTATGCACATAATATTGAATTTATTATCAATTACTAAATCTGAAAAGTACTGAAAACCTGTAAATAGAGATCGAACATTTAAATGTCCAATTTTACATTTTTTGTTTTTAACGTTGTTATTCATAATTGATTTTACATTTTAACTCATCTATTTTGTATTTATAAAAACCACATGAAGGATCACTCACAGTGTGATAAGTTGGAACAGTTGATTTAAATTTTATGTTAAATACTTGACTTATTTTCAGAAAGACAGTCTCTTTTTTCGTGATTTTCAGAACAGTTTGGACACACTAGATTTTCATTGCGACAGTCTTTTTTATGATGGCCATATTTGCAACATTTAAAGCATCTAGGTAAGCTGAAATGCTCTTGAAACCAACATTTCTTCCAGCCCACATAAAGGAAGTCTTTTTCCTATGATCAGTTTAAATATTTCAGGGGTTACTTCGATTACAAAATTAAAAACTGAATTATGTTTTAATTTTGTTACTAGTTTTATATTTTCTGAAGATACATTTAGACTATTATCTGAAATAACTTTGTTTAGAAAGTCGTCACTGTCAACTATATCCTCATACACCCCGTATATCATAATACGTGGATTTATTTTTTTAGGTACACAAACATTGTACAATGTGCCAACCTTTTTTTGCATATTTTCTTTTAAAATATTCAAGAAATTTATATTATCACAATTAATAAGTATGCCATCTGTTAACAAAGCACTTTATTTATGTAAACACTATTTATTGTCTTAAACCATAAAAAACAAGTATTATTAATATATTTGTATATTGGTAAAAATAAACGTTCTGACTTGCGTGAATGTTAGATGATGAGTGTCCCTATCACGCCCTTCAGTAACATTACCGCCTAGCCATAACAATCCTTGGTCGGCACCAAACGAAAGACGCAGCATTTTTCCGCATTTGCTAACACGGCCAATCCTGACAAAAAGAAGCGTCCCCGCGATGAACAGGACTGATATTCCTCGGCATCTAGGCGGCCATCTCCCTAAATAAAAGACAATTTACAATCAATAATTGAATGATGAAGAAGTATACAGAACATTCTCCATACATCATCGAAGGCGTCCCCTCAACAATGCATAAAATGTTGCATAGTTTTTTTTTTTTTTTTTTTTTTTTTTCTTTTTTTTTTTTTTTTTTTTTTTTTTTTTTTTTTTTTTTAATCGAAACAATAGGTATAGATTGGGAAAAAAATGCGCTTGGAAAATATGAAAGGAGAGGATTCCCTTGCTAGCATAGTCACCGTCACAGGCCAACTGGGCCACAGACTGACATACGCCACTGGGCTAGATAAGAGTCACAGATACAGTCAAGCACAGTCACAGACAACTATCTATATTTGGGATTGGGGTTAGATACGAGTCACAGACACAGCAAAGCACAGTCACAGACATCTATCTATTTTTGGGTTTGGGGTTAGATACGAGTCACAGACACAGCAAAGCACAGTCACAGACATCTATCTAGATCTGACACAATCCCAAAATGGGTTACAGTCATGGATTTAAAAGGAACTTACCAGTACAAAATTGCAGACTTACTCAGTAGGTACGTTCTCGAACCGGACCCAGGGTTTAATATTATCGATACCAGCCACTCCCAAATACGGAACCTGAGAACGCTTCGATCCTTTTATTTCGGAAACCTCATATCTATCGTACGGCAAAACCTGTGACACACGAAACGGGCCTCTCCATTTGGGTAGTAGTTTACGACTTGAACCAGTAGCAGGCAAACTAGTAACTCGTATCAAAACCAGGTCTCCCACCGAAATGGGTCGTGGTTGGTATCTCGAGGCATCGAAACGTCGCTTGTCTTCTTGTTGTTGTTTTTGGATACGGCGAACAACATCTTGACGAATTCTTGTCACGTCAACAAGGTCTTCTACCACCGGTTCCTTGCCACCGTGAACAGATACTCGGGAACCCATTAACGCTTCACTAGGGGATACGCCCAAAGATTTATTGACAGTAGCATTAAGACCTAATTGTAGCTTGATCAATTGATCATCCCAGCGATCATCTTTGACACTCATCGCTCTCAATGATTCCAGAATTGTCTTATTGTATCTTTCGACTTGCCCATTCCCTCTGGGCAAAGCCACAGCAGTGAGGTGGTGAGTCGTGCCCAATTTTTCTATATATTTTTGAAATTCTTGAGAAGTAAATGACGTACCAGGATCGGTAATCAAACGGTGGGGAATTCCGAAAACCTTGATAAACTCATTAAAAACTTTAATAGTTAATTTACTCTTCGTACTTTTTACTGCAGATATTAAGATAAATTTAGTAAAAGCATCAATTATGACAAGGATATATTTGTTACCTCCTTTAGATCGAACGAAAGGACCAACGTGGTCCATGTGTACAGTGTGAAACGGAATGGGTATTTTTGGGATCGGATGTAATAGACCAGGCTTCTTCCCACCAGACGTTTTAAAATACAAGCAGTTTAAACAATTCTTTATATATTTACGTACGAATCGTCGCATGTACGGGAACCAATACTTTGATGCGATAAGTTCAAATGTTTTGTCTAATGCAAAATGACCTACATCGTCATGATTTAATCGGCATATGTGAAAACGCGCAAATTTAGGAACAACCCAACGATGCCCAAATGGTGTCTTTCGATGAATTATTTCACCTTTAAGTGTATAGTCATTAAATGTAGATTTGTTTTTATTGAGGTCTCCTGATTTGAGAATTGAATATAAAGCTTTAAGTTTCGGATCTTGTTGTTGTACAACTAACATCCAATCTTGTTTTTTTATTACTGTAACATGAAGGGTATGTTCCGGCACTGGAGGATTGCGACTGAGAGCATCAACATGTTTCATTTGACTACCGGCCCTGTGTTTTATGTCAAATGAAAATTCATTTAGCATCATGACCCAGCGGGCTATTCGACTATTAATCTCATTCTTTTCAATCGCGTACCGTACAGCTAAACAGTCAGTAACCAGAACAAAGTGTCTACCTAGTAAATAATTTCGGAAACGTTTCACACTTTCAAAAGCCGCCAATGTTTCTAATTCAAATGAATGATAACGCTGTTCAGCAAATCTAGTCTGACGACTGAAATACGCTATTGGCCATTCTTTGCCATTGTTAAATTGTGTCAGAATACCTGCTATGCCTCTACGGCTAGCATCCGTGTATAAAGTACACTTCAAGTCAGGATTAAAGATCCTTAAAATGGGATGAGATGTTAAACTACGTTTTAGAATTAAAAATGCATTATTTTCTTGATCACCCCAACACCAATCTTGCCCTTTCGATAGTAGCGCAGTTAGGGGTCGTGATTTTTCAGCATAATTTTGGACGAACTTTCGAAAATATCCCGTCAATCCAAGAAATTGACGAACTTGATGAATATCTTTTGGTACTGGGAAATTGTCAACAGCTTCTGTTTTACGACTACTCGGCATAATGCCTGACTCTGAGATGGTATATCCTAAATATTCAATTTGACTTTTTAGAAAATAGCATTTCGATAATTTGAGCGTTAACCCGTGCAGCCTCATTCTTTGCAATACTTCTCTTAGTACTATAAATGCCTCGTCTAATGTTTTGGAAGGAATTAATATATCATCCAGGTAAATCAAAATCTTATCAAACCTTAAGTCTGCAAATACCGTATTTATCATTCGTTGGAATACAGATGGACCATTGACAAGTCCAAATGGCATCCTTAAAAATTCATAGGTACCATCGGGAGTTACAAAAGCGGTATACGGAATCGACTCAGGACACATGGGTATTTGGAAGAATCCAGAAAATAAGTCAAGACTGATAAAATATTTATAGTCACATAGACGGTCAATTTGGTCTTCTATCAGAGGTAATGGGTACTTGTCTTTAATTGTGACTTTATTAAGTGCTCGATAATCCACGCATAATCGCCTGTCACCCGTCTTTTTCTTAACAAGAACTATAGGACTGGCGTAAGGCGAGAATGAGGGTCTAACTATATCGTTTTCAATCATCTCTTGAACCATTTCTCGGACTATTTTACGTTCAATATCGGGCAACCGTCGCGGTCTACTAACAATAGGTAGTTCAGTATTAAGCTGTATTTTCATGTCAATAATTGTTGTTTTCCCTAATTCACCTAAACTTAATGCAATACAGTCCCTAAACTCGTTTAGTAAGTCTAATAATCGGTCTATCGTCTTTTGTTCATTTGTTTCGATGTTTACTAATGCGGAATCGACTATCGAGCGATTTTTATTTTTGTTTTGTATTAATTCCTCAAGGCGTGAAAAAATGAATAAATTTCCTTTTTTTTGTATATTGAATATCTTCTAATTCAGTGAAGTTTTGACCGATAAGTATTTCAGTATTCATAATTTTATTTTCTATGATAAATAATTCTATGTTTTTACAAACACCGTCAACTGAAATTAATGCTTGTGTTGAAAAGAGTGGGTTAATAAACTGATTAGGTAATAATGTAACCAAGTTTATAGTTTCGGTCAATTCCTGTAAAGGCAATTGTAACTTCATAGCTAAATCTTTAGTAATCAGTGAACATTCACTGCCTAGGTCAATATAAGCTTTATGTAGCTCGGTTTGAATGTTTATTATTTTAAAGAATTTATCGTTTGTTTTTCTTCCGCTCACAAGGTTAACATTGTATTCAATTGGACGTAGTTTATTTTTGATATTATCCTTGTTGTTCTTATAAGTTATGGAATTTTTACGTGTATCGGTATTTTTGGGGCAAAAGTTACGCAAATGACCATATTGATTACATGAAAAACATTTCTTTTGTGTATTTTTCGGAAATGTTACATTCCCCTGGGAATAATTTTGTTTAGAGTCAGGTTGTAACTTTACTGTATTTGAAATAGATTTTAAATGATTTGCTAATAGTGATGGATCATTTATACCTGCAGTTTCTACCGAAAAACGAATTTGTTGATCTGCAATCGTTCCCATAATCAAATTTACCGTATCTTCATTGGAAAGAGACAATTCTAATTTATTGATGAGGGCAAGTTTATTAAAGCAATATTCGTACAAATTTTCTGCATTTACTGGTGTATAATTTAGCATTTTAACTAACAGTGAATGTAAATCACGCTTTGGTGGAAAGGCCTGTTTGAGTAAATTCTTCCATTCGTCCCAAGAATGTATACGAGTCTGTAGACTCCTATACCATACCTCTGCGGCCCCTCTTAATTTAGTTAATGCAAAATGAATTGTAGTCATTTCGTTCCAATTATAAATAATAACATATTCATCAACTGTGGTTAACCACGTATGTACATTATGAATTTGTGGGTTAAATTCAGGAATAATATTACTAACAGAGTTGAGATTTACGCCAAGGTTGTTTCGAGAATTCCCAGAGGTTCGCAACACAATTTCCTCAATTCCGCGAAGAAACATAGTACTTAACTGTGATTCAGTATTAGACAAAGTGGTAGACTCACCCCTCCTACTTGGTGGTGCAACGACGCTCTGTTGCCGTTCACGACTGCGGCGATGGCGTCTATGACTACTTCCGTGTTTTGGCATTTTGTTTATTATAGTTGGCACGTGGTGTATCCCGCCTTCTGATGTTAACAAAGCACTTTATTTATGTAAACACTATTTATTGTCTTAAACCATAAAAAACAAGTATTATTAATATATTTGTATATTGGTAAAAATAAACGTTCTGACTTGCGTGAATGTTAGATGATGAGTGTCCCTATCACGCCCTTCAGTAACATTACCGCCTAGCCATAACAATCCTTGGTCGGCACCAAACGAAAGACGCAGCATTTTTCCGCATTTGCTAACACATCTTTTATTAATTTCGTACTGTTCACATTAATGTTCAGTGATCCAGGACTAATTATATTATTTTATTCATGGTGTATTGATAATTCTGCCTTTCATTTTTAAAAAATATCGTAGGCAGAGAGCAAAGAACAACCAAGTTATTGCTTTCCTTTGTTTTTTACACTTGACATGGTTACCTATAAAATTCGATAATGCAAGTAAAATTATTCACATATAACATATTTACAAGTGTGACTTGAAATCTTTCTCTCTTAGTTGCGGTTTCGAGTACTCCCGGCACTGGCAATGCCAGTGGAAACAGTTGAATGTCCACGTTTTTCTAAGTATAACTTTCTTCTAAACACCTTTTGTTCCAAACACATTTTGCTTTGGATTCGGTGGTTGTTTAATTTCTGTGGTGTTTGTTATATTATTTATTATATTACAGTCATGATTTTGAAAACTGAAAATTAGCTTTTGTAAAAAAATTTTGTATTATTATTGCTTTCATATGATATTCGCCCCCCCCCCTCCAAATTGAATATTCTATGTCCGCGACTGTACACTTGGTAAGTCACATAACCAATAAAAAAAGAAGCAATGGACTCTTAATATTCGTAGATTATTTTTCATTTTATGGGCCAGTTACAAAATAAGCTCATGGTGTAACGTTTTCATTGTTCCTAAATATTTTGTTTCACGATCTACAACCTAGTTTTATGAAATCCAAATGAACTAACTGAAGAGTATGAAATGATACACAAAAATAAGAGGAGTACGTGGAAAATCAATTTCACATTTTTGTAATATACAACGAGACGGAAAGTCAAATAGTGTTGATATAGATCAAGTACGTGAGATAAAACATTGCACGACAACCAGTGTGTATAATATAAACACTAAATAGTTATACGAAACGAATTCCATTTATGTTTATAATTTTAAAAGAAAATATTAACTCTTGTTTGTTATTTCTATGAACTAAATCGTCGTTACTGCTGTAAACAGATACATACGGTAGAACATGTAATTACAAGTACCTTGTTGATAAACAATAATTGTTACTATTTGAAGATCAAAATCTGGTCAGGCCGATTGGGCCAAATTAGACCAAAGTGGTCAGACCGACTGACCCATGGTGTTAAGAACCTAAAAGGGGGTCAGACCGACTAGGCTATGGTATTGAGGACCTAAAAAGGAGTCGGGTCGACTGAGCCATGGTATTAAGGACCCAAAAGGGGTTCAGGCCAATTGAGCCAAGGTACTGAGGGCCCAAACGGGGGTCAGGCCGACTGGGCCAGTGTTGAGGGCCAACATGTGGTCAGGCCGACTAGGCCATAGTGTTGAGGGCCAAGATGAGGTCAGGCCGACTGGGCATTGAGAACCAGTGTGGTCAGTCCGACTAGTCCATTGTGTGGGCAAGGAGCCAATTGGGCCGATATGTTTTCTAGAGATGAAGCTGAGGCGAGGACGCCAAATTGATACAGGATGGCCGAATGTAAGTAATATTTTGGTGAGTCAACAATATCGGCGCCTGAACGAACGAATGTTTGGTCTACGTGGAGACGGTGGAGACTGATGCGATGCTTAGAAAATACATCGAATCAGTATTGAACTGTATGTGTTAAATACAAATGCGTTTAGAACAAATAAAGACTTTATTACAATAGTAAGTAATAATACAGCACCAATTACTATTTGTATGTTGTGTACGCCCGGTTTGTTAGTCGAATACCGAATCCCCCTGTCTTCCGCCCAGTGCCTCTATCGTCGTCTCGTTCTCAAAGATTAGCCATGTCAGCATGACAGCATCGTCTTCAGGGAACATTTCAAATATGGATAACATTCGCTAACATATGTGTATGTATAAGAAAGTTATAATTAGCATACAGCCTGTACTTAATTGATCTTGTTTACATTTAATTTTGCCCCCCTGAAAAATTTCCTACCGGCGCTCATGTTTCGCATATAGTTTACCAAAAATATAGTCATCTATATTTTTAAATATTTCAGTAGTAATTTGGCAAATATGAACTGTTATCATATGTTGTTGACAACTAGAAACAAGGGTGAAAATTATGATTATGTTAATTTAACAAAATTAGATATATATTATTGATAAAACACAATTCTGATACAATTCAGGAATGTCCAGTCTACTGACTTGGTCGAATAAGAGATTAGGTAGGGAACAAACAACATGAAAAATTGAAGGTCGGCGACATTATATTAATCAATCTAAAATTAGAACATTACAAATACCAGAATATAATTCCTAATAAAAATTTTGTTTCGTTTACTATCAATTTAGATATACGAGCAGGAAAAAAAACAAATCAACACTTACGTTTTTAAAACAAGTTTTCACTTATTTATCTCTTTAGGTACATAACAGTTTAGTCATAGCATAAACACAAACAGAAAAAAACAGATAAACATTGAAACAAATAAACAAAATTATTTTTTTTCAAAATCTACGCAAATAAAAACAAAAACAACTGTATTTACATTTTAATAAACATTTGACAGCCACGTACAATTACTAGTTATAAATTAATTTTAGGATTAGTAAATATATCATAATTATCATATTATCATAGTATCATAATTAACTAGAAGTAATATATTTTGTTATTTTATAAATTATCTACTTACAATTATTGATAAGTTATCTACTATTATTAGTATTTTATTTCAATAAATAAAATTTAACAATTTAAATGTACCAAATTATTTTAACGAGTATCACATTATCGGTACTTCAATTTTAGTGAAGTTAAAGGTAGGTATGTTTTTTCTAAATGCTGAAAAATAATATTTTTTGCATTGAAATCCGTTACAATACCCCAAATCAAAATAACTGCAAAATATATGCCTGTCTCTATGTGCATGCCGATTATTTCGTAAGCGACTAAATTTGCCATAAAACTCCATCTACGTGAAACAATTGAATACCTATTAAAATGCATTCATTATAAGCGCGAAGTAATGAAATGAGGCATTCATAGGCGTATGTCCGAAATCAGTTTAAAAAGGAATAATTATTAAAAAAAAATTTAATTGCGATAATTAAAAATGAGGTTTACTGTATATTGATATTTGAAGCTAAGCCACTTCAGCCCACCCCGAGAGTCCAGACTTTCGTAGTTTTTCTGACATTTAAAGTTAACAGATTGATAGATCGATCGATATATAGAACTACATAATGGTGGGCTACAAATTGCACAAATTTAATATATAATCTCATAAAATATATAAAATAGTATAGTAAAGTTTATTTTAAACTTATTTGCTACATAAAAAACGTCGGCTTCTTGGTAAAGAAAAAAAAGCCAACGTTCTTTATGTTGCAAATAAATTTGAAATAATCTATACCTAATTTGAACAGTGACTAATGTCATCATAAAAAATACAGTTAGAGATAAATAAATGTAATACTGTAATCAGAGTTTCCATCTAAAATAATAATTAGTTAAATTCTTTAGCTTTCCAGGTTTTTCATGACAAAAATAACACAAAATTCTAGAAAATGACTAGGAAATATAATAACTAAAAAATGTTCATATTACTGTTTGTTTAACATAAAACATAGAGGCTGCTTCCGGATTAACTGGACAAATACAAAATTTTAATTCGGGACCTCAAAATAAGAAAAGTTTCCTATGGAGGTATTCCCAGAAACACTTCGTTAAAGAGTTACGCCCCTCAAAAGAGGGATGCCTGAAACACCCTGTATAAAAATCAAAAAGTATACGAATACAGTAACTTTATTGTATAAATAAATATATTTTTTCTCCGCTTGGAAGAAAAAATGACACCTTTCCGACGTTTTCATGTCCGCAAAACTCATCATTCTAGTATGTTATTGACGGTGCTAGACATCTACAAAATCTTCCCAATAATTTTATTTATTGTTAGATTAAAGCTAACGTTTATAAATCAATAATAAAACAATTAATTTTTGAGTTTAATATATCTTTAATCTATTATATCAAATGATTGCAACTTCCCAAAAGTTGTACAAATGTTTTCAATCCTATTTGACCTGTTTTCTTATATACAATAATTTATATTAATTATTTTCGTAATCTAAATAGTGTTCGTTATTGCTCTGAAATTTTGTTTCTACCAGAAGTCAAAAGTAGTTTTAGAAACTAGCTAAAATGTCTACTAGTTACAATCTAAGATCAAAACGATTTTTATAAAATGTTGCTCATAAGAACATTTTGTACTGCAATTTTAGAATCACCATCTACATTATTGAATATATTAATTTCTAATTTGGTAGTAACAAGACAATGTATTACTTCATTCTGCAAAACATTATATGCTAAATGAATAAATATTTGGCCACGATTTGTGTTCTGTTAAATTCAGTTTTTAATAATTTTAACTGATAAATTGTAATTCAAAAATAATCTAGAACTAGTATAGAAAATCACTTTATCTGTAACAAATGAAGTAAGCTGAATTTTGTATGTTTATTATTTTAAGAAAAACTGTCACTTAGTACAATTAACTTTATTACCTAATCGCTTTCTAAAAAAAAATTGAATTAATCTTGTTTTAGATTACTGATTAATAATAATATAGATTCAATTATTGAATTTATAAAAATATATATAACAATTAATCACTATACTCTTTTTCACAATGTTTACCTTTAAATATTCCGGTTTTAGATGGTCTCTTTCTAAAAGACTTACTTCCACTAACTCTAACTCTAGATTAATAGCCTTTGCACACATTATAACAGCCCTTGATGGAGGACTAAGTCGCGTCATATACAACTTTGGAGCCATGTCTTACAAAAGAATTAAAATTAGTAACTGTCCACTGCAAAACAAACCGAAATGTAATAAAAATTTTATTAGTTATGAACCGCTTTTATACAAACAGAATGAATGAATCACCTTATTTATTAGTATGAGAGAGTGTTACTCGTTTACTATAACATGGGTGGTAGGGAAGTATGGACCTCTAGCAGATAACAGCGGCGGGTATGAGGAATATAAATACAAAACCTGTCGACTGTTGAGTATATTGATTTTAATAAGAAACGAGATATAGAAAAAAATGGGAAATTTTATTAAAACGTTATTTGCGAATAATGTTATTTTATGTAATGAACTACTAATTGTAACGGGCTGCATAATAATGAAATACAAAAGTGGTAATCAATATGGACAGGATTCGCCGTGATACCATATTTTTAGCATGCTTAAAATAAGGTGACAGGGAGATTGTTCTTCTGGGGCGGCGAAGATCATCAATATTGTCTGGGAAATAGGTTAAATTACTTGAACTAATTCCGATTATATCCCGCATATGGTACGTAGGTATAAAGGATCGGCTGACCGTGAAGGACTTAAAAATACCACTATATGTACCTCATCTAGTGTAATAATCCCGTCGGTGCCACCATTGTGGTAACTCCTGCTGTCACCGTTGTAATAAAATATTGTTTCTAATCCCAACGTGTGCAGTTATTATAATAAAATTAATCAATATCCCTCAAAACAAGGATAAGGATTGCTGCCACCACTCCCTGAGACTGCAAAGGGAACAGATACTAGTAGCGCCAGCCCTTTCGGAAGCCGGACTCGTAGCCCTAGCAATATGTCTAGGATAAAACTCTGAACAAAGAATTAGTAAGACACGTTTTATAAAAATAATACGTATTATAAAAGAAAAATCAAAATTACCCACACATCACAATAAATTTTCCAATACACAATATTAATAACCTATTAAAAAATGATAAAATAAATTCCTCTTGGAGAGTATGACAGCATTTGATAAAAGATTGTTCCAATAGTTGCAAAAATAGTTTGGTCTCATCAAATTCTGCCATCTCTGCCATTGGCACACAATTAATTTATTAAGATACTTATTTAATAATTTACCAACAAAATTTCTAGAGTTTAGCCGAAAATAAGTAAAATAATTTAAATTTCTTCCCCAAGTCTACTACATAATTTTACATACGCTCTGACTCGTCCACGTTGATCGACCGACTCTCTGTTAGCGTCTCCATAAAAAACCAAAATAACCAAAATAATTATAACAATTACAAATTTCATAATTTAGTTCCGGAATCTACATCTCGACGTCCCCTTGAATCATCCACGTTCACCTGCTGACACTCGATTCGTCTCTATAATTGCAATAGCCAAAATAATTAATAATTAAATACAAACAAAACTCCTCTTTCTAAAAACCTTCGCAAACTAAACCCTTTTCTCAACTCATATAATATTTTACGCGTTGGAGGTAGGTTGCATCAGTCAAAATTAAATTATGATAAGAAGCGTCCAATTCTATTGCCCAGTAATAGTCAGTTTACCATTTTACTTATTACAGATATTCATTGTACATATTTACATACTGGAGTACAGGCAACGTATTTTTTATTATCACAGAATTAATTTTTGAATTCTTTCGGCTAAAAGGGTGATAAAAAAATAGTTTTTCGGTGTCATACTTGCTGGAAAACCAATCCAATTTTATTTCAACATTCGATGGGTAATTTACCTGATTTTCGAGTGTGTCAAATAGAGCCTTTTTCTTGGATAGGTTTAGATTTTGGAGGACTTTTCAAAATTACGATGGGAAAATTACACGGCTCTAAAATTATGAAAGCCTACGTCTGTCTTTTTGTTTGTTGTGCTACAAAATCCCTACACTTAGAGCTTGAGTCAGATTTATTCACAGAAGCGTTTCTTACGACACTAAGGGTACATTTACAACCAATTCGGTACGGGCACAATCTGCTGGTGGATTGTAAATTGGGTTTTAAGCATATCTGGTTGAATGTATTTGTTTACAATAAAATTTTAAGTCGGCACGACCTTGAATGCACTTCAGGTTTGAATTGGATGCTTGCAAATCGCAAATATTCAATTAAATTGCGGCACGAATTTCAAACTGCGCATGCGTACTACGACACAAATTTATTGTTTATATTTAAAGTCGGTTTGTCATTTAAAATTGGAAGATTAGATCTGTTACTATTAGAAAATATGATGATTTTAGAAGTTATGTTAAATAATTGTAATTATTTAATCAAACTGAATGCACACACGTGATATTAAAAAATCTCAACAGATAGCAGCTTCTAACTCATTATAAATGACCAAAATTTTATCTCGGCACAATTCACAATCCGTTAGTAAATTGTGCCTGTAGTGAATTGGTTGTAAATGTACCTTAAGGCATTTTATAGCTTGGGGCGGCCGATGTACTGAAATTTACTCCGATTGTGGAACAAACTTTATAGGCGCTGATAAATACTTAAGGCAAATTTTCAGTGACATTGCTAGCAAGGAGGCGATTAATTGGCATTTCAATTCTCCTTCCACTCCTCACTTTGATGGACTCTGGGAGGCAGGCATTAAATCGGTTAAAACTCATCTTAGCCGAGTTGTAGGAGATCAAATTTTAACTTATGAAAAGTTAAGCACGGTTTTAATACAAATTGAAGCTGTCTTAAATTCGCGACCTTTGCCTCCAATTAGCACAGATCCGAATGATTTATCGCCTTTAACTCCATCATTTCCTGACATTAGAGCATCTGACAGCCTTACCGGATCTAGATGTTTCTCAAATTAACATACATAGGCTTACACGTTGGCAACTTCTGCAACGATTCCATAGAGATTTTTGGTGTAGATGGCAACAGGATATTTGCATACCCTCCAGCAGAGGGCAAAATGGCAAACTTGTAAATTTTCTGTTTCCCTTGACACCATGGTGATCGTAAAAAATGAAAATTTAACGCCTCTACATTGGCCCTTAGGGCGCATTACTGAATTACACTCAGGTGCGGATGGCATAGTACAAGTTGCCACTGTAAGAACCATCAAGGGACTTTTCAAACGCCCTTTGGTGAAATTGTGTCCATTAACTTCACATTTTTAGCCTCTAAAAATGCCTTAAGCATTTTCAGCAATGACTTCAGAATAGTCTGAAGTCATTGATTTTTAGAGTCGATGGGAATGTTCCGCCCTTACAAACTGCTTACTTTCGTTATTTTTACTTTTGTTATTTTAGTTGTAAGTTTGTACCCTTGTAAATTCACTTTATCCTTTAAATGGTATTCATTCTACTATAATGTAAATTGGGCTAAGATAGGTCTTGCTTTGCTTTAAATAAATGTTCCTTTTCTCCCCTGTCCATCTCCTCTTCCTTTTTTTTTTTTTTGGAGACAGTTTTTTGGTGTGTAAAAAAGTACGGCAGTAAGGAGAGATACGAGTACGTCCTGGACTAGTGCATTACATACATAAGTACCTGCTTATAGTTACGAATAGTGATTGATTTCTCTTACGTTACACCGGCCGGTGGAAAGGTGACATCCATCCGTTATTTTCCCCTCCATCATCACGAACTAAGTGCAAGACCCGTAACGATATCTATTTTATGCGACTGCATTTACCATTTATTTCATAATAATTAGTTGTCGTGAAAATATGGAGAGCGGCAATCCTACTCAGATTTTATGTATAAAGAAATAATTTAGCCCTAAGATACAATCCACTTAATTACCTAACAAGGTTCAAAAAGTCAATTACAATTTTGGTAGTATGTTGCTGTATAAGTATCTAGTGATACAATTATTATTTATTAATGCTATATACTCTGTTATTTATAAAACAGTAAAAAATAGCGAACAATTAATAAGATATAATTGTATATTATATCATATACTTACATTTGTTTAAATGTTAGAAATGAATAATCAAATTTTATTTTAAATGCCAAATATAAGATTCACTATTGATCATCGTAATTGACGTAAAAATTATACTACTACCAATAATTATTCATACTCATACTCATACTCATACTCATACTCATTTATTAACACTTAGTCTATTACAGTGAATAGATGTGGTCGTCAGATATAATTAAGTAGGGTAAAACAAAAATAAACAAATACCAGTAAATAAATAAATAAATAAATAAATCATTAAACAAATATAGGTAGAAGTACAATAGTACGTCGACTTAAGTATTATACGATACAAGAACATAGAAAAAGGTAAGAAAATAAACACTACACTTGTGACGTCAAAAATTCACTAACACTATAAAAACAGTTTTCAAACAAGAAGTTCTTTAGCTTGCATTTGAACATAGATAGGCTAGGACTACTCTTTATATCAGTAGGTAATTTATTGTAGATTTTTGTGCCAGAATATACAGTTGATTTCTCATAAAGAGCAGTACTGTGATTATTTGCCCTGAGCAAGTGACCATATCTTGTAGAGTAGTTGTGGAAATCCGAATTTATTGAAAATTTACTTAAATTATTCCTAACATAAATTATACTGCAATATATATATATAAATCGAGGGTAATGTTAATATTCTATTTTTTATGAAATGTGGCCTACATGAGTCCCTTACACCAATGTTAAAGATTTATCTTAATAGTCTTTTCTGTAAAACAAATACTCGGTGTATGTGACTAGCTTGTCCCCATAGTATAATATTAAAAGAGAGATGAGAATAAGCGAGGGCATAATAACATTCTACAAGGTTTTGTTATCAATAGAATTTTTTAACTGAGAGATAGCATAATAAGCTTTTTTGAGTTTTTTGCATAGCTCCTCAATATGAACATCCCAATTTAACTTGTCATCCAGGTAGGTACCCAAGAATTTGGTGTAACTGGAAAATATCAAGTCACTGTTTATCGATATATTAACTGGTAATTCTTTTCACTGAGAAAAATATAAACATTTTGTTTTATTACTGTTCAAAATAAGCAAATTTATATTACACCACTGTTGAAAATCCGTAATAATTTTGCAGATAGTCTCCTCAAGCATAATAGGATCTGCTGCTAACAATGACATTAATGTGTCATCCGCAAACATAACTATATTGCACTGTCTGATATACTGCGGAAGGTCATTTGTAAATAGGAGGAATATCAAGGGACCCAATACTGACCCTAGAGGCACTCCCATATTAATGCTATAATCTTTAGAAGCAACATTGTCATTTATTACCCTAAGTTTCCGATTTGACAGATAGTATTCAATCCACGAAATCAATGGCTCTCTGATACCCAAATTATATATTTTATTAAGAACAAAAGATATATTAATAGTATCAAACGCGCGTGATAAATCAAAAAAATAATCCCTCCACATGTTTGTTTTTGTCGAGTTCATCATAAACAAATTGTAAAACTGTACTGAGGCTGACTCTACTGATCTATTCTTTAATGACATTAATCGGTTAAATACAATTTTTTCCAGTATTTTACTAATGACACTCTTGAAGACTCTTGAAGACACTCTTAAAGACAGATACCTCCAGCCACTATGTTAAACTGTTTTAAATGTACCGAAATGTTAGAGTCAGTCAACGACCTTATAAACCATCTACGTAATGATCATCTACTAAGAGACAGTTCCAACCTAATGTGTAAACAAAATGGTTGTATAAGGTTATTCAGCAATTTTAATCTTTTCGTGAACAATTACGAACCCATGTGGTGAAAAATAATGACCATTGTGATTTGCAAAAAGCAAATTTGAAAAAATTCGATGATGGTTCTGTTCAAAATATCTCAAATGATGTTTCGATGTCTGATGGTGAAGAAATGATGGTGAACAAGTCTGATGGTGAAACCCAAAACAATTTTGTTTCTGATATATTATCTCGCCAGGCTACCGACTTTCAGAATGAAGTCTTAATATTTATAATGCAGATATACAATAATTCCTCGCAAATTTATTCAATGTTATTCAGACTATTGAAGATTTATTATAAGATTTCATTCAGTCTTTAAAAGCTTTTATACTTAATCGATTATTACATTTAAAAGAAGACGATGATCATTTTAACATTATAAATAAATCATCTGATTTGTATGAAAATTATCTTTCGCATGTTAGTACTGAATATAAATGTGGTAAATATAAGGAATTAAATATTTGGGTTTCTACCACAGATGTTTCCATTGGTGAAAAACTACAAAAACAAACAACGCAATACAGATATAACAGTAGAAAGTGTTTCTGTGAATATAAAAATGATTTGTCTACTTGATCTACTTGAAAAAGTCTTAAAAAAATAATGTTCTAGATAAAATGAAATCATACATTGCAGATTTCCAAGACGAAACCAATATAATTAGTAACTTTGTTCAAGGTGACTTGTGGAAAAGTAAAACAATAAATTGTTCAGACAAAACAGTTTTTCCTTTATTTATAGTTTTTTATTATTACGAAGTAGATAATGCTTTAGGTTTCGGGTGTAAACAAGTTAGGTGCAGTGTATGTCTCACTGCCATCATTGCCACCCTATCTATCCTCAAAATTAAGTAATATATTTTTATTTGCTTTGTTTTATTCTCGTGATAGAAACAAAATTGGTAACAAAATATTTCAAAAATTAATGAAGGAGCTGCAATACTTGTAAGATACTGGCATAAATGTGTTTGGTGAAATAGTTTACTTTAAAGTTGGACTTATTACAGGTGATAACTTAGGTATTCATAGCATATACATTCATATAATAGCGATTTATTAATTAATAATGTAGCTGAAATTGATATTAAAGAATGTTGTATACAGTGAAAATGAAATAAATGATTTTCATGTAACAACTAATTTTACCGTTGATATCATGTACGATTTATTTGAAGGTGTATGTAACTAAGATTTAACTGGGCTACTAACTTCATTAATATTTGAATATAACATGTTTTTTCTGCAAACTTTGAGTTCCAATACAGTTATTTAATTACTATGTTACAGAAGATTCCAACAAACCACCTTTTATAAGCGTTGATCGATTGAAATCTAATATAAAAATGTCTGCATCAGAAATGTTGTGCTTCAGTAGATATTTAGGTTTAATGATAGGGGATCTAATACCAGATGATTTTCCAATCTGGAAATTGTGGATAAAACTTCGTTCGATTATTGACATTGTTTTAGCACCTTTTTCACAAGATTGACTACTTACGACTGACAGTATTAGTTGACGAACATCATGTTTTGTATTTGAAATATTTTTTGGAAATTTAAAACCCAAGCAACATGACATGATTCATTACCATTTAATATTACAAATGAGAGCAGAACAAAAGCATCGTGATTCAAAATTTACTGCAAATGTTTCTTGCTCATTTAAAAATCTTTTGTAAACTTTGATGTTTAAAAATCAACTTCGTCTTGGTCATATTCTTAAAAATGAAATTCACGATGATTATAAATACTCTACATGATAATATTTACAATCAGTACTGTTCAAATTTAAATAAATCTCTCGTATACACTACAAACTTGGCTTTGTCGACTTGGTACAACTTACAAACCTGACCTTGTGATTAAAGGCTAGAAAGATCAGTTTCCTATGTTTGAAATAATTGTCTATAACACCGATACTTTCTATTTTCTGTGTCAATCATTGAAAACTATTTATTTTTCTAGATATGCTCATGCCTTTATTGTAAGAAAAGAAAATTGAGATTTTTGTGTAAAGTTAGAAGAACTACTTTTTCATTTGCAATGTATTTTAAGTACTATTAATGAATATGTATTTGCACTCTAAATTTAAAAACAAAGAAATGTCATTTTTAAATATTGTACAAATGGCTATAGATATTTTTTTTCATTTTCGGTATAATAAAACGTATGTTATGGGGCAATCATTTAAATTAAAAACATTTTAAAATCATGTGTCTTAAAGGACTGATTAAGGGTAAACAACTTTTCTCTTCTTACCCTTTTTTTCTGGTACAGATGGATGATGTCCAGTGTCCGTGGTTAATTAATTGACATACTTTTAATAACACCCTGTATATATCATTATACAAATAATATGCATATGGATTACATTTATTATGTTTATTGAAAAATGAAATGTTTTAATTAATTTTTTTTTTTTTTTTAAATCCTATAGCTCCAATTTTGGAAAAAATATTCCACAATTTGTATTACACAATAACACAATTAAAAAAATATATAGACATATATTGGGTGAAATGAGTTGCACAATTACCAAAAAAATATATACAATTTGGGGATCTTAAATTAATAAATTGTGTCGATATAATTCCATTTCGTGAATTACAGATTAACAGCAAAATTAACAAGGGCGTAAATTGTATGTAAAATAAGTAGCACTGTTAAAAAAAACATGTAGAACTTGGAAATTTCAAATCGATAAATTGTGGAAAAGTACCCCCAGTTGATATATTACTTAATAACAAACTCTAAATAGAGTATACATATTGTACAAAATTAAATACAAAGTTGACAAAAAAAATATACAATTTGTGGATTCCACAGTTAGAAATTGTGAAATGCTAAAAACATGCTCTCTTAAAAAACTAGACACATTGTGTAATTTACGAGCACAATTTTTTGTAAATATATTTTACAGGAATAGAGGTTGGAAGGATAAATTTGTTCAGAAAACCTTTAGAATCTTTTTAAAAATTTCACACAAATTGTACTAATCTGTTATGCAACCGAAACTTAAATTTGTTAACAATTCAATTTATGAGATTTCTGACTGTACAAAAATTCAAACAATGATAATGTATAAATTGTTCAAGAGCTTCACTCCAACATTATATTATTTATTTGCACAACTTGTTCCTGTCACTATTTTAAGACCAATTTGGAGGATAGTTTTTTATAATTGATAAATATGGGGACTAGCAAAGAAAACAAGAGAGGTAGGCCACGTTTTGCCATACTATCGGGATTTATAAAAAAGCGAAAGCCAAATCACCATACACCCCCTGAAATATGGTAGGATAATTCAGGACATGTTAATATATAAATTGTACAAGAGCGTTACTCCAAAATTATATTATTTACTTGCATAAATTTGTTCCTGTCACTATTTTAAGACCAATTTGGAGGATAGTTTTTTACAACTGGGGTAAAATTTCACATATATTTTTCTCTGCGTGGCCGCCATGGAGGACCAAAAATTTCATGAAATTAGTGTTAGTTGCTCAAAACCAAAGGTGGAAAATTATTTTTCTTACTTTAGTCTATCCTGAGCATTGCGTGATTATTATTTTTAAAAGAAGTGCCTATTTAATAAGAAACATACCTAACTTTTCTTTCTCGTCCACTCTAGTTAACAGCATGCAATTTTTTATCTACACAAAATTCTTTATTATTTATTACTTTCCATATTGGATAGTGAAAATGAAATGCCAATTGATGAAGGGCGTCTTTTGAAAAATTAAGAATGTGTAGGAATTGAAAGCAACAATATAAATTTTATTTACCAGACGGTTCCGATCTAAAACAAGATTATGAACTTCCAGTTAGACATACGACTGCTGAAGAAAAAGTTGACAAATCCCAAGTAGATATTATGAAAGCAGAGTTTGAAAATTAAGATGAGATACCATCGATCGACGCAATTACATCCAAGTAAAAATAAACACTAGGAAAAAAAGAGTGGAATTGGCGCGGTATTGACAGCAAGTATGACCCAGGCACATGCCTCCTTTTTTGGGAACTGAAAATATGAATATTCAAGCAGAATATCCTATTGACTATTTTTTTGGAGCTTTTTTTTTGGAGGATATAATGAAAGAAATTGTGTTTTAAAGTAACTTATATGTAGATCAGAATAATAAGATGAATTTTAGTGTCACTAAAAATAAATTCTGTATTTTGGGGGTGAAATTGGTAATATTCTACATCAAATATCCTTGGGTACATCTGTATTAGTCAAGTAGTGATGATTTGAGAAAAAAACTTGATCGCTAATTTAATGCCTGTAAATAAATATGTATCAATTTTGAGATTCTTACGTACCTATCGTAAACAATGATGATTTAGAAAAACGAATAATACAGACAAATTGAAGACTACAAGACAATTTTCCAGCTGCTTTGAGCCTGAAAAATTGCATTTAGTTGAAGAGCAAATTATACCACTAAAAGGGAAATTTGGTATAAACCAGTATCTTCCTGAAAAAAAAAATAATAAAATTGGGAGTGAAAGTCTGAAATAGGGTTGGGTGAGTGGCTACATGTTCCGCTTTGAAATGTACGAAGGAAAAGCGGGAGGTAGAGATGAGATGTCGTCGTGGTAAATGCATGGATTTTATTTAGAAAGAACGATAATAATAAAACATATCCGCTGAAATTCAATGGTAGTGTATCAAAAGCACTGATAAATATGGGGACTAGCAAAGAAAACAAGAGAGGTAGGCCACGTTTTGCCATACTATCGGGATTTATAAGAAAGCGAAAGCCAAATCACCATACACCCCCTGAAATATGGTAGGATAATTCAGGACATTAGCCAAAACTAACGACGCACGCGTGGAAATAGTTATCTATGATAATGACATTTTAAGCCGTTTCGAGCGCATAGATCAGTACTACCAGGCTATAATTGGTTAAAATCAATTACAATCGAACGAAGTGCGGTATTAAATGTTAGTAACATATTTAGACCGACATCTGAGATCGGTTAGACTTTGCGGTAGTTAAGTTGAAATTGAAAACAAATGATATTTGGAGGTTTTAAACGGCAGGGAGATTATGTTTCTGACGGCTTTCGTTGCGTCCAGAGAACTGTGACATAAAGAAATTTCGTCCCCCCCCCGAAAATGATTCTTAAATACTTTATTAATAATAAATATTTAGAATTCGAGGAAGGCAATCATGTAGTAATCAATAAATTATTAACAGGTTTGCTCATCAATAAAGTAATATGTTACGTTAAGGTTCGTTCAACCAATGTGCTTTTTTACACAATGAATTTACATTTTTAACAACAGCTGTCAATGAGTAGGTACAAGTTTACAAATTTCGGACTGTATCCAGAAAAATTCGTGGATTTAAAAGTAACTCGAATAAATAATACAGACATCGAAGAATGTGCTATAGAACAAATAGAAGATACTGAATCACAAGTTATCACAATTAAGATGTTGTAGGTATCAAGGAGACAAAGAGATGTAGATAGAGACGCAACTGACCGATTTTTAGACAAGAATAAAGTATTCCAAGTATTTTGATGACAAGAAAACAACTAAGGCAAACTGTTGGAAATATGTTGTTACAGATTATGAAGGTTTCTCCCATTGAAATCAATAAAGATGACATTGAAAAATACAGGCAGCAGTTTGCAAATTTACTATAGGTATATCTAACTTTAGTTGATCACTGCCAAAAGACTGGTGTAGAAATAAAAGAACCACCAGCCTATTTTGAAAAATTGCATGATATTTTAGGAGCAAAACACAAATTTTTCCCTTATATGTAGCCGATTCAATTCCCGGCAGAGATGAAAACCATTTTCAGGCTAGTAATCAAACATTAGCTGATGAACTACAAAATGTTGTACAAAAGAAGCAATTGAATCACAGGCAACTGTGCTTGAATGTTCTACACACAGACCACATAGACTTGCCACATGAAGCCACCGCAGAGGCTGGCTGGTTTCTAGCAGTCAGATGCAGTGTTACCAACTTCGTGAATTTTCCACTTTTGGTGGTTTGAGGGTAGCGTTTAGTGGAGTAAATTTGGCGTTCAGCGCTAATGGTTCTTCTGGTGGTCTGCTCGAGTAAGGGTAGTATACGTTTTTTGTGTTAACTATCTAGTTTTTCAATTCAAAAAATCATTTCAATAATTGGCTAAATTGCTATGTAGTTCAAATGCCCTACTATAGTTGGTAACTGGATACTGCAGTTATGTGTATGTGACTGATTAATTTTTGGGGTGGGAGAGGGGAGAAATATAAACAACACACCACCACCAGGCAGAATTTAACAACGCGATAGAGAGCACATGTATGTAACTGTCATCGATCACTGTTGTTATCAGGATCAGGTGTGTAGTGTAGTGGATGTGACTTTAAATGTATTTTGTCCGTATGTATTTATTGAATGTAATATTTTTGCTTGTAGGTATAAAATGACACCAAAATTCAGGAGAATATGGCTAAAAGACTCCACTTTATGTGATTGGCTTGTGGTAGTTCTAACCACAAGTGGAGAAACTACAAAATGTATGTACTGTAAGCAAATTTTGCGTAACCACTATAACGATTTAAAATCATAATTAATGTCAAAAAAACATAAATCTGATAAGTTAATTGTGGGTACTAAAACAAATAATTAAGCAAGCCATAATTACTTTTTCCAAAGAACGAGACTTAATCGCGACAAAATGTGCCAAGGGCATGTGGTTTAGTAGCACCCCATCTACAGCAAATAAACATATATATTCCTTTAGAAAAAAAATGATGTTTTTGATTTGAGTGCCTGCAAAACAAGAATGTTTCTTATCAGTAAGTGACAGATTTGGATTTGGTAAAGGAACTGGGCATAACATTTTTATGAAAATTTTAAGTGCTATTGTGGCTTTAAAAGGCCAGTTTATTAAATGGTCGACCCCGGCAGAATGTTTAGAAACTGCTTTGCGAATAGAGAATAAATGTGTTAAGTTTATACAAAAATGTATGGATATTCTCTGATAATTTGATTTGTTAATATTTTAGGCTTTCCAGGTATAGTAAGGCTTAATTGATGGATGTCACATACAAATTAAACAACATGTAAATAATAGCAATGATTACTACAATCGAAAAGAATATCACAGTGTCATACTTCAGGCAGTTTGTGACGATAAAAGAAAGTTTATTAATATGGACGTCTTCATTGGAAGCCCAGGTCGAATGCCCGATGCTCGTATGTTTAGAAATAGCCCCTTATATGAAAGGTTAGTCAATAATACATCGTTACTACGTCCAGAACAACATATTTTAGGAGATGCAACATTTCCCCTTTTAAAATGCTTACTGAAACCTTATCGGGGATAATAGGTTACGAGTTGAAAAAAAAAAAAAATTCTACATAATAATAGCGCCTTATTCGTTTTACAAAATTGATTATAATTCTTACGTAATTTTTCAAGGATTGGATAATTGCAATCATGTGATGAAAATGACCAATATACTGAAAATCTCACCTAACTTTGTAGAACGAATACAGCATATGTCACGAATGCTACTTACATATTTTTTTATCAATAGTCATTCGCATTGTAATGCATTCCTTATTAATTTATTTGTGGCTGAACATTCAGCGGTTTTATTACGAGTGGAATTTTCGTGAAAACAAGCCATGTAATTTTTAAAAATGTTGTATATTAATTTGTAACTTATATTTTTGGATATGGCTCTTGAAAATAAAATACCAGTTGTTCTAGCACCATGTATTTTAACCACCTTTGTTTTGATAAGAGATGGTGATGAAGAGGATAATGATGAGGAACATGAACACGACAACATTTTTGCCAATGACAATTTATTTTTATTTTTATTTTTATTTTATTTATTTTATACAAACCAACAGGCAACGCCCAATTACAGGATAGGGAACAGTATCTAATAAAATATTATACAATACATTACACAAAAAAATTTTACAATAATTCAATCACATATACATATACACATATGCACACATATATACACTCATACATGCATATATACATGCATACATGCATATATACAATGAAGTAATGTGCATGAATAAGGACCAGCTAATTACACAGGAGAGTTAAAGCGGAATTTATTGCCTCATAATTATAAGATGTAAATACCTGTAAAATAAATTTAAAATATTTGCTCTACTCATTTAATAATAAAAAGGAATGTAAAACAAGTTGTTTCTTTTTTTCTCACAAATAAAAGTAAAATACAATAATTCTCTATAACAGAACTTTTTACAGTAACTAAAAGAAGAGTAAACACTTTCTTAATTAGTAAAACAATATAAATTTTTATTCTATTGTTGACAAATATTTCATCCTAAGAATAAGTGAATTAATGATATAAAATATAATAGGTTGGTAGTCGGGCTCATGTAAATGTATCGATTAAAATGAGAAAGGCCATAAATCATGAATGGTCTATTGGTGACAAGTATATTTCAAAATAAAAATCATCACGTTTGATAAAAGAGAAAAATTATTTATAACTAAACTGTTTGACTTATTGCTTATATCCCTACTGGCCTATTGCACTAAGTTCTTAATTTGGAATTGGAAGAATTACATGGGCCCAACTCTATCTCATAATTAAAGAAAATAACACATCTTAATGTGTTTTTAATTATTTTGGTATGATTCTATAAACTGCTTAAACAGTACTAACTTTTTCTACTTATCCTATTATTTTCTTCAATTTCTAGTCCAATCCTAGTTCTTCTAAACTTTTCTCTTCAATCTCTAACTGTCGCTTTCGGTAGACATGTAATCTTTTCTATTTTTTCCCTGCAATTGGACTTCAAGGTTCGGGAATCTTCTGCTGAAATTGTTGGTGAAGAAGACTGTTGGATATCAAGTTCCTCTGTATATCCTTGTGGTACATCAGGTAATGTCATAAATGAGGCAACGACATTTTCAAGGTTCACTCTTTCATCTTCAGCAAACATCTCAGTAAACTGATTATAATATTCGCACACAATTTTACCATGACCTTATATTCTTCTTTTTTATTATTATTCATAAGAAAAGATGATTTCATATTTCTCAATTTTTTGTCCAGCATTTCTACATTTACTTTATAGCCTTTTTCTTTCATAACATTGGCTATTTCATTCCAAAGTAATTTTTTCTTAATTTTGGGGTTTCTAAATCTGTTAATTCTCTATCCATATTCGTCTAATAGTAATAATATTGAGGTGTGGCTCAAACTTGACGTTTTATCATTTTAATTGCTCAAAAAATTATGTTTCAAATTACATAGCTTTTGAATTTCCGCTTTTATTAATTTGTAACATGTGAAACTAGTTGTTCTGTACATTGTTCTGCAAAATCATAAATTATGTAGGTTAGATATCATGAATGTCATTGTGGTTACCAAAGTTAAAATCAATTTATCAATTTAAATGTCAAAATATTTTTTTAAATATATTCATGTTTACCAGCCCTGAGAAGTTCTGAAAGAATGATAGACGTTACACACTTAACCTAGGAGTTTTACGTTTTAAGAGAATTATTATTTAATGTCTATTTTCTTTTTGGTAAATCAACATTTATTTGATCTCAATACTTTTGCTTCTAATACTATATCTTGCAAGTAGTTAGAAGAGATAGTTATTTTAAGTTTCTGGGATAGTGTATTGAAGTGTTGTATTTAATTTCTTGTCTATCTAAAACTGTTATAAATACTAGCGCAATCAGATAAAAATGATAGTTTAAAATACTATAAGTAGTTTATTTTTACCATATTCAGTTTGAAAGGATGCTTATAGTTAATTAATTTATTCTAGAATGTTTGGTTATCTCAACTGAGTATAAAGCGGATTCTATACGTTTCACTCTAGTTTTATTGTTTCATTTTTATAAGATTTCTGGTAATGAAACTATTATTCCGAAACGTAATTATTTCACAACCGTGTTCGATTTAAAAATATCAATCTGTATGTTTATGGATTTGTGAAAAGAACATTTTTCAAATATTTTATACGGATAATAGTTAATTTCCAAAAATATCACAGAAATACTAAGATCTAAATCTTTATTAAAATAAAAAAAAATAACACATTTTTTTCTATTCTTGTTTTTTACTGTTTTAATAAATATTTCATAATGGATCTAAACATATCACTCCCTAATTGATTTATGTCATAGAAAGGCAAAGTTTGCATTTTTTTTCTTCCACGAGCTAATATTAGGATATTCCTCCTCATCCATTGGTACCAAAATATTCGCATTTGAAATCGTGTTAATAATACTAAAATCAGCAATTGATAAATCGTCTCCTGCCACATACGTGTAATCTTGAAGAAAAGTTTCAAGAAACCCATAGGCCTCGTGGACATCCTTTACTAGTTTCTCTGGAATTTCCTTCACTCCCTCAAATATTACAGAGTGCTAAAAAATATATTATGGAACAGATAAACAGATTTCTTTATTTAGTAAATTACCACCATTCTCGCAAGTCTTGTAAAAAGGACACCTGAATCAAAATACAGTCTTTGATCAATAAGTGCACGTTTTTTCACATCTTCTGGATATAGCGATTTGTCCTCACTATATTTTCCTATAAAATATCCCATTATAGCATGACTATCGCACAATACAAAACCATTGTCATCCAATGTTGGAACCGTGTGTAGAGGATTTATCTAAAATCAATTCAATAATACGACGTTAATGCTGTTAGTACAACAAGAGGTAGAAAGTGTTTGGCCATTTTTGGTGACTATTCTACTACAATATTGTGAACTTTTGTAGCAACATTTCCTACATAAATCAGTGAAAAATTATTATAACCGTTACGTACAATAATGTCATGTTATAAATGACAAGCTAGGGGTTCTTTGACTACGAGGAAGTCATTGGACATGTACATTTAAGTAATACTACCCCAAATATTTTACGAAGAGAATATTGGTATATTGCGTATTGCGATATGACTATTGTGAACCCCTTTTCGTTTTACTAACATTCGTTGAAGTTCTTGTGGATTAAAACCACAGGTGATACAACACGCCATCTCTTGATGGAAAAACTGCAGTTCAGAATATGTTTTACAGATTTCCCACATTTGGCATTCCCAACTGACTAGCAGTTAAGTCAGTGTTGCCAGGCCTACTGATTTTTCAGTAGATCTACTCATTTGGCTTTTAGTCTACTGAACTACTGAAAATTTTGGCAATCTACCGATGCAAATAAAATTGACCTGGCAACACTGAGTTAAATACATCTGTCCACAACTCAACACTATTATCATTTAATGGAATCCATTATTTTACATCTACATCAGTTAATGAAACGAAAACTTTCTCCTCAATTTTTGCTGTTCTAAAAATTATAATAAAGATTCCATGTAATGTTATGCAATATTAAAACGTATATCTCGAAATGACTCAGTTCAAGCAATGTCCAACTAAGTATTTAAGAGAGATAACAAAATCGTCCACGCTTGGTTATGTTTATAAAAATTACTACTCATAACACACATTATAAATGTAACCGTTACAAAATTACCGGATTATGTGTTAGATTTTCTGGACTGGGCGACATTTAGGAATGAAGTGAAATGATACGTATGTAGTCCATAACGCAAAAGCAACAACTTAATGGTATACAAATTTGATGGTCTTATTTCATGTGGGCGGCGCGCACATAGCGCGTACGTCTAAATTAAAATTATTACTACATTCTGGGGCAGATTTTGCTATCAATTATTTTACAATGCTACACAATTTGTATTGGAATTTCCATTAGTCTTGCTATTAAAATCCTTGCAATGATAAATACTTTGTACAATGTTTGTTTGAGTTCAACATAGACTGCTTGGTAATTTTCTGCACATTACAGTTGATATCTTACTTTGACGTAAATGGTTACTTTTACCATCGTAAGAGAACAAAAAGTCAAACAATATTAATTGTTTATAACTACAACAATTTTACTGCAAGTGTTTATAGTCCTTTTATATGTATTGTGACAATGAATTACAATCATTGATGAGGGCAACTACAATTTTCATCAAACAACGTTGTTGTAAAATAATTAACACATTTTCTTTCTGTGTAAAGACGACAAAGCTTCTTCAACAATGGCGTTTATGTTTAACAAAAACTAATAGCTCTGTTGCAATGTTGCCAAATTTTTAAGAATACTTCAGATTATTTTTAACACAAAATTTTTGAACTCACTTTCAAATGTTGAACATGTAAATATTATCTTTAATTTATTACCATTTCAAATTTGACAATTTGAAATGTTGAAATATAGATTTTATAAAGAGGATTGCTAACAGCAATAGAGAATTTCTGATATTATCTAAAAATGTGGCACCGTAGAACGATCTTACATTGTTCAGGCCAGAAAATTTTCCTATTACGTTATAACGAATAGAATAGCTTGGAAATTTGCAGCAATATCTGATCGTTTGAGTTGAAGTTTATTATTTTTTTTTCTATAAGACGTGATTTAAAAAAACACGGATCAACTATTTTTAGTGTAGATGTTACTAAAATAAAATGGTCTACTCGCCCATTGGATTTTTTACACAAAAATCTATGAAGTCGCTACAAAAACAGAAGACAAAAGAGGGGTGTTGTTGTATAGTTGAAAAAAAATTGTTTTAAAAACTCCTAATTTATTTATAAAACATTAGTAAATATAAAAAATGTTTATTATTATTACTATTACTAAGGTAGCTGCGGGTTAGAATCCCACCACCGGCATTAGCAATGTCGGTGGAATGGTTGTATGTCCACTAAGTGTAAATCCATTTTAGACGGCTTATGACGAAAATTTGTCAGAGGAACTTATAAATATTTTAGGTGAGGACCCAGGTAAAATTAACATTGACACTTACACCAGGCTATATGCCCACGATTGAGTTATATTATAACCCACAGTTCACAAAGGGAACAGTTAGAAAAAATAAATAAGCATTACACAAAACCATCCTATATTTACGTAACTACCCCAATAATAAATCCTGAAATTACAGCAATAGTCCCTGGACCACAACAAACCAGAGATACCTCTCATTCTGGCTACCAAAATCAGTTAGGCATGGGAGTGGCAGTTTTAGGTAAGGCTACTAACGTTATTCTAGAGAAAAACGAAAGCATCCTTACTCAAACCAAGGAAAAATTACTATCCTGCCTGAACAACACAGGACGCATCTTATCAAACTTGTTCTATTTCTCGCACAAGACGCTCTCTAATCACCCCCCTCCTTAGCAAAAATATGAAGGAAGTGGTTGAACAAACTATACCTGGTAAATTTCTTTTTGGGTCGAACCTGACAGAAAGAATCAAGGCAGCTAAAATACTAGAAACCACAGGGAAGGACTTAAAGGCTGAACAACTTTCGAATAAATAGTCGCTTTACAAAAAGCCGTATCAAAGGATTGTAGGGAGGCCACAAAGTATTCATACTAAACAAGCGTTAAACAGGCAACGCCCGGTCCGTCCTCCAAGGGACTCGAGAGAAGCGAGACCATCCAGAGGGCGTCCCTCACGGCAGAACAATTATCCATTCATAAGGAAGCAATTTCCCATTAGCAGGAAGACTAAAACTATTTTATCATGAATGGAGACCTAACCTCAAATGTAGTAGTATTAAATTGGATAACTGGCTACAAATTGCCATTCTCAGTCAAGCCTTCTCAGTTAAAACTTTCTACTTTGAGGTTTTCGGCAGACGAGGCTAAAGATTAAAATAGGGCTGTACAAAACTTGCTGACTCAAGGAGCTGTTGGCAAATGTATCTAGACTGTAAAAAATCAATTTCTTTCCAGAAATTTCCTAACAAACAAACCAAATGGTAAAAAAACGTTTCATTATAAATTTAAAGCAACTGAATATTTTTATTAATGCTCCCCGCTTTAAGCTGTTGTCAAATGTATCTAGACTGTAAAAAATCAATTTTTTTCCAGAATTTTCCTAACAAACAAACCAAATGGTAAAAAACGTTTCATTATAAATTTAAAGCAACTGAATATTTTTATTAATGCTCCCCACTTTAAGCTGTTGTCAAATGTATCTAGACTGTAAAAAATCAATTTCTTTCCAGAATTTTCCTAACAAACAAACCAAATGATAAAAAACGTTTCATTCTAAATTTAAAGCAACTGAATACTTTTATTAATGCTCCCCACTTTAAGATGGAGAACATTAAAACAGTATCTAAAGTCTATTCACATAAGCTTTGCAGTGTTAGCCAGGATAGGGAACAAAATGCGCGTTGATGATTGGTGCAAACGGCAGGCAGATATACACAAGTGCAAAGTTCCGATAGCGGTTAATTCAATTTTCATTGTTTATTTTATTTCATAGGCATCGGTAGCAGTTGGACGTTTGTATGTTATATACATTTACTTTTACAATAATTTAACTCATGTATTGTGTAATGTTCATATTAAATTATTTACGTTTATTGATATTGCTTATTGGCTGATTTTATAATAATAATCGGTAAGGTATTTGATGTTTTAATGATTTACTGTTTTTTAAATTGTTTTTTATTATACGAGGTTAATAGCAAAAATTTTAACAGTCGATAGATCTCGACGAAATGAGGATTTTTGTTGTAGATTTAAACTTATAAATACATTTTGTGCATTTATAATGCACCGCGCCTATGCTAGAGAACTACGCAAGACTGACGGTCGACAAAGGGTCGCTCTGCGAGCCTAGGTAAACAGTTTTTTATGTGCTCATATGAATGAGCGGAGTATAATATGGTGTATATTTTAATCACTTTTTTTACAGAGGTCAGTAGTACTAAATGCTCAAAATGCAGCATTTTGCTTTATATTAAGATAGAGATAAACATAACATTCTTTAAAGTAGAAATATGAAAATTGTGCAGCAAAAAGTTGATCCGCTCTGCAGGTAGAATTTAAAATAGTTTTATTTTCTGACATTATTTCTTATGGGTACACAAAATAAAAAGTAACGGAAATTTATAGGACGTTTGGCTTTCTTATAGCTAAATCGAATTTTTTTATTAAATTAGAATGTTCTTATTTCGGCGTAACCAGTCATTTTAGTTTCTTATTCAAAACTTTAAAGAGATTATGTCAATTTTATTTTTGTTATTTTGTTTTTTTTCCACTACTAACCAATAAAAGGCATTTCTTATTATTGTAAATAAATTACATATGTACACTCTGTTGAAATATTTTTACACTGATTCAATAAACCTAAAAGACATTTATCTTAATTCTAATGCCTTGAAATATTTTTTTACGCCTGGTAATGAATAAGTAACCCACAATGATATATTTATTACGCCTGGAAATAAGCAATTTACAATACACTCGCTACTTTGCCCATTGTAAATCGGGCTCACTAAATCCAATCCACCACTGCAAAGTTTAAGTGAACATACTTTAGGTTAAGGTTACAAAATTGGTTCATGACATCCATTAACCTAAAAGATGCCTATTTTCTGGTATTTGTGGATCCAAGCTACAGAAAATACTTAAGATTTTGCTTTGAGGATAATACTTATGAATTTACGTGTCTCATGTGTAAATTATCTAGACAACTTCATGATATTCGGTGATAGCTATGAGGATTGTCTCAAAAACGTAGACGTCACAGTAAATAAGTTAAAATCTCTGGACTTTATAATTAATGATGAGAAAAGCGTTTTAATACCTAGAAGAAGATGCATATTCCTGAGCTTTGTTTTAGATAGCATGAATCTAAAGACAGAGCTAACCGAACAAAAAGGAAAAATGTAGAAAAATGGTTACATTATTTTCTGAGTAGGAAACATTGTAAAATCCAGAAATTTGCCCAATTCGTTGGATTACTCGTGTCATCATGCCCGGCGGTAAAATATGGCTTTCTTTACACTAAGACTCTGGAAAGAGAAAAATATTTAGCTCTGGTTGAAAATAATGGAGATTACAATGCTAATATGGCGCTATCTAACAAATTTACCCCTGACTTAAATTGGGTACACAACATCCGGAAAACTTACAATGACATAAAACAAGGCTACTTCAAGACTGAAATTTTTACAGACGCGTCACTATCAGGGTAGAGAGCAGGCGCAGGGGGAGAGAACGCATGACTGGTGGCCACGCGCCATCAGAAAACAGCATGCTGGACGGAGCAATCTGTCACATTTGCGAAATTTTATAATAGGCCTTTGTCTCGTGCTCAAGATTTTGCAAACACCGGATTAGGTAGCTACTCTAAATAAATCGAATTTTATATCGTATGTTACCTATGTTATATTATTTAAGAATAAATTTTCAATACAAAATAAAACCCCCTTTTTTAATCACAACTATACTAAATCTTTAAACAGCTACAATAAATTAGTGATATCTTCGGACTGAACGATGAAATATAATTAAACTATCAAACGAACTTACCTGAAGTTCGATCGTAATTATATGAAGCATCCAGTCCGAAGATATCACGTCCCACCCATCCAGTCCGAAGATATCACGTCCCACCCTTCCAGTAGGTCAAACTTTCTTGTCCAAACCCTTATAGTCGCGAATGTCGCGATTAAATGTACTTTAAACAGAATGAGTTGGGCTGGGCGATGGAGACGGGAAAGGGAGGTAACAAGACATATTCAATACATTGTGCACGGTAGTACGACAGAGGCGGTCCACAATAAATTAGTGATATCTTCGGACTGGACATATAATTACGATCGAACTTCAGGTAAGTTCGTTTGATCGTTTAATTATATTGTGCTTATGTTACCACTTATATCGTGTATTATTGTAGCTATCTTGGTTGAGTGGAAGAACAGTTTTGCTAAACTCCGCCAAATAAAATAAAGGACATTTGAAGGGTACAAGAATAAAACAAGATGTCCAATTTTTTGAAATTGCAGATTACTAGTGCCATCTATTGCTATTTATGTGTAGTATTTTATGGCAAAGCTAATCCTAAATAAAACAAAAACTGTTCGCCGCTATTTGATAATAAATTACTAATTACTGTACAGTGCTAAAATTGGGAATGTCCATGCGTAACCCGAATAAAACTAGAAATGTCCAGTTTCCTTCACTCGATACCTAGCTTATGGTCTTGTTTTCAGTATTCACTTAAATAGGCATTTGTGTGTATGAATAGATCAAGGTAATAGAATTGTTGTGATAATGAGTGCTAAAAATGAATTTTTAGACTGCATATCGTCAAAGAAAAGACAAAAGACAGGAAGAGTACAAGATGTTGTGAAGAGAATGCGGCTTTCAACTCATGAACAAGGTGAACCGTGCTTTTGCAAACGTTTAAAATGTTTTGAAAATGTAGATGAAATAAGTCGCAAGAGTATCCCCAATCACTTTAACAGCATAACAAGTAATAATGAACAAAATAGTTACCTTTATGGATTAATTTCTGTATTGCCGGCTCAGAGGCGCCGTAGTCGAAAACCTGAAGAAGTTGTTTTGTACTATAACAGTTCTTATTCGTATAGAGTTAGGGTAACACGTGATAATAAAATTGTGGAAATACCTGTTTGTTTTAAAGCTTTCTGTAGTATCCATGGTATTACTAAAGGCAACCTCGAGAATTTACAAAAATCATGGAAAAGTGTAGGGAAGTCTTCCAAAGATAAAAAGGGAATGCACAGTTTTAAAACAAACAAGTTGCCTGATGATACTTACAAGAAGGTGTTTGATCACATAAACTCTTTTAAAGGCAGCCTGCATGAATCTAAAAATTTGTATCTTTCGGTAGAATTGAATATAAAGGAAATGTTTTCAATGTTCAAAGAAAAAAATCCTTGTATGAAAATTTCGTATGAAACATACATATTCACATTTAACACCAAGTTTAATATAAGCTTCGGATATCCCCGTACCGACACATGTAGCGCATGCGATGCATTCACAGCCAAAGTAAATAGATTAAAAAGAGAAGGAAATTCGGAAGTTAAAATTAGGAGGCTAGAAGTCGAAAATGAACTTCATAAAAGACGAGCCCAGACATTCTACGATAGAAAAAAAGGATGCAAAGAAACAAGCTAGGACTACGACAAGCTTTGCTGCAATCACAATGGATTTCCCAAAATATATTTACCTGCCCAATATTCCAAATAACGATGTTTACTACCTTAGGCAGCTTTCTATGTACTCAATATACACGAGCTTGCTTCAGGTGTGTCACCCTTTTACACCTACCCCGAACATACTGCTAAGAAAGGATCCGAAGAAGTTTATTCTCTCCTTTTTGACTACTTGATAATACTATTAGGCATCTGCATATCTTTTGCGATTCAGCTGGAGGACAAAACAAAAACTATACAATGTTCAGATTTGTACATTTCATGGTACATACTGTAAAATAGCTTGACTCAATAAAGATAACTTTTTCAATAAGGGAAATTTAGAGTGCGACAAAAATATGGGCTTAATCAATTTGAAGACAAGAATGGAATTACCAAACGACTGATATCAACTACTTTGGGAGTCCCGACAAAAACCGTTTCCATTCTTTGTGATAGAAGTTGAAAAACGTATGATTAAGAAATGGACAGACTTTTTCAAAGATAATTTTGTTTCAAAGTACCCTTTTGCAGTACAGAGTATTCGAGAAATTCATTACTCTAAGGAACATCCGCGACTCATAAGTTATCGGTCAACTTATAATGGGCATTGGCTAAAGGGACCAATTACAAAGATTATGAAGAAAAATGAAAATACCAGTCTTACTTCACTTGACGATAATGAGTTTGAACTTCCCACAGAAAGTTACCGTGGTAAGATTTTGGTTATCATATTTTTTTAGTAAGAGGTAACATCCTTTATTATTTTCCAGATGTACTTCCAATAAATGAAGATAAGTACCTTAATTTTATGAAGCTCAAGGCGTTTTGTCAAAACCCTGATGCTTGGACCTTCTATGGGGGGCTACCTCACGCACAACAAGTAAATAAAAAGCCTAATAAAAAGTCTAATAAAAAGACTAATAAAAACATTGAACATTAAAGTAAGACGGACATTCCTAGTTCTGTCTCTGTACAATTGGTATCTGGAACCATTTTTATGGTTTTTTATTAAAACTACTCTGAGTTATTTCATGTAATGATAAATTTCGTATGGCAAAACCTCCATTTAGTTAAACTGAAAAAGAATTCTTTTCATTGCAATGTTATTTCTTCCCTTATATTAGAATGCAACTTATAATTTCAATTTTCTTGAATAAATAGTTTTGTGACATTTCTTGTTTTATTCCTGTACCCTTCATTTATTATTATTATTAATATATCCGAACTTGTTTTTATCAATATATTTAAATGTATTTACCTTGATGTATTCTGGTTGTAGATGATCCAGTTTCATCAGATTTATTTCCACCAAATGTAATTCTAAATTTATTGCCTTTGCACACATCATAACTGCCCTTACCGGAGGACTACTTTGAGTCATATATAACTTTGGAGACATGTCTAAAAATTAATTAAAATAACGGAAATTGAAAAAAAATATCGCAATTAATATAACACCGGTATCTGCTAAAATGTATAGACAATAGCCAATTTGATTAAATATATAATAACAAAAATGATAAAATATAGATTATGCTAACCAGCAACATGAGATGGCAGGACCAATGTGCGCCTGTGCGGCTAATGGAACAATTAAGCATCGAACTCATCAGATGTTTATAGTATTTCACAATTCTTTATCTGATTGTAGAATTATGTTTCATCTGAATACCTGGAATTTACTTATAACAGTTATGACGTGTTTTCTGTTCTGTAATGCAAATTTGGCAAATTAAGTTTAAACCATGAACAACAATGCCTTACATTAATTTTCCTTTTGTAATAATTTAAATACAAGACTTTAATTATTTATTTTATGAAAAAAAATCTTTTTCATTTTATTCTGTTATAATAACAAGCTGGCAAAAACATGAAACTTTGCATAGAGAACTGAATATCCCATATGGGTCACTTTCGATATGAGGAATTCTTCGATGTGGTTTTATGAAAATATACAAATTTAAGTGAAAACTGTAAGCACAACACCAGTTACAGCACTCAAAATTACGGTTGAGAGACTTAGTGCCGGTATTTTCACCTCTGGCTAAGTTACTGGTAACTAACTAAAAGATTAGAAATGTGAATATAGTCATAAATAAAATACTGAAGTAAAACCACTTCCAATTATCTTGTCAGTTATCAGTATCTTACCCAGAGGTCAAAAGACCGGCCCTTAGTGTCGGTCTTTTCACCTCTGGGTAAGTTGCTGGTAACTAACTAGAAGAATAGAATATGAATATAGCAATAAATAAAATATTGAAGTAAAACCACTTCTAATTATCTTGTTCATCGAAAAAGGAACCTGAAATCACTCCTTCATCTGGCACGGATGAAGAATCTAATGATGTTGGACAGCAGATGGAAGAACAAGGGGAAAGAATGGTCGATATTCTGAGAGACGATCCAAATAAAACTTCACAAATCGCAAAAGACATTAATGCCGATTTCGCAGTTAGGTGGACTAATTACCTGATAAATGGTTTGGTAAAGAAAGAAAACAGCATTAATTCAAACTTACTGTACGCCTGGAAATTGCTTTTCTCTGGGTGCACCAAAGCTAAACCCAGAAATTCAAGCGGTATTAACACGTTAAGTGTCACGTCATATTCGGTTATCTTTATTATAGGGCCAAACTTTATTTGTTGTACATTTGGAATGTTTTTAATTGAAAACGCTTGAGTTTTTGCTATATTTTGAAAAAATTATCAAAATTTTTCCAAAAAGCAAAAAAAGTCGGTCCCTAGGGACCGCCGTGGCCCCCTAGGAAATTATTGTTGGAAAAGCGTGATCGGTCCTATTCGGCAGTCAGTCGGAAAAATACGTTTTTCATTTTAAAACCGCGTATTTATGCAAATAAGGTTTAGTGCTTCTGTATTATCGCTGTGGCATAGTCGGTGTGCGTTTCAGTGTTAAAATGGCTAATTTAAATATTCTTGACCGTACTAAACGTTTGTTATTATTGTCAAAACTTGCAAAAAGTGAGAATGATGATGGCAAGAGGTTCTATATAATATACGATTTTGTTTAAAATACTTAGGTTTACCTAAATTTTAGAAAGCTGTGATGATAATGTTGAGCCAGATCCATATAGCTCATCCGACTCAATTGTAAATCCATGCTACTACCTAGTGATGAGTCTGAATCTGATTTGAATAACCTCCCGACAACTATGAACCAAACTGATTCAAAAATAAGCCTAAAATAATTATCAAACAATTAGCAAGTTTTATTTTTTTTTATAGGTAACTTATACTTCTAATGTTGAAATCTTACCGGAAGTTGCAAATATTGGTTCTAATCTTAAAGAATCGAGCAGTTCTGATTCGGAAGATAATCAAACAGCTGTGAATCAAATCATTTAAGTTTTCTAAATAATTTTACTCAGTAACAAGGTATTTGTTCTTGAAGTAGCAGCTGCGTTACAAGAGGGTACTCCCTATGATTTTTATCTTTATTTGTGGATAATGAAGTCATAGACCTCACGGTGGAACAAACTAACCTTTATGCCACCCGGGTTATTTGCTCAGCTGAAGATATTCCAAACTCGTCAAGGCTTCATAAATGGTCTCCTACTAACAGAAAAGAAATGGTAAGATTTTTAGGCTTAATCGGATATATAAGGCTTGTAAGAATGTCGACAATTCGTCACTACTGGAGTAGAAAGCCAATTTTCCGCAATGATAAAAAAGTTATGAGTAGAAATCGTTTCGAATTACTGCTACAACTATGGCATTTTTCCGATAACAAAAATTGCCTTGAAGGTGATCGTCTTTTTAAAATTCAGCCACTTATTGATAAGCTTGTCATGAAGTTTCAATCTGCTTTTACTCCAGGTACTAAAGTTTGTACGAAGTCAATTGAAATCGTATAAAAACTAAAAGCCTGCAAGAACCGTCGGCATCTCTTTATTGTACATGGGCGGAGGTAAATAGAAATGCTTGTCATAAGAAAATGTTATACTTTTTTGAAAATTGTATTAATTCTTATTATTTTTTGTTTATTAGATAGGCTATTTTTGTTCATTTCGCCAATAACATATTTTTGAAATATTATATCAGTTTTAGATATACCTAAAGTCTAAATATTTAAATTTATTGGGTTTAGTTTTAAAGTTAACCCATACTATATTGAAATATGTTATTGCTTAGTAAGGACCAACGAAAAGGTATGAACATATCCTTGCCAGGATGAGGGAATGGGACAGGTTAGATTAGCGAGGGGCAAGGATGTTATATAGTAAAAAATAAAATTAAAGTTTCTTCTAAAATAAAAATAAAAATGTAAGTTTCTTAACCAAAGCAAAGAATTAGTACCACAAAAATAAATATTTGTTTAGATAAAACATAAATAAAAACAAAATTAAAATATGTCTAGAATAAAGTAACTTAAATTAAAATTTCTTGTCAACTAAATAAAATATATTCCAAGAAATGTAATAATAAAAAAGTAAACTTCATACCTAATATAATATCTAAATATTTTGTTCTGAAAATATATGTATATTAAAAAAGTTAAAGGCTAAAAGTTGACGCGTCCGAATCTTCACTTTCTGAAGAGGAATCATTACCCGGTTGAATTATAATCGGCGCAATGGGGGGTAGTGTTGGATATTGATTTTCTTTATTAATTACATGCTAAACGCAATTTTTCCATAAATCAGTATTGTCGAGGTCATTTATTACTTCTCTTATATGATCAACTACTACCGCGCTTAACGTTGGAGAGTCATTACATTTTCGCAAACGATCTTTTAAAGTTGCCCAAACCATCTCGATAGGATTAAATATGCAATAGTACGGAGGTAAGCGCAAAAGTGTATGACCGTGTACATATTGGATAAGTTATCAATAACATATTCCTTTTTGAAATTCTGTTCTTTTATTCTATTCAGTAATTCCCGCTTTATTGGAACTTTTACAGGAATTTCCATATTTTTTTCTCTCACGAATTTTAAAATGTCTTCCTTTCTTGTACTGATGTTTGGTATTTTATTTAATATTCGCGAGTGATAAGAAGCATTATCTAATACAATTACCGATTTAGGCGGAATATTTGGTAAAAGTTGTTCTGAAAACCATTTTTCGAATAAATCGGATGTCATATCTTCGTGATAGACTGCAGAAGACTGCGATATTTTTTTGGCCGACAAGAGCAACGCATTAGGTACAAACCCGTTTTCACTTCCCGCATGAAGTATGATAACGCGTTTTCCTCTAGAACACGGAGTATTTAAAACACAATTATTTGAACCGTCTACCCAACCATACTGAACTACATCATGCGTGTAAAACCACGTCTCATCTAGATACACTATATGCCTGTTTAGTTTACGATATTCTCTGATTTTTTCCAAATAATCTACCCGAAGTGCTACTATACGTCGCGATTCCATAATTACCATACGACTGTCAAGTTTTTTATGTTTAAAACCTCATTCTAATAAAACATTTCGTAGTGTATCTAAAGAACTATAATTACATTCAGGATAATCGCTTAATTTTTCTCGAATCATTTTTAACGTAGGAACTATAATTTTTTCATACATATTATAAATTATACACCGTATTACATCTTTGGTAGCATCATCAATATTTTTTAATTTCATATTTTTCCGTTTCTTATTTGTACCGTGATATATAACATCTCCTTTTTTAATTACACAATAAATTGTTGATTTTGATATATTAGTTAATTCGTTAATACGTTCTATTATTTCTTTCTTACATTTTTCATGATTTTCGCTTTTTAAACGTTCATATATATTTAAAATAATGCGTTGACTTTGTATGTGTAAATCTTTATTTTGAAACTCTAAATTTATTTCGTCTTCCTCGACAATAACAGGCTCAACTATTTCGGGATTTTCGGGCGTTATTATATTATCTTCTGTTTCAAATGGTCTCCAGAAAGCCATGGTAAATTAGTAAATAATACAATATCTTAAATACCTTTTATGTAGTAATAAATATTTACCAATATGAACACTAAGTATAAACTGAACCAAACTTGATATTATAATAGGTATTTCTGCACTGCACTGGACAAATGTAATAAATAGCTACGTAATCGACTCCACGTTAACTACTGACTGATATAAACTTAAACACCCACCGACCTACCGACCAACCGGACTGACGAATATCCTGATCCCAGCCAATCGTCGCCCAACGTCCTCAAAACATAGCCAATGCCGGCACATCTCACAAGTGTACGTAATTGTTGAGAAACGATTTAATGAGTTTTTTTATACTAGTGGGCCTGTCCGTTTTATTATCTTTAAACACGTGCAGTCGTAGATGGTTCATTCAGGCTGATTACATTGCCAGTCTCGGACTCACCTGCACAATTTCACCTACCATTCGATTCTCGATACCATTGCTAAATACATAGGACAAAATATCAAGTTAAGTGCGCACAGTCCTGTGCTTTAACAATGACCAATTTCAATTGACTTCGTATAAACTTTACTGTTTGTGTAGATGAGTCAGTAGTTCCGTTTAGGGGACGCCTTGTATTTAAGAAGTATATTCTTTTAAAAACACATAACTATGGGGTCAAAATATTTATGCTCTGTATTTCAGACGGCTATACCTACAATATGAAAATATATTGCGGAAAAGAAAAGGATGCTGGTGCTAGCGTTCCCACAGATGTTATTATGTCACTTACTGAAAACCTTTTAAACAGTGGAAGAACTACGATCACTGATAATTATTACACTAGCTTCGATTTAGCCAATAAATTATTAGATAGACACACTACCTTTTAGGAACATTGCGGTCTAATAGGCGAGGAAATCCAAAGGAAGTTACAGAGAAAAGCTTAAACGCGGCGAAATTGTGGCTAGGGAAAACGAACGGATTATATGCGTAATGAAATGGCGCGATAAAAGGGATGTATTGGTGCTATCAACAAAACACACAGACATCATGCAGGATATTCAAGTTCGCAATGAAACAAAATCGAAACCTTTGGCTGTCACAGATTATAATAAAGGTAAAAGTTCGATAGACCTGTCCGACCAGATAGCATCTTATAATTCCTCATTGAGAAAGACAATCAAATGGTGCAGAAAACTAGCCATAGAAGTCATTTTTGGTACCAGTATAGTTAATTCGCATTATTCTTTCAAAAAGATTAATAGCTTTTCGATGTCAATAACAGATTTTCGCAAGAGTGTTTTCATGGACATGATTTTACAAAATGAAGATGAAACGAGTGATGCTGATAATTATTCGTCGTCCACTGATTTGTCTAATAGATGCAAGCGAAAGTCAGAATATTCTTTGGACAAAAAACCAGTCCATAAAGTTAGGAAATACTGTGTCGGTTGCTGTAAGAAAAGAATCAAGTAAGAAGAGTAAAGCAAGAGTCTAATATGATATTTATTTTTTTAATTTTGCTTCAATCATAGATCTAAACTTATCAGCTCCAAATTGATTTATGTCATAAAAAGACAGATTTCGCATTTTTTCTCTCCAGGCGCTGATTTTAGGATATTTCCCCTCGTCTATTGGTATTAAAACACTTGAATTTGTAGTCGTGGTAAGTATACTAAAGTCAGCAATGGATAAACTATTTCCTGCTATATATGTGTTATCTTGAAGAAAGGTTTCAATAAACCCATAAGCTTCGTTGAGATCATTTACTTGCTTCTCTGTAACTTCTTTTGCACCTTCAAATAATACAGAAAGCTAAAAAAAAACATGTTAGTCAATATATACATTTCTTAAATTATTGCATTACCGCCGCTCCTAAATGTCGTGCAAAGAGGATTCCTGCATCAAAATAAAGTCTTTGATTGATAAGTGCACGTTTCTCCACTTCTTCTGGATATAACGATTTGTCGTTGCTATATTTGTCTATAAGATATCCCATTATCGCATGGCTGTCACATAACACAAGACCATTGTCATCTAGTGTCGGAACTGTATGTAGGGGATTTAACTAAAAATAATAATATATTAAATGTCAAGATAAACTTGATACATTTACTGTTCATGATACGCCGTACAGTGGTCCCACTTCATATAAGGCTACACCAAAAATGCTTTTTGCTAACATCTTCCTTGAAAGTGGAAATTATTTTTATAATTAAGCAGATTAAGTTATAGGTCCTTAACTTTTATTAACGTATTACACATCAATTGAAAGAGTATTTCTTCTACTTTTTAGAAATTGTTTGTTTCATTTCTAAGATATATTACTTTTTTTATACAGTTTCTTTTTCATACCCACGATACAATTTTAAAAAAAATTACTTTGACTAAACTTTTAACTATTTTCTGGGTCTGCCCCGGTCAAGTGAAATACTACTTGTGACAGCTAGAATATCTACCTATACATTGCAATAAAACTCTTACTGCATTTCGATGCATTTATATGTGAACATGGAAAAATTGTGAAGCAATGTAGGATCACAGGTTTCTAACATGTAACGCCATTGTTGACAATTAATTTCTTAAAATGTTTATGGCATAATCAAATATGTGTTTAGTGACAATAATCCATTGTTTTCTGTTTTTTTCTGATCATTATTAGGTGTCCACGCGGTTTATCATATACCGAAAGCTTGTATCAATACGAAAATGTTATCGCTTGGTCACGTAGAAGTGAGGCAAGCTGCTGGTATTAAATAGTTAAGTTTTATGTCGCCGCAAACCCTGGATGTAATTCACGGAGATTAACTGGAAGGAAAAACATATATAGTGACTTATTCCAATGAAGAAGCTCTAGAAATCTTGTTCGATTTGGATTTAACAATACAGCAATATGAGTACCTCAGAAATTGTATTACAGGTATAGATCTTAATTTGATTGCCATGTACAATAAGATGGAAGCTAAATAGGAATGTTATCCGGCTAATGTGGAGATAACCGACATAATTGCACAGGTAAATGTGCAAGCTTTCTAGATCACACAGCTAATAGATTGCTAATGCTCGATTCCATTAATCTACCTGATGACGCGACGCGGGATTGATTTTATACAGTAAGAAGGGATTTGATGGTTCTTTTGCGCAAAGCGAATAGAAACAAATTTTGTCAGGCGAAAGCCAACTAATATCCGATTCAATCTGTTGATATCATCACTTGTACCACATAAAATTGTTAATGAAGAGAATGACATTATTATTTGGCAAAATCCATCACCCTCGTTAATCCGCTTTTATCGTCCTATTCTTATAAAGTCAACAAAAAGATACTCCCGAGAAAACTAGGAGTATTGTAGGGAAATTAGATAACTAATACTTGCGTTAACATCTTCTTCCATAATGATAAAGAAAAAGATATTCTGTAAAGCACATCTTATACTTCACTATGATAGAGGGTAAAATGGTTCAGTCTTTTAACAAATACACCATCGAGTACTACGTGTAATGCATGCCTAGCTAAACCGAGGTAAATGAACGATCCTGCACGTATAAAGCAGGAACCAGAAGAAGAGGAAACATTCAGATTTGGACTATCAACTTTACACGCTTGGACCAGGTATATGGAGTTAATTCTTCATATATCCTATAATCTATCATTCCAGAAGTGATCTACGATCACCGGAAGAAAATAAGAGAGAGAAAGGAACTAAGAAAAGGTGTGCAGGAATGTTTCCGTAACGATTTTGGTTTAATAGTATAGAAACCTCGTCAAGTTAACAACAATAGCAATTACGGAAATACTACAAGAAGGTTTTTTGCCAACATTGTTTGTATGTCTGAAATAACAGGCATTATTGAAGAAGTGATAAAAAGATTCCATATCATACTTTACACTATGTCTTTTCAGTTTACAAAGTTCTGATTCACGTAGATAACATAATTAGATACAATTCTGTTTTGCCTCTTGGACAACTATCTGAAGATGCCGATAAATTTAGAAACAAAGATTATAAAAACAGGAGACTACATTATTCTAGCAAATGTTTCATGTCAGCGATCAATGAAGATGTTTTTCATTTTTTGCGGTGCACATACGATCCTTTTATATTGAGCATTAAAAACCAACCCTCACAAAAACACAGACCTTGATGAGGAAGTTTTAGCTTTACTGCAGGATTAAAATTATTATTCCCCATTTTTTACAATGATGCAGTTTAAATTTTTTATGATCTTGTTCCACAGTTAATGTTAATTTTACTTTTTACAACGGAATTGTAATTTCCACGATTAAAGAAGTGTGAAATTTAAATATGAATATAATTAATTGAAAATATGTACAGCATGACAACTTCCAGAATGATTTAAAATCAAACGTATGATATCCAAAATTTCAAATCCGGCTCATGAGTACGTGATCACGCCTTGCGACGCCGTCTTTTTACAAATATTACCATAAAATCTATCCAAAATTAAAGTATATATTTAAAAAGTTGCTGGAAAATTCAATATGCGTATTTGCGAGATCAATCTTTGTATTTTTGTGTATAAATAAATACGGCAATGATAAATAATGAGATAATGAAATTATGAAATGAACCCAATGCGTTTCGGGTTTAAAAGGGGAGACTGTTCGTGCAAATAGCATATAAATTACACAAAGAAAACACAATGGTATTAAATAATCTCTACAAAAAAAATCAGTCGTAACTTTAAGGGCGAAGTTACATATGTATATATACTGATCAAAATCCTGGAATTATCACAATCCTCTGTTCGAACCATACAGTACAAAATAACCCCATATTGATACATAACCCCATACTACTAATATATCTAATAATAATTTCAAACAATCGACATAAGATTATTATTTAATGACGAAAGGGAACAGACGAAATTCCACAACTAAAAATAACAAAAAAAACCTCTACGATTAATAAAAACTCGTATACAAAAGTTTGTTACAGCGTGGTTCACGTTTAAGTAAATTGATACATATTATCGGGTATCTTAAGTATGTAAATTAATTATTAAAAAAAAAACCTGGAAAAATAGTCTTGTTGTTCCCCGCCTCGCGGGTGGTCTACCGTCTCTTGCGGTGTTCCAATGTGTCTCAGTCGTCTCCAAAAACTTCGCTGCTACACCTCGTATACATAGACGTCCACTCCAGGGCTAAGTTCGAAAATGATATAATTTTTCCTGGAGTATGACTTCTTTCCTTTCTAAAGAGTTAATGTAGACAAGGATACAATGATACTCTGGGTTACACTTTGGTTATTTTCGAACGGGCTCCAGGGCGATATTTGGAGTGAGGGAAAAAAAAGCCCTGCAATGAGGTAAATAGCCTTAGGCAAAGCTCATTCCAAAAGAAAATTTTAGAGAGTAATTTTTGACTAGAATACTATACGTACAAGGAAAAATGGAGGAAAAAAAGGGACTTACTTGAAGTTATTAATCGGCCTGAAGTAGCCTCCTTGTCTTGAGAAATAATCGATAGACGTATTCGGCGCGATGAGAAAAAAATTAAGAATCCAGATAACTCTGCTTGCGGGACAGGAAAAAAAATAAAATCACAACAGATCGCACAAATCTCACTAGATAATTCACTGTCCCGTTTTATGACCAATTTCACCATAAATCCCCAAACTGGGTAAGTAAAAAAATACAAGCTCGATGAAAGGTCTATTTATTTACACAATCGGTCGAACAGTAGTTATTCTAATCTAATCAAAAGGGAAAAAAACGTCAAAAAAACGAATCATTCACAAGAAAGCTATCGGCGGCTTTTCAACAAGTCCTGCTCCAGGCAATTGCGAATTCAGACAACCAGTAATACTTCCCTTTGTAATTAACGGTTACCTATATTAATTTATACAAGGCTCCGCGGAGGTTATTCCTTGGTAAATCTTTATGTTAAGTTGATGTTACGTGGCAGTGAAAACGACTGTAACATAGTAATTAGGAATTGTACTAAAATAATTGTGGATTACACTTTTCATTATTATTTTACGCCATACAAATTGATTAAATTTTGGAATTTTAGTCCGCCATATTGGATCTGCTATTTGGAATGTTGGAATTCTGATATCATTTTTCAGATTCAATGACCCAAAAAAAACCAAATCAAGTTTATAAAAATTGGCAAAAGAGCAAAATTTGCGGTTCAAAGAATTAATGTTTGTTATTTTTTAATGAACAAATAATATTTTAATGACTCTTCATTGCTCACATTACACTTTAACTCTTTCCTATTCCACACACCAAATTTTATAAGAATTGGTCTAAAAATTACAGTTACAAATTTTTGGCAAAAAAATATCTGTTTAGCACCACTGTGCACCGGCGCGTCGTAGCTCCAGTTTAGATGAATCTACCGATTTCTTCTAAAAGTATCATAATAATTAAGAGAGAAAGTCTCATGCGTACATGATACAAGTTTATTTGTGGTATGATGTGGAAAATATAACATGTACGCGGGCGGTTCATAGACGTAGCAACAACAAATTCGTCTGTTCACGTTCATGTTAGGGGTGGAAACAAAAAAAAGTTACAAATTATTGCCTCTTCAAGGCTGATCTTGTTCCATATGTAAAATAAAAATCCATGCCATATTTTGGATCATTCAGACTATATTTAGGGGTAACAACCATACGCAGATTTTATTAAATTAAACGAAAAAGCTTTGAACATTTAGAACGTAATTCTTTTATTTAAATACATGCATCACCTTCCCACATCCTCTCCACAATGCGTTAGGATATTTTAGAAGATGGAGTAGAAAAGTTGCAGATCACTTTTAAAAGGCGCATCTTGAGTTATCGTTTGTCCACAAAATGAGTATATTTCTGTTGTTTTCGTAGTTCCATAAATATCAAATAAACTAAAAATTTTAATACATATACAAATATTTTTTTACTGTTTTAATTGTTTTGTTTTCGGTTTTTTTTTAGTAAAAAATTCAAAAACCGATTCAACCGGTTTTTTGGAATACTGAAATTCGAAAACCGGTTTTTCAAAAGTGGGTTGTTGTATAAACCTTAATCAAGAACAATTATACCACAAAAAAAATGTAATCTGTAGCTCATTGTACTGTCGCATATAAGGGCATAAGTTTATGTGATTTTTTTTTCTTAATTCCAGGTCCAAAATCCTTCCTGTAAGTTTGGGGATTAAAAACTAAATTACTCTGTACATATTTAATATATCTCTTAATCATACGAGGCCCATTAAATTAAAGATAATATTCAAGGCAAGTTATTTATAGATTTTTGAAACAAACAAAAGACGAATAAATACGTAATCACTAATCATTAATGAATAATGATCAAAAATATCATTTGTATGTTCAGTCCTAATAATAAAATAAATATGTATTAAAAAATAAAATGATATATACCTTAACAAATTCTGGTTTTAGATGTTCCAGTTTTAAAAGATCTAGTTCCACTAAATCTAATTCTACGTTTATAGCTTTTGCGGCTAGCAAAACTGCTCTGCATGGAGGACTAGCGAAGTCTATATATAATTTTGGAGCCATATTCTATAAGAGTTAGTATCAACTTGCAACTGTAATCAATGCGAAATAAGTTCCAATGTATATGAACTGCGAGAAATTTCGACTACACAGATATAAAGTAAACAAAATATAAGCTGATAATTTAGCTAATATTACAGTCCCCTCTATGCGCGTCTGCTATAATTGGTAAAAAGAGCATTAAATCTATAAGCAGAAATGAGGTCATATGGTTCTGGAGGTCATTTCATTTGCAAAATTAGGGAGACAACTTTTTTTCAGAATATGTTTTATTGACCTATCGGAAATAAGAAAGTGCATGATGCCTCGAATGATTCATGTTCAGTTATTATTTATAATTATTTGAATGATAGCGTTACCGGCTCAATAAATGATTAGTTTCGATTTTAGTACTGTTAAAAATGTAATGAAATGTCTAAAAATATATTGTGTAAGAATTACCTGAACCCGAGCGTTGCCGTAATTCTATGTTTGATAGTCAGAAAACACAGCCGATGAGTCCTAGGGGGCATGGAGCGAAGACATTCGCGTGACATTTGTATTTTTTTTTATTGTAAACCAATGAATTAATTTTTATAAATTGATTGTGGGTATAATTTCTGGCAGTTTAAATCAGTTCATTCTTTCATCAGAATTGGGATACACACACGTCATAATATGTGAAAAGATAGTTGGGCAATATGGAGAACACAAGTGGCCATTCGATGCAACAACATCGCTGTTGCAAGCATCAAAACATGGACATGATAGAGCTGTGATACGAAAGGTTAGAAGATTCTCTCATGGTAGCTGCTCAATAAGTGATGAGTTCGCTTCTCAGACCAGTCGATTAAGCTACAAATTTTTTGATAATATGGATAGACGGAAATAAGTACGGGGACACGAATTCTCATTATGAGATAAATATATCCGCAAGCAAAAACATTGTACAAGAATTTGATCCCTTAAAATATAATATCAATATGTGGTTAAATGCAATTGATGGATATGCATTGATGTATAGTTGGTCCGAACGTGTAACTTGCCATTTGGCGTTAAGTAAACTACGTGTGCAAGAACTTTGTTAAATATGGATCATTGCCACATGGATCGTCAAGGTTGTTTTTGGCTACGGCGCGCGGCGTCTGAAGTATATCAACAGACATAAACTAAATATGTCAATACTAGGAAGTTGATACAGAAAACAGAAAATTGTTGATATATTTTGGATCGCATGAGCTGGGACGAGGAGAAAGAAACAGTTAGACATTCATTAAATAAGGATGTATTGGTATGAATTTAATTGTGTTAACGATAAACGTAATCAAGTAATAGTATATATGTGTGAATAAATATTTTTCTTTGGTGAAAAATCTTTTACCCTTACATAGCAGTGGCGGGATAGTCTACCCTGTTATGTGGCTAAGTGACAAAAAAAGAGGTTTTAATGTGTTAGTTAGGTTTTACCGTAGTTTACGATGAGGAAAACACATTCAAAGAAGGTAGATCCAGGAGATCATTGCCGTCGTCGAGTTCATCGTCTTGAGAGGATGGCCGACAACGTAAGAAAATTAAAAAGTTAAAGCGAAAGATAAGTAAACTCACACAACAAGTAAGTGATAGCCATAGTAGACAAATAATGTCATCTGTAAGTGCCATTATTAATGTATAATATAACTGTTATATTGCTATTTGATCTAAGCGTGGAACATTTGACAGTTACCGAGTGGGTTCAAAAGTGGATAAACTAGTGGTTTGCCACAATTGGGATAAATTAATTACTTTAATATTAGCAACTAGTAGATTAAGTGGGAATGCACGTACAACACGGCTCAATTTTCGTGTTTAGACTGTGTAGTATTAGTATCTAGAGTAAGTGGAGTTACTCCAGTTTAGTAGCGGACAGCTGGCAGCAGAGAGAAAAGGACACTGTCCATCGAGCTGAAAAAAGATGTCGGTTGTTTTTAGTAGTAGTTATAAAAATAAGTGTATATAACAAATAGTAAATATTGTAAATAGTAATACAGTGTTGTTAATGAATAAAACAAGGAATAGTACAGACTGGGACACTATTAAACAATTATTACAAATAATTTTCCGTGAACGGCAAAATTCGGGAAATTATTAGTTGAAGCCGCTATTTATGTACCTCATCTAAAACAAAATTTGGAGAAAATTAACTAAACTTCACTTGCCAATTTTTGATGAATTTATAATAGACAGTGCGTTAGAAGGTATTACAGATAGAAACGTTCATTTCACTCTATATTTTAAACTTTTACCAAGAAGAGGATACATAATTTGTGTTAAAAACATTAAGTTATCATCAAGGCCTGCTAATTTTCAGTAAATAGGTGAACTGGTGAATTATTCAAATATTATCGATAATTTAGATAGTATTAAGGGCAATGAGACAATTGTAGCGAAAGACAGTTTTACAGTTAGGAATGAACAATTTAGTTCGCGTCCATTGTTTAGTAGTAAACAGGAGCAACAACAGAGAAGTCAATTGTTACAATTGTGGTGGAAATCATTTTGGTGTCGTAAACCGAAAATAAAGTACACGCTCTGTAGAAAATTTGGACATACACGAGAGCAATGTAAATCATGGCTATATCAGTTCTGTGTAGTATAATAGATATTCTATCCATATAATGTAGGAAACCTGCCGTTACTTTAGCAAGTTAGAAATTTTATATATAATTTGTTTCGGACTAAGATGAGAGAGGGTTATTCTATATGCGGTTTGAACTCCACAATAAACTGTACGACATCGTCTATCTTTACGTTACACAAAATCCTAGGATTTTCAGTTATTCGTTGACTTGAGAGGCGGATAAGAAATTTTTTTTTAGGCAAATTTTTTTGCATTTTACTGTACTTATATTAATAGAAAAATATGATACAAAAACTTTTCTGGTTTAAATCATTGATTTTACATAATATTTACTATTTTTTCCCTATGTAATTTAAAAATCCCGTAAGTACGGCAATAAAGTTTCTTTATAAAACTAACAAAAATTTTGATCTTCGAGAATATCAATTGTTAGAAAAACCCCATTTCAAAAAAGGTGTTTTTAAATAAAACGACTCGTAATCTGAGAAAACTGCCGTGTTTATTGTAAGGAACTTATCCTCTTCTTTTTGCATTCAAAAACCAACAACCAGCTTAAAAAACAACACAGAACAGAAAAAAAAAGACCTATCTCTGTGACAAGTTCTAACAACTTAACTTACACATTAGAATGGGCCGAAAAAAGACTTTATTTTTTTTCTATCGCTATACCTCAAAAAAAAGTTGCATATCGCCTAGCTAAGCAAAATGAAAAAAAAAATCAAATAAAAGAATATCTTCCGTTCGCGCATGGCGCTCAAAGTTTTAAAAAAATTTCGAAATTTCGGTTTTTTTTAATTAATTTTTTATAATTGTTAAACTCAATACCAACTAAGCGCTATAGGTACTAATGTGAAGTTTGGGGTATAGGGATACGAAAAAAAATTGAAACCCTTAAATTGAAAATATTTAGTGTTTGCGCAAAATGCTCAAAAAACTGGATTTTTTTCTGAAAACGACTATATTTCGTAGCTTATCTATTTTATGTTCAGTCTATATAAATGATAAACATGTTTTTATTTTCAACTTCTTTATTCAATAATCATTAATCAATCACTTTAAAGTTTGATTTTTGGGAAAATTCGGGCACAAAACTTCGTGACAGGAGGGTAGTTCGTATTAATCCGTCTCTTGCGTCAGCGCCACACACTTTTTGAGATACTTCAGTCACAAGTTTGACATACCGTTCAAACCGCCTGGGTATGACAAGGGAAACTTTGGAAATCTGATTGCGGCGATGTGTCTGTCATTATCATTTTTATATGTCCTCATCCGTGATTTTTCTTAGTAGTGGAGGAGGAAAGATTTTCAAACTATCCCACCAAATTATATCGACGTAGTATGTTGCTTCAAAGTTTAGTTTTGGCGTGGTGAAATTTCGAATGGTCTTTCCCTTGTAAAGTGATCAAGCTTTCAGTAGTCTGCGTAGTCCCAGTTCTCTAATAGTTCTTCTTTCATCCACTGTCATTGCAAGAATCAAATTTGTTACATGCCTCTATGGTTCAAAATCAAAACCAGCAAACATTTCACAGATGGTCCAAAGATACTTTTTGAAGCTATCAGAACATCACGGTACCTAAATCAAAATTTATTGCCAGTAATGGAGCGAAATGCTTTCTTTGCTCATCCCGAAAATTTGATTCTTGCAATGACAGTAGATGCAAGAAGAACTATCAGAGAACTGGGACTACGCAGACTACTGAAAGCTTGATCACTTTACAAGGGAAAGACCATTCGAAACTTCACCACGCCAAAACTGAACTTTGAAGCAACAGACTATGTCGATATGATGTGGTGGGATAGTTTGAAAATCTCTCGTCCTCCACTACTAAGGAAAATCAAGGATAAGGACATCATAAAAATGATAAAGACAGACACATCGCCGCAACCAGATTTCCAAAGTTTCCCTTGTCATACCCAGGCGGTTGAACGGTGTGTCAAACTTGTAACTGAAGTATCTCAAAAAGTGTGTGGCGCTGACGCAAGAGACGGAATACGAATTACCCTCCAGTCACGAAGTTTTATGCCCGAATTTTCCCAAAAATCAAACTTTAAAGTGATTGATTAATGATTATTGAATAAAGAAGTTGAAAATAAAAATATGTTTATCATTTATATAGACTAAACATAAAATAGATAAGCTACGAAATACAATCGTTTTTAGAAAAAATCCAGTTTTTTGAGCAATTTGCGCAAACACTAAATATTTTCAATTTAAGGGTTTTAATTTTTTTTTCGTATTCCCTATACCCCAAACTTCACATTAGGACCTATAGCGCTTAGTTAGTATTGAGTTCAGCAATTATAAAAAAATAATTAAAGAAAACGAAATTTCGAAATTTTTTAAAACTTTGAGCGCCATACGCGAACGGAAGATATGTTTGTATTTGAATTTTTTTTTCATTTTGCCTAGCTAGGCAATATGCAACTATTTTGAGGTATAGCGATAGAAAAAAAATAAAGTGTTTTTTCGGCCCACTCTATTACACATGCGCACACTGCAATTGTGTGTACAATTTGTCTACTCCTTATTTCAGTACTATTTGATCTACTACCCATTTTAACTTAAATATATATCAACTACTACAATCATAAATCATAAGTCTTAACATAGCCCCCGCCTTGGAAGGTTTCCTTCCAAAAAATAAAATAACAAACAAGTAGGCATGATGTTATAAACTAATTAGGTAAAAACGAACTGCACTGCACTTTCACTGAAAAGTTTCTACTGGAAGGGGACACAATCTGCTAAATGACCTCTTGCACTCTCCAGATGAAGTTTGGACTGTAGCGACTCGAGAAATTTTATCCGGGGCAGGACGGAGTTTTATAATTCTGCCTAGCTTCCAACATAGTGGTGGCGTGTTCTCTTCCTTAATAAGAACTAGGGCGCCGTCTTTCAGTTGCTGTTGGTTAAGTTTCCATTTCGTTCGTTGCTGTAACTCGCTGACGTATTCTAATGACCAACGGCACCAAAATTGTTGTTGGAGCTGTTGTAGTTTTTGATAACGAGTTAATCTATTTTCGGAAGTGGCTAGCATGTTAGGGTCAGGCAATGAGGTGAGTCGTCTCCCTATGAGGAAATGTGCGGGGATAATGACGTCCAGGTCGGAGGGGTCCGAGGACACAGGAGTTAACAATTGCCTCTATCTGATAAAGCACAGTAATAAAATCTTCGTTCGTTAAATTTGAATTTGCTAAAACTCTTTTTAAATGAAATTTTGAAAACTTGATTCCGGCCTCCCATAGCCCTCCAAAATGTGGGGAGTGGGCCGGAATGAATGACCATTGAACCCCATCATTTGAAAATGTGTTCATGAGCTCTTTATTCTGAGAAACTAAAAAAACGTCTCAGCTCTGCCAAATCAGCACAAGCGCCGACAAAATTCCGACCATTATCAGAGTAGACCCTTTGTGGTCGACCTCTAGGCGCAATAAATCGTCTAAAAGTGACTATGAATGCATTGGTGGACAAACTAGTTACTAACTCCAGATGAATTGCCCTAGTGGCAAAACAAATGAATAAACAAATGTATCCCTTTACAATTGTACCACCGCGCCCTTGCTTTTGTTTCAAAGAAACCGGTCCAGCGTAATCAACTCCGGTTATAAAAAATGGTGGGTTTGGAGTCACTCTGAATTCTAGAAGGAAGCCCATCAATGGATTTATTTGCCTGGGTCTTGCTCGAAAACATGTTACACACTCATGAACGGTCTTTTTTTGCTAAATTTCGGCCCCCTACTACCCAGAAATGTTCTCTAATGGAAGACAGTAGCAATTGAGGTCCTGCATGAAACAGCCTTTTGTGTTCAAATTGAAACAATAACTTCGTTAAGTAATGACTTGAGGATAACACGATAGGATGTTTTTTTGTCGAATGAAAAATGAGACCTTTGAAGGCGACCTCCCACACGGAGGATATCATCTAGGTCTAAGAAAGGATTTAAATTTAACAATTTACCCTTACTCTGGCTGATACCTTTTCTTAAAGTGTGTATTTCGGTTTGCAATGAATCTTGCTGTGAAATGTTAACTAAAGCCTTTAACGATTTATCTAGCTCTGAAACAGATAGGCTACCCACTTGACGATTTTCTGGATTTCTACAGTTTGCACTAAATCTTAAACAATAAGCGCAAATTCTTTTTAGCTTGCTGAAGCTCGAATACCTTTGAAGTTGAGACGAAAACTCATTTGAGACAATAATTGTAAATGACATAACTTGTTGCCTACGTTCAGGAAGCTGACCCTGAAACTGACATTGAGATTTGGGCCACAATTCTTTAATTTGCGACAACCAACTTGGGCCATGGAACCATAAGCTGCTCTCTTTTAATCTTGATGGAAGAACACCACGTGACACAAGGTCTGCTGGATTTTTCTCAGTTCGTACATAATACCATTGATTCGTAGATGTTAGTGATTGAATCTGTGAAACTCTGTTTGCGACAAATATTTGGAACTGAGTAGCTGGTGATTTTATCCAACTTAAAGCTACACTTGAATCTAACCATAAACAAATAGAATGAAAAGTGTAACGGAATGACGAGATTATTTTTCTAATGATTTGAGCCAAAACTAGCGCCCCCACATAATTCTAACTTCGGAACAGTCAACGCCTTTATTGGTGCAAACTAGCTTTTAGCACATAGGAGGTTAACAAAAATATTTCCTTGATTGTCTATGCTCCGTACATAGACATAGGCCCCATAAGCCTTCAAAGATGCATCTGCAAAGCCATGTAATTCTATCATAGATGGAGTGCTGCACATGATATGCCTTAGTATACGAAGCTCATTTAATAAAGACAATTCCTCCTTAAATTTTGTCCATTCTGTAAAAAGATCTAAAGGAATAGGCGCATCCCAAGAAATTTTCAGTAACGATAATTTCTGAGGGAGAATCTTTGGAATTATAATACATGCACTTACAAGACCCAGGGGGTCAAATATCTGAGCGATATCTGACAGAATTGATCGTTTCGTAACCAGCCTCGGGTTCTGTATTGTACCAATGCTGAACATTAAAACATCCTCATTACACAACCAATAAAGTCCCAGAGTTTTAGTTTGACCCTTTTCACCAAAATTTAATATCTTTGATTGACCAGGAGAGTGAAGTTGTTGCAAAACCTCTTTAGAGTTTGAGTTGAACTTACGAAGTTCAAATCCCCCTGACTTTAGAATTCCTGAAACTTCCTCACAAACCTGAAGAGCTTCTTCAACAGTAGCCGCGTCTGATAGAAGATCGTCGACATAGAAATCGTGGGAGATAACCTCGGAAGCCCTTGGATATTTATCAATATTCTCAATGGCCAATTGTTTCAAACAACGAATCGCTAAGAAAGGACTTGAAGCTAACCCAAATGTAACAGTATTTAAATTGTATACGCTTACCTCTTCAGAAGAACTTGCTCGCCACCGAATTCTCTGAAGTGGTCTCTGTTCTTCTCTTACCCACACCTGGCGGTACATCTGGGCAATGGTCGCAGAAATGACAATGTTGTATCCACGAAATCTTAACAAGATTGAAACTAAATCGTCTTGCAACTGAGGACCGATAAACTGTAAATCATTCAGAGAAGCCCCTGTATCAGATGGACACGAACCATCAAACACAACTCTCAATTTTGTTGTAGTACTATTCTCATTTATAACCCCGTGGTGGGGAAGATAATAAGCGACACTAGCATCCTCAATTTGAACCACTTTTGACATATGACCTACTTTCTCGTACTCCAATAAAAACTCACAGTATTTTTCTTTTAGTAAAGGATGTCTATCAAGCTTGTTTTCCAAAGATCGTAGCCTGCGTAAAGCATTCTGCTTTGAATTGCCAAGTTGTGAAATCGACTGTTTGAAAGGAATTGCTACCACAAAATGACCATCTACATTTCTGTACATAGATTGAGAAAATAGATTTTCACATTCTTTATCATCATCTGAAATAAGCGTAAAACCTAAAGATGGCTCTTCTATTTCCCAAAACTTAGCTAACTGGCATTGAATTTCTGAAGTTTTACTTAAATGACACAATGTTCTCTGATTGGATAGTTGGTTGCCTATATTTCCTGACACTACCCAACCTAACATGGTTTTGTGTAAGACAGGTTGTTGTTCTCCAAGCTTGACTTGGCCCACACAAAGTAAATTCCAAAACACACTAGCACCGAGAAGAACGTCGATTCCTCGAGGTTTGTAAAATTCAGGATCTGCTAACTGTAAATTATTAGAAATTTTAAGTTGTCTATTATCAAAATATCTACCTGGAACATTTTCGCTAATGACAGGAATAACAAGACACGATATTGACATTTGAAAAGCATTATAACAAGACCCTATCTGAAGATCACACCTTTCTGTTATTTTTGAACTCGTTTGGCTTATCCCCACTACTGATAAGTCAACCTTAGATGTTTTCAAACCTAACCTTTTGCACAAAGACATGAAAATAAAGTTGGACTGAGACCCCGAGTCTAAAAGAGCCCGGCACGTCTGCAAATTGCCCCATGAATCCCTTACTTGTATTAACGAAGTAGACAGTAAAACAGCACAAGATTCGTGGCTCTGACTACTCAATGAAACAGAAGCGTTCTGATCTGAAAATTGCCTATTTTCAATAGAATTGTCACTTTTTACAGGTGTACTTGGTGTTGTCCTGTCAGAGAAACTAGCATTCGTATTGTTGAAATGAAGCAATGTGTGATGCTTGAGACCACATTTTCTGCAAGCCCCTGCTGTGCAGTCTCTACTAAAATGATTCGCCTTGTCGCAGTCTTCACACAATTTTCTTACATCAAAAAACGACTGAAGGACCTGTTGTTTTCTTTTTAACCAAAATTTTGCTGCATCCGGCTCGTCTCGACCATATGTTTTTAAATAAAACGACTCGTAATCTGAGAAAACTGCCGTGTTTATTGTAAGGAACTTATCCTCTTCTTTTTGCATTCCAAAATCAACAACCAGCTTAAAAAACAACACAGAACAGAAAAAAAAGACCTATCTCTATGACAAGTTCTAACAACTTAAATTACACATGCGCACACTGCAATTGTGTGTACAATTTGTCTACTCCTTGTTTCAGTACTATTTGATCTACTACCCGTTTTAACTTAAATATATATCAACCACTACAATCATAAATCATAAGTCTTAACAAAAGGAAATTATTAAAACTGTAAAAAATGACAATAATTGGTTGCAAATTAGTTTTTCATCCCTCTTGATAAATAACGTTCAGTGTATTTATGGGGTTTCTGAAATATGTGATTCAAATGGACAAAAGGTTAAATGTTTGGTTGACTTAGGAAGTACTGGCACTTTAGTAAGGTTTTTGGTAGATAATAAATTAAAATTAAACATGAACAGATCTAGGACAAAGGTGTTAAGGCCGTTTACAGGTAATACAGTTAACACCGCAATGGCCTCTAAAATATCTATACTACTAATAGAAGAAGCGAGTGCAACAGTTACTGCTTTGGTTCTAGAAGATGATCAGTTAAATCGTGAACATATTATTGAGATAGACTTCATTAGAGCATATTGTGTTATCAAAGCAAAATATAAGTTTAATTTATGAACGCTGCAACCTTTAGTTTTAACTACAGTAAACGAATATAATAACAAAATTGAGATTATAAAGGTGGAAAATTCTTTTTTGGCGATGAAGTCAATGATACTAATAAGTTAGTAGTAAATTTGTTGAATAATTACCACGACTGTACTTATTTTCTTTTGTAGACTTAGGTAAAGCTAATGCCCCATCAATGCAACTAAAGTTAAATTGTAATGACTAATGAGCCTGTAGTATATAATTCATATAGAATTCCAATTCTCACAGAAAAATATTTGAAAGGAAATGGAAAGATTTTTTGGAGAATAATATAATACGGGAGTCTGTTTCATCATATGCGAGGCCTGTTCTTTTAGTGAAGAAGAAGACAGTAGCTTATCGAATGGTGGTGAATTACATGAGACCGAATTCAAAATTAACCAAGGAGAAGTACCCGTTGCCTTTGATAGAGGATCAGTCAGATCGTTTGGGAGACAATTATTATTTTATTATCCTAGACATGGCTTCGGGTTTACACCAAGGGCCAATGGTCGAAGAATCCGTGGACAAGACGACGTTTGTTACATCAAAAGAGTAGTTTGAGTTTCTAAGGATGGCCTTTGGGCTTGCAAATTCCTCATCTGTTTTTCAAAGGTTAGTAAATGATGTTTTGGAAGATTTAAGAAACACGATTGCTTTTCCTTATGTTGACAATCCCATAATACCATTTACAACATTCAAAGAAAACCTTAGTCGTTTGGAACAAGTGCTACGTAAGAATAATTTTGATCTTGAGATTGAGTAAGTGTGCATTTTTCAAGAGCAAGATAGATTAGCTTGGGAGGGAAATCTGGAAGGAAGGGTATGGCCTGGTGCCAAGAGAACGGCTGCCCTCATGCAGATGTAAGTTCCTAAAAATGTGAAACAAGTTAGTCAATTTCTAGGACTCTCTGGATATTTTCATAAATTTTTCCACAATTATGCTACAGTTGTTAAACCTCTAACAAGATAAACCAGGACCAATGTCTGGTGCAGGTGGTCATCTGAACAAGATGAATGCGCCAATCCTATTGGCTTGATGACGGTCTCGGATGCTAGGGCCAGGCAGGACTATTGCCTTTTTACCCTAGTCATCGCTGTAGACCTGGACCGGCCTCGTGCAGGGCGGGTTAGCTTACTTTACAAACGGCCCCACTCACAAATGTGAGCGGTGCCGCAGATTTCGGTCAACCTACCTGGGTCCTGGCTCATGAACCCTGCTGGCTAGGGCCTCTTCTGGCGCTCTTCTGTCTTCGTCTTCTTTCTTCGCCAGCTTGTCACACCCAGGGGTAGTCATCTGTCTGTCGGGACTGTGCGGATATTTTTGACTTTGACTGCCAGTAAACAAAGTGTCAATTGACACTTTGTCGTCTGGATCATCGGACAAGGTGAGGATGAGCTCTGTAGCTCTAGGAGGTGAAGGCCTAAGTGCTTTCTTAGCACTTTCGTCCTTCACGGAGCAAGCGAGACAACGGGCACTGGTCGACTTACTGACCGGCGCCGCGGCGCCCGCAAGGTCTGGGGGAGGTGGTTGGTTTGTCATGTCTTTTCCGTGGTGTGGTCCATCTGTAAGGAAAGGATTAGTTATACTCACCCGTTATCCAGTAACTGTACTTTCGGCCTCTTGTACCTCGGTGCGTCGGCCGGATCATAGGAGGTGGCCTCCCTAATCAGCGAGTTCCTGTGCTCCTCAGCTAAGGTGTAGAGTTTCTTCGCTCTATCCCGGATAATTTCGGTGACTGGTGTGTACACCAGGTCCCTGAAGATGTCAGCGTTTCTAACATACCATGGTGCACTCACCGCCGTCCTGATGGACACGTTTTCCATGGCTTGGATCTTCTTCAGATAGGTCTTCGCTTGGTATCCCCATGCTACAGAGGCGTAGGTCAGCTGTGGTCTGATGAGGGCTTTGACTAGCAGAAGCTTGTTCCTCAGACTGAGCCTGGCTCTACCATGGGGTAGATCAGAGCTCTCGTCCGCTTGGCCTTTACCACGATGGCTTCGGTGTTCTGTCTCCATGTCAGGCCTTTGTCCATGATTACGCCAAGGTATTTGACGGAACCGTGCCATTGGATGTCTTCACCAAACATGGAAACATGTTCTGTGGGGGTTTCCTTGCGTTCTTTCCTGAAGAGAATCGTCTGGCTTTTCTCCGCGTTGACTGCGACTTTCCACTTGATACACCATTCTTCCAGAAGAGAGGCTGCCTCTTGGAGTCTTCTGGTGGCTGTTCTCGCTCTCCAGGATCTGGCCGTGAGGGCCGTGTCATCCGCGTAGAGTGCCATAGCGGTGCCTTCGGCCCTTGGGAGATCAGAAGTGAAGACAGCGAACAGATGGGGTGATAGCACGGAGACCTGGGGGACTCCAGCTTCCATCGGTCGATAAGTGGACACACAGTCCCTGATCTTCACTCGCATCTGTCTCCCGTGCAGGTATGATCTAACTAGTTTGACGAGTGCAATGGAATAACCCATACTCATCATTTTAGCTAATAGACCATCGTGCAAGGCCCTGTCGAAAGCCTTCGCAACGTCCAGGAGTAGTGCCGCCGTAACCTGTCTTTGGTTGAAACCTTTGGTGACTTCTTCGGTGATCCTGAGCACTTGGAGTTCCGTACTGTGTCCTGTTCTGTACGCGAACTGTTCATCAGGGATGATTTGGAGCTCTTCGGTTTCGTCTTCTATTCTTCTCAAGATGACGCGCTCGGCTACCTTGCTCAGAGCTGAGAGTAGGCTAATGGGCCTGTAAGTGGAGGGAAAGATTAGATCCTTACCTGGCTTCGGGATGACTATGAGGTCGGCCTTCTTCCACCTGTCCGGAAAGTATCTGAGCCTCAAGATCCCATTGATGATATTCACCAGGGCTGCTACGCCTTTCCTGGGTAGCTTCTTGAGGGCGATGCTTCCGATCTTGTCACATCCGGGAGCTTTCCTTGGCTTTAAGCTACTTAGAATCCCCTTAACCTCCTCTGGAGTGGTCGGGCGAATGTGATCCTCGTCTGGCAGGTGAAGCATCCGACTCACTCTGCGTTCCACGCCGTCAACCCAGTCCTCGTCCTCATCATCGAGTTGGTTTTCCCTACACTGCAGTTCCAAGCTGTCCGCAAATGCTTCGGCTTTTTTCCTGGCGAGTGTAGACAATCCCGTTCTCTCCGTGGATCGGGGACATCGGCTTTGGCCTGTTCCGCAGAGCGCGCTGGGTTTTCCAGATGCTCCTGTCCTGTGGGTCCAGCGATTCCAGATGACGCGGCCATCCTTTGACGGTGTTCCTGGAGGGCAGCTTTGACTCTCCTGTTCAGCGTATTATACGCGTATCTATCCGCTGGGAGTCTAGTCCTCTGGGCCCTTTTCTTTGTCCTTCGTCCCAAATCGGCTGCCTTAGGTCCTCAGTGAGGTTTGCCATCGGCGCTGATGCCCTTCTGGTCTCCATCTCTGTGGTGCTTTCCTCGATCGCTTCCTGGATCTGGTTTTTCAGGGAGGTGATAGCCCTCTTCACATCTTCTTTGGATTCGATCCGGGAAATCTGTGCAATGTTCCTTTGCAGTGCTGCACGGAACAGTTCCCAGTCAGTCCTCCTTTTGACGAAGGTCCCAGTGTCCACATCCTCCTTCTCTCCTAGGTCCAAAAAAGATTGGGTTATGCTCGGTGGAACCTTCCGTCCTGATGATGATTTCCGCATTGAGGGTCATCTCCTGCATTATAGCGATGTCCAGCACGTCAGGTCGGTGGATCCCGTTGTCGTGCGTCGGCTCGTCCGGTCCTAGTACCTGCATGTCGCCAGCGTGTCGTCCCAGGAACCTCAGCAGATCTCGTCCTTGAGTGTTGGTGACTCTGCTGTTCCATTCCTGTGACTTGGCGTTCAGATCCCCTATGGCAAGCACCTCAGTCCGGTTCTGGAAGAGTTCATCCAGGTCCGTGTCCAGGATCCTGCGTCCGGGAGGCTGATAACAGGATACCACTTGGATATCGCAGTTTCGTGCCGTTGACACTAATACGGCGGTGGCTTCCAGGTCTGCTGTGTCCGGCAGCACGATTGGGTGGTGGTCGAACGTCTTCTTCACCAGAAAGGCTACTCCTCTCATCGGCCTTGGTCCAGCGTAGTCCTTCCTGTAGACATGGTAGCCAGGAAAGTTGGCTGGTTTCAGAGGCGTCATCTTCGTTTCCTGCAGTGCCAACACGTCTATGTCGAACCGGGCTAAGAGTTCCTCCACTTCAAATTTTCTACCTTGTAGTCCGTTGACGTTCCATGAGGCAATCTGCAGGTTTTTTATGAAATTTTTCCTGTGAATAACAGAATTCAACAAAAATAAAAACATAAATACAATGAGTTTGTTAAAGCATTGTGCACAAGACGGAAATCGCTCTGTATAGCAGGAAAGAACTAATAAAACTAAATTATGATCAAGTAGGTGTATTTAGGCCATATCAGCGGCCTGGGTCAGTGTTTATCGCCATTCGCGAAATGTAAAGCTGACCTAATATATATTTATGAAATAAATGAATTAAATACAATAAATAAAATACCGCAGTTTAAGACATACTATGTAAATTATAAGAATAAATGTATTAAAATGGAAAATGGATCGAGTCCGGCAATTGGATGGATGACCCACAGCTCGTCCAACAGTTGGTAGAATGTCAACAGACAATCCCGGGAAGGCCGCTAGCTTGTTGCAGGCGGAGAGGCGAGCCGGGGTGGAGAGTCGAAGAGACCTACCCAGGAGCTTTGCCACTCTGCCAGCGGTGCAGGCGGGCAGGCCCAGGCGGTGGGTTAGTTGACAGTTGAGGACCGTGGTTCGGAGTCCACGCAAAACTGTAGGTCCCTAGGTAAAAATAGCGCAATGTGAACTACTTGCCTAGTAAAATAAGTAGCTACTACTAATAGTATATGTTAGCAATTATATTGCTATTAGCATTATATTGTTATATGCAGTTAAATTTGCAATCAAAAGTCTTAAAGATTGTTTCAAAAATGTTGGAGTTCCACAAATAGATTACTCTGTTTGGTATTATGTATGTTTAATTCATTTTTATATTTTTTGTTAATTTTCCTTTTGACACATAAACTGGTTAATACTGGCATCTAGATCGTCTGTCTTTAAACATCTACAAGTAAATTGTAATTTGAGAACTGCAATACGAAATATAACTAAAAGATCAATTTTCTTACCTTAAGGAAAACTGATCGGAATTATATGAATATTGCCGTTCGAAGAATTACAATTACAACGATTTTTAATAACAGTGGTTGTCAAAATAGTAATGGCTATCCAAAAAAAAGTTTAAATTAATTCAATGATACGTTTTCGTAGGTGCAAAAAGGGCCAGTGTCAACCTAAAGACAGCTTAACAGGACAGGATGGCTGAATGTAAGAAAAGCGAACACATCATTCAGCAATGGGTTGCATCTTAAAGGTGCCCCCGTGTTTGAAAGTTGACGCTGACGGCCGGAGAAGTAAACGTGATATTTATAAAAACATATGAAATGAGATATTAAAAAGAATGTCACCTCCTCTCTCTCTCTCTCTCTCTCTCTCTCTCTCTCTCTCTCTCTCCCCTCTGTCATGGGCGATCCTAACTCTAATGCTGCTGTACTGGATGTTTGGCGTGTTTTTGAATATATTCTAATTATTTGCGTTGAATATTGTATTCTTCGGTAAGATAGTATGCTGTTCTATAACAAGAAACATAACAGAACGGTTAGAGATGATTATTCTTGAATGATCGCCAAATTCTGCAACTTTGCCCTAATTTAACCGATGCTGTATCTCTTACCGTTTCCGAGATCCCTGTAGTGAGAAGCGAATTTGTTACAGCCTGTATATGGATTATAAGATAATTTCATTTATTTTTCATTTGAAATAATAATAAACATTTGAAACAACTAATTTCAAAAAATAATTACTCAGCAAAAAGACTCTTAAAAGGGAAAATTCTAATAAATTAACAACAATTTTGTAAAAATACACAAACTTATTCTTGGTCCATATCAATTCTTAAAAATGTTCAATGTTTATAGAACTGCTCCGGATATTGTACTCCAACGACTCATTTTCTTGAACATTCCCAGTTCAGGCTGTTAAAAATAATTTATTTTTTATAAAAAAATCGTACTCATTAAAATTATTTATTAATAATTAAGCATGACCTTTGTATGTCATAACAGTTCTATTAAGTTACATATCTAAAAACAATGATAAAATTATCTCATAATAAATTACTTTTAACTAATACAAAAAACAAGGTTATCAATATCATTATTAACTGAAGATGGGTCAATCAACTTTAGTATAGTGGCGGAGGTATAGTAGATGACTGTCGTGGTAAGACATATGATCAAGAGCGAGAGCAAACACATCTATTTCGCTTTAACCGAAGACGGGACCCTGGATGACCGCACGTCTCGCCTCGCTTCATCCCGCTACTATAACGTTTGTCGCCACCATACTTATATTGCAAAATGTTAAAAAATCTAATTCCAAATGTGTGCTACTCGCGTCACACAACACACGTCTAAACGATAGTCTAGTTCGGCGCACACACGCTGCAGTATGTCCTCACGCTTTCTACTGCATAATCTCCATTTTGCAAACTGAGTTCGTGCTGCCACGTGGTCGTTTAAAGCGAAGTTTGCAAGCGCACGTTTTAAACTTGTACCTGTCCTCCTTCACTCCTTAACTATCACAAACGAGTACAATTCATAACTTTGAAGTTATGGGATTTTATAACCCGTTGATTCTTTTGTAGTTACCCTGTAAAAACCCAAGAAAAATGTATAGGTTAAATGTGGTAGATGTCGGTTTTATTGAGCAGGATTTCGCTAACATCTAAAAGCGGTTCTTAAAAAAAGTTGTTATGAATATACAGTAGCAACAGACTAATCGGAAATGACAGCAAATAATAATTCAATATTTTTTATTCTGAAATTAATATAAGAAAATTCAAATATTAGCGCCAACGAAATAAAAAAGTTTGATCCGTGGTTTATGAAAAAAATCGTAAAATTTGGAAGTGGTTTTATCATAGTACGAAACCGCTTTTCTTAGATTGGTGTTGGCCCACTTTACAGAATAAATGGTACCATGGATCAGTATGAACACATTAATATACTGGAAAACGTAATGTAACCTTACGCACAAGAAAATTTATCGGTACTTTGGAAATTCCAGCCTGACAATGCTCCTAGGCATTCTGCTAGAATAGTAACTGTCTGGCTTCAAGATAATCATATGGAAGTTCTGCAGTGGCATTCTTGTAGCCCAGACATTAACTCCATAGAAAATCTCTAGATGATAATTAAAAATCAAGTAGGGTCGAAAAATATCCAAAAGTTTTACGAAGTATTTGATAACATGAGGCAAGCATGAGCAGACATTCCAGTACGTAAACGTTTAGTATAGTATATGCCTAGAAGATGTTTGAAAGTCATTGAAACTAATGGGTATCCAACTAAGTATTAATCATTATATTTGGAGAAAATTTGTTTGTTAGAAAATTTATAATATTACTATTCCATTTCCAATTAATTTACCGCTTAAAAATGTTGTTTTTTCAAATAAGAAATAAATTGTTAAAACAAATTTCCTTTTATTTTATACAAAAATGAAAAATGTACACTCTAACATCGAAACGGTATTTGAATTGTCATATTAATTTCAGAATAAAACATATTAAGTTATTATTTGCTGTCGTTTCCATTTAGTCTGCCGCCACACAAACGCGAAGAGGTTGAGACATACATCTCAATCTCTTCGATTTCGAGACACATGTTAGATTGTCCGAAAAAAATGTATAATACAAAAAATTTAACAGGTTGCACCAGAGTGTTTCCTACTATATCAGTATACATAATCAATAATTCAGGAGGTAAATTATTATTTTGATCACTAAAATTTTTAACCAGTATTATCAGTACAGAGATTGCGCTACTTTATACTAATTTTTATTATGGAGAGCTTTTTCTGAATTCGAGTCCATTTTACGAAAAATCTTTTTTTACTATCCAAAAAAAGGTCCTCTTGTTAGATCTCGATAAAGTTCATCGAGTGTTCGAGAAATACGAATAGGAGTATATACATGGTTTGAAACAATCAGCAAGAGTTTGGAACAAGGCGATTCATCAGGTGCTTGTTGATGCTGGGTATATTCAGAGCAAAAATTATCCATGCTTATACACATTTACAGTCGAAGGTACATTTTGCTATGTATTAATATATGTTGATGATTTAATCATAGCTAGCAAACAAGATAAATTATTATCACTCTGCGAAAGAGTCGTGGAGTCTAAATTCAAAATTAAAAGTCTTGGGGATATTCGAAATTACCTTGGACTACAAGTCAACAGGAACTCACATGGTAATTTCGCAATCAATCAAACAACATATATAACAAAGATTATCAATGATTTTGGATTAACTGATGCAAAACCTTCCAATGTGCCAGTTGATGTATTATACAATAATGGAGGACAATTAGAAAGATTAATCAACAGCGACAAGTATAGACAATTAATCGGAACCTTATTGTATATTTCAATCAATACCAGGCCGGACATATCGGCAAGTACATCAATTCTAGCACAAAAGTCACAGAACCAACTCAAGAGGATTGGAACGAGTTAAAGCGAGTTCTTATACACCTGAAGGGAACTGAATCATTATTATTGGTAAATGTCGAAAATGTATCAAATGGCGTTGCATATTGGGCGAAAAGCGAAAAAACGAATGAATAGAAAATCCAACTGTGGATACATTTTTAGACTTTTTGACAGCGTGGTCAGTTGGTGCTGCAAGAACAAACATCTGTGGCACTATCTTCCACTGAGGCTGATTTCTTAGCTTTATCGGAGGCTTGTAAAGAAACCCTATGAATCCGACGAATATTGGAAGATTTCAATCATCCAATCAAAGAACCAACTACGGTTTTTGTGGACAATTATAGCTGCCTAAAGCTTATACAGGAAGAGAAATTGTCTAGCCATTACAAGCACATAGACGTGAGATATAACTTCGTTAAGGACTATGTAGAAAAAGAGTGGTTATCTGTATTCATTGTTCGACAGAAAACATGTTGGCCGATTTGTTAACGAAACAATTGGCAGCAAGTCGAGTCAAGAAGCTAAAAATAGTGCGGTTTGATGCAATGGGAATAAGGAAGGAGTGTTGAACAAAAAAGCATTTCTATAGCATCAAACATGTAATTCATATTATTGTTATAAAAATACATTTCTGTTATACCTAGTAGGCAAATAATTTAATAAATAAAAATAACCTGTCAAAAGAATTAATACTTTATTTTCTTATTAATATAGTATCGCCGAATTCCTTAGGAGGTTGGCAGATGGGTCTTGCGCTTCAAATACAGAGTGGTCTTAAACGACCTACAATTTATTGGGCTGAAAGTTCAAAATGTAATGTTTTCTATTTTGTTACGTCTTCGAGCATATGCTTTTATCATCTTCGCTGATATCTTTAAAAATGTACCGGCAAATCCTCACGCATCCTGAACACAAACCTATTCAACGTATAATTTGGACAGATGAACCACCAAAGAAATTCTCGATTTACTAATAAAACACTCTAACATATAGAGAGCTTCTGCACCTTATTTAGCAACAAAATGTCTAAAAAGTCTGGCAAGTATTATACTCAGGCCCGGTTGTTTAAGTTTAGGTTTATAGGTAGCTTAAATGAACTGCCACTCAACAGAATGAACAACTGCTTTAGTTTCATGTGGGTTGTTCAAACCGGAAATCGGTAATTTTGACTATATCTGTTTGTTAATTCGAAATTATGTCTAATATGCTTCTACCAAATTCCATCCAACTCGGTTCATAAAAAATAAGAGATATAGGCCTGGCCCTAAACTGAATGTCACCCGGTATAGAAAGTTGTGAAGTTTAACAATATTTCCTTATAAGTCTAGGTGACGAGGAGTGTGAATTATGTGAGGTATTTAAGCTACACAATAATGACCATAGTGTAGCTGATAAAGCATGGACTGTAATTTTTCTTTGTTTTGTAAAAATCCAGATATATTTCTATCCTTGGGGTTGTACTTCTGAGAAGAGAGGGTGTTCACGTTTATATTTTAGAGTGAAGAGAAACTAATTCTTGTAGACAAACTTAACAAAACATTTATTCCAACACACACAACACATAATACATAATAACATATAAGATGTTGCAGCAAACAAGAGAGTGATGAGAACTATATTGCAACGAACCTAAACTATAATAATGGCGGGTTGGTTATACAATGCCTTTTTTCTCTGTGAACATGTGGTAAGTGAAGCCTCTAGATGCAAAACTCACATTCTCCACTTTTGGCTCATATTGAGTTATTTATACTCTGGAATTTTACTATTAAAAATATACTATTTTAACGACAAAATCGTGTCCAAAACTCACTAAATCCTTATAATATTCAATAGCAAAATCGGCAATTTATTTCAAAACTCACATTCTCCAATGACATATGCGGTGCAAAAAGTAACATTCTCCATTTCAGCCAATAAGAGAGCGCCTTGCGACATAATCTCATCGAAACATGTGTTTAAGTTAGTTCTTCCTTATTTCTGGTCTAAGTAGGTTACAATTTGTTACTACAAAACTTGCTCTATTATCTAGCGATTTTAAATAAAAACTAGGAGTTTTAGCTTTTATTAATAAACAGTGGTTAGTGCAAAAATAGAGGAATTTGTCAGTCCTTGTACTAGAAACCAAAAATCTCTTAAGAGAGCTGTAAAGAAGGAAAACTGGAAGCGTACTCAGGCAAAAAATAATAGGTATGTAATTTTACAAGTTTCTACGAAATTTTTTAAAACTAACTATGGCATAATGGTTTTAGATATAAACCGAAAAGTTTTCCGGAATTTCCGAACTGTTCTCATGAGAATGGTTCCTTTAAATGCAAACAATTATCTGCTCAAGACATCCGAAAATTTCACACAAATTTTTACAAGGAGTGAAATAAAGTTTATCAAGATAATTACATATTGAAGTTTGTGATTCAATCAGGAATTCGCAGAAGAAGACCAACAAATAATCGCAATGTACAACAGCTTTATTCCAAATCGTGAACATGAACTTTTACCAGTATGTCTTAAGACCTTTTTGAATGCCTTAAAAATATCAAGATTCAGAGTAAATTGAATCGCAATAAGATTTCAGTTATTTGGACAAATGCCTAAGGAACGAAGGGGGGCGACAGAGTCGGAGAAAAAAAATATTTAAAGAAACAAAGTGTAATGACTTTTATTAATTCCTTCAAATGTAGTGAAACACATTACTGTGTAAACCTAAGCGGACGAAAATATTTGCCATCAGATTTAAATATTAAAAAAATGTGGACATTATATAATAATCAGTGCAATGCATCCTTGAGAGTCAAAGAATCTTTTTTTCCGAAAAAATATTTTGCACCAAGTACAATTTGGGTTTTGGAAGTCCAAAAGTAGACGTCTGTTCTACTTGCTTGGAATTAAGTGAAAAATTATCTAATGCAAAAACGGACAAAGAAAAGGATCCCATTAGAGTCCAAAAAAGAGTTCATCAACTCAGGTACAGGGCCTTTTATGAATTACTACAGGACAAAGAGGAGGTTTTGATATTATCATTTGATTGTCAGAAGAACCAACCTCTACCAAAACTCCCCGATCAAGCGACCTATTACAGTCGCCAACTATACTTAAACAACTTTACCATCATTAAAGGTCATTCAAAATCATCTCTTAACCCTGATAATGTTACATCTTATGTTTGGTTGGAGAATGAATTTCAGAAAGGTGCAAATGAAATTGCACTTGCGTTTTTGACATCCTGTGTAACACTGATATGACATCTTTCACTATTTCAAGATTAATTTGTGATGGATGTGGGGGTCAGAACAAAAACACGATCCTTATTACAATGTTATGTCATTGGTACACCTCTTTCGCACCTAAAAATATAAAGGAAATTCAAGTCGCATTCCCAGTTACTGGCCATAGCTTTTTACCAGCGGATCGTGTGTGTGGAAATATTGAGAAAAAAATTCGCAAGCTAGAGGTGATTTACCATCCTGATCAGTATCTTGGAATAATAAAACAACATGAAACGATTAAAAAACTCTGGACTGATTGTCAAGATTTCGATTGGAAAGAACTACGCGACAGGCTTGTAAAACCAACTACTCAATGGCATTTTGCTATTAAATCGACCAAAAGAATTTTTATAACCAAAGAAAAAAAATGCAAAGTGTTTGTCCAAGGTGAAGAAGTTTACCGGTCAAAATTTAATACCCCAAAACTGATTACAAGAGCTGGTAAAAATTTTAGCTCAAAAATGCCGAAGATAATTCGAAAGGAGAATAAGTTACAAGCAAAGAAGAAAGAAAACGTCGACACATTGTTAAAAAAACATTATGGATAAAATTGGAGAGCTACGGAAGAAAAATTGAGTATTTACAAGTACATACTAGATAATTCTGAGTCTCAGGAAAACGAAGAAGAAACAAATATACAGCTATGTGAGCCTTTGGACGAAGCACCAGCTCCCATTGTGTAAACTTTTATGGCTCTATCCTAATACATTTTTTTTTAAATTATGTTCATTTAAAAATATTTTTCAGTTAACTAAAATTGTTTATTCACTTTAGTTTCTCTAATAAACCCTCATTTATATTATATCGCCCTTTATTCATAAAATTACCATTACCTATTTTTGCTTTAAAAATCATTTCAAAACTAACATTCTCCAAATTTTTATTTCAAAACTTACATTCTCCAGTATATTAAACAATTTTTTAAATATTTCCAGATGATTACACTCATTACAACTTTGCCCAATTAATTATAACTGTCATTGCAAATAGCAGGAAAACAAAATTAAAATTCAATCTTAAAATTTAAATGTTGTGCAGTTTTTTCCTGTTTGTAAAAAGTTTAAAAATGTGGAGAATGTGAGTTTTGCATTTAGACGCTTCAAGTACCACTCTTATGCACCCGAACGTAATCGAGGACGCACGAAGTGCCCTCTATGGCGCGCTCTAGTTTAACTTAAACTAAATTACAATATTCCTATTTTGAAACTTCAACACATAGTATAGAAAATATACAAGAATGTGAGGTGTGTCAGAAATGGAAGAAACATATTAAACGTGCCAAGAAGTCCAGAGAATTATATAGAAATGAATCTCAAATACTGTTGAAAATAACATCTTAAAAATTTCGGTAGATCTAGAAAGGCCATTATGGTTCCACTGACATGGGAGAGTTATATTTACTCAATGAATAAACAAGATGTATGCATTTTAGAAATGCATTAATTTATTTTATTTTCATGATATGTAGGTATTACATAAGTTGAAAGTATAACAATTTTTTTTTTAATTTTCTTTTGTAAACAATTCAGTTTAAAATTTAAAGTTTTATGCAAGCGATTGCGAACGCTACGCTATTGGCCTGACGTCATACCGCAAAACTTTGGCTTTGACAGTTCACCTGAATTCATTACATTGCAGGTTTACGACTGTTAAATCTCGAGTTTATATACTATTTACATAAAAGTCATTTATCTTAATGGTGAAAACAGCGTGACCACATTTAATAAAAATCTACTTTTTTGGTAGATTTTTAACATTTTTGGTTTTTAATAGGACAGAAATTTTTAGTAGATTTTAGTAGATTTTGGTTGGTAAGGACATCTTTCGGCAATTTTCTAAACTGAGAGAATTGCGAAGACAGCTGTCGCAGTTGGCTCCATCTCGAATGTTTCCTCTGAATTACTCATACTTACTATTAACTTTTAACTCGGCGCAGAGAAATGGCTCAGAGAGAGCTTCGTTTTGCTGCTATTTGATTTCCCCGCCTTTCCTCTTTCTTTACCGTTCGTGTCAATTCATGTTTTTGGGTTTCCCCAGTGGATGGTGTATTGTATCGGTCTATGGTGTGTGGTCGTGGTGTGCTTATTGTCAATTAGCGCGAATACTGCGGTACTGCTAATATATTGCATGCCAATATTGCGTCATAAATTATTAACTGTTTTTATATTAAAATTTTTTAATATACCTACTTATTATGAAATGAAAATATGAGCAGTCTTACCGTGCAGAATGGGAGCAAGATGCCATGTTTTTTTCCTGGTTGTGTAAATCTAAAGATGGTCATAGTGCATATTGTAAAGCCTGCAACAGTAAAATATTTCCTTGATTGGCCTCATTAAAGGAGCATTACATTTCAATAAAACAAACGCAATATTGAAAAGTTTTCAGGAACTTCCCAGGTTTGCAAAATAAAATATATTATGGTACAATACTCAATATAGTTAGATAGTTTTTTCACCTATTCTCATATTTTTTATAAAACTTTTGTTTTGTAGATTGTTAAATACTTTAAAAAAATCATTAATTTCCGACGAAGTGAAAAAGGCAGAAATGAAAATTGTTGTTGTCGTTTTAGAACATAATATACCGTTTCGAGTAATGGATCATTTTTCTGATGTAAATGCAGCCATCATTTCACGATTCAGAAATAGAAAATTATTTTCAAGTAAACGAACAAAGTCTACAGCAATTGCTTATAATGTGTTAAGGAAAAATTTTAAAACTATGATGCTTGAAGAAATACAATCAGGACCATCCACATTTTCTATTATAATCGACGAAAGTACTGATGTAAGTACGACCAAAATACTTGCAATAAAAAATTTTTCTAACAATAGTAACTCGGTGAAAACCAAATTCTTAAGCATAATAATCATAAAAGGGATAACAGCTCAAGACTTATTCGATGCACCTAACAGTGGTTTGTCTGATCAAGGGCTAAATCTACTAAATATGATAGGTTTTGTAGTAGATACCACCAATGTTGTATTTGGAAAACACGCAGGCATAGTTGCTAAAATGAGAGACGTGAATCCTCACTGTATATTTGTAAAATCTGTCTGCCACTCTAGGTATTGCTTTGGCTGTAAGCAATGCCTGCAAAATTTTGCCTAGATTCATCGAACAACTTTTTAATGAGGTGTATAATTATTTTTCGCAAAGCAGTAAAAGACATCGACAATTTATGGAGTTTCAGGATTTCACAAATTCTGAACACCATAAAATTTTAAGACATTGCGACATTAGGTGGCTGTCGCCTCATGCTTCATGCCTGTGTAAGCCGAATTCTAGAGCAGTGGGAACCTCTAAAATTATTTTTTCAAGGACAGCATTTGGAAGATAAGAGACAGCATGCTTCTTGTGAATTTTTATTTAATTCCTTTAATGATGACTTGATAAAACTTTATAATTATTTTCTAGATTTTATATTCCAATAACAAATAAATTCAATAGTATTTTCCAAGGAGATTATCCTGTTATTCATAGAATGTATAAAGGTATGTCTAACATGTATGCTTCTGTACTAAGCTGTTACATGAAAAGCAATTATGTTAAAAATACACCACTACACAGTTTAGATCCTAAGGCCTCGATGCATTATTTACCAATAAATAATATGTATTTGGGTATTAATGTGTCATGACATTTAGATAATATAAAAAATAAAGTTCCAAAAGATCATATTAATGATTTTTTAAATAGATGTTAATTATTTTTAATAGAGTTATCGCAACAATTAAAATGTAGATTGCCGTTACACGATGAACTATTTAAAGAGCTTACATTTTTGGATCCAAACACAGCTGTTTATGCCGAATTTGCTAGTCTTAGTTCATTACTTTCAAAATTCCCCAATTTAGTTCCAGAACAAGAAATGCAGCGTGTCGATAATGAATATCGAGAAATGGAACTAGACGAGGACATTGGTGTTTTTCTCTCTTCTGTGATTTGACATTTGATACAGGTAAACAAAGCATTTGTTTAGCAAATTTACTAATTTTTTCATATTTACATTTTTTTACGCATCAGTTAATTTGTTTATATTTGCATAAAATGTCTACATTAATTGAGATATTGCTAAACAAATGCTTTGTTTACCTGTATCAAATGTCAAATGTGAAAGAATTTTGTCTGATGTTAATAGAATTAAAACGAAAGATAGAAATAGATTTAATAACCAAAATGTCTCCTCAATAATACACACAAAAGAAGGTTTAAAAGATGTTGGTGATGGAAACTGTGGCACTTTTAACCCAGATATTAATATGTTAAAATTTATGAGTAACGAAAAAGAATTATATAAAAATGTGTAGCGATCAGCTAATCGTACAAATAATATCTATTGAAAGACCGACTCCTAAAAAAGTGCGATCACACAAAAAACCTCTATCGTGGTGTCGATCGCCAGGAATAATTGATTGTACGTCTACCAGTGCTATGAAGTTATAGTGAAAAGTACGGCAGTATATTTTACAGTAGATAATTATCGACTCTGGGTTTCGCCATTTTACTAAATGCAGTGACATATACTGATGATAAATTTGCAGTGTGTGTGTGTGGAGAGCTATTAAGAAGTATCCATCTGCCGTTCTATCCAATAGTGATATAACAATTTTGACTTGATAAGCAAGAAGTTGACCAGTCTTAATTAGTAGAAAAAGTTCAAGTATAGGACCTTCGTACCCCGCGGACGAGTGGGATGTTTTCTTTGTTTAACGGAAGAGTTTGCACTATTTTAAACTTAGATTTTGCACTATTTGCATTTCAATTTTACACTAGTTGTAACTATATTAGTTAATTTAGAAATTTAAAAATATCGTTAATTTAGTTACTCTATAATCTGTATATAGGGTGTCATAAAATCAATTCATTAAATTTAGGAGTAGGGAATTATTTAGCATTCCTTGTTAATACAATAATTAATAAATCGTAATGTTACAAATCCCTCCTGTAAGTAGGAATATGTACTTGTTGGGTAAAAAAATTAAGTAATACACGAAGGATTGCGTTGGCCAACTGCATCGTTCCTCGAGGGATTAATCTAGGCGAGTTAACCTTTACATTATAAAATTTAGTTTTTGTTTATAAGCTTATTTATAGCGGGGATTAATTTTCTTTATTCGTTCGACTGAATGAATTATTATTGTATTGTAATATTCATAACTAATCATTAAATCATTTTAAGGAAATCATTATTTTGTTACCTACTGTTACTAGTAGTTAGGGAATCTGCATAATTCAGGATTACGAAACATTACAAATGTAAAATATAATGATAGTGATGACGATACTTAAAGTTATTAGTTTGTAAGTACAATTAAGGACTCCTAAAACGTTTATTTTGCTAATACCTATAAAAAATAGTTTAATTATCTGTGGTTGTGTTTGTTGTTATGTCTTTAAAACATATTTTTTATTTTACTGTTAAATACTTTTATAGTTTATGTAGGTAAGATATATTTATTGTTAGTATTATATATTTTTTAGCATTATAATAAATATATGTAGTAAATAAAATTCATTTGTCATTTTTTAACTAAATTTATTTACCTACACATCCTTATTTTCCTATAGCTAATAAATTTGTTTTTACATATTTACTTATTTAAAAGTACTTTCAATAAGGTTCCACATGATTGTAATTATGTGGAATAATTTTAAAGTAAGTCTTTCCAACAATTTTAAAAATTTACTCATTTAAAAATGCCTCAACAACTATGAAATTTTACGACATCCATTGGTGGTGCTCAACCCTAACTATTATTGGCGCGTTTTTTTGTCCCTTCAATCTAACAACTAGAAATTTAGCTAAGGTTTGTACCGGTTTGTTATAAAATTTTAAGAATACATTGGATTTATCTGTCCATCCTGCTGCATTTCTGATTGTTTCTTTATTTGCTCCCCCCTAAATGCTGCCGAGGTGGAAGTATGTCTAGTACTAACGGCACTATAGTAATTTAATAATAACTGGTAGCACTCATTTTGCTATAGATGGCACTAGTGTCAAAGAATTTTATTGTGTTTGTTGTGTTGTGGGTATTAGCATTAGGGAGTTAGGTTCTGTGACGACATTCATTTATTCATTAACAAACGTTGAGGTCACAAAATTACAATTCGATTCGAAATGAGGTGGCCCATTTTCTTAGTTGATATCACTTTAATGAAATTGACATAAAGTAGATTTTTAGTAGAATTTTCAAATCGTGCTAGTAGATTTTAGTAGATTTTGGCCAATCATATAGTAGATTTGATAAAAAGAGTGGTCAGGCTGGGTGAAAATGACGACCAGTGGCTTTGTGCAAACTCAGACCAATAATTTACCGACGTGTTCATGACGAGAACTGAGAGTTCCTTTGGTAATAACACTGATTCTATTTTTTATCAATGCTGAAATTAGGGCTACAATAGCAACAAAGCGTGTATCATTCCTTGTTCGTAACAATAAATTTGTTTAGGTCCACTTTTATCCTTTGTTTGTTGTTAGATATCCATATTTACAAACATTTTCAGGTACCTAACCTCAAAATACATAAACAAACATTTGTGCAATAATTTTATATTAACTATTATTTTTCGTCCCAACATACTTCATTAATTTTTACTTTCTTATACCTAATATAAGGAAGTATAGTAATCGTGATTTTTTTCGACCTCGATATTTTGATTGATATATACGTTTTGAACCCTTCTGAATCCATTCTGACTATTTTCCGAATGATGTCTGTCGGTGCGGATGTGTGTGTATGGATGTGTGTGTGTGCGTGTGTGTGTGTGTATAGGTGTGTGTGTATGTGTGTATCAGAGATAACTCAAAAAAGATTAATTGGAGACTTTCCAAATTTGGCAGTTAAAATTGTCAACAACATTTTAGGTGACACATTAAATTTGGTGAATGTGGTACCACCAGAAGAGACATAATGAAAGAAGAAAAAAGGGACAATTTCGGAAAAAAGATTAAAAGATTTTTATTGCATTTTGGACGAATCTCGACGAATTATAATGAAAAAACAAAACTTTATGAAAAAAAATCTGTCTGCATGTCTGTAGTATTGCGATAGCAGCCACAGTTTTTGAGATAAAGCTTTCAAATTTGGTACACTTGTTCTAAAGGTCAAAGACAATGAGAAATTCGGTGATGAGCCAGCTGAAAGGGGATTCACGGGACCCAAATTTTTTAGTATTTGACTTTACAAAAAAAACATATTCTTGATGAAAGATTATAAATCATGTCTACTATATTAAGCGAATAAAATATATTTTACAAGTACTTAAATAAAGCTGATGTAAACTGAAATATTTTACACATTTTTTTAGATCAGGATGATATATACTGGTATAAGAAAGTTATGTGCTAGCCATATCAGATATTTTTATAATAATTTAATTACATAGGTAGTAAATATCTATTGGAAATATTGGTAACAAACGTTAGAGCTGCTGAAAATGACGTATTTATAATTACTCCTTACGTTATGTGATACAGAGAAAATCATATCAAATCATTGATTTTAATGAGAAAACTTACATTAAAATGATCCTGGCAGCAATATAATCGTGTAGATCCCGATAATTTCATGATTCGGTCGTCCGTCTAGTTTCATAGCACCATTTATTTCCAATTTTAGACAACAAAATTAACTTTTATAGATTTTTATTGTTGCATTTGTACACTTAAATATAATACAATATTTATAATTCCTTTTCTGGTATGGTAGAACAAAAAATAACGTCGTATTTTAATTTGAAAACAAATCTCATGTATAGCAGTAATCACTTATAGCAAATGAATCTGCCGTCACACCGCACCTGGAGGGAGATATGGCATAGTTCAAACGTGTTTAAATTAACGGCTTAAGTTACTAATTTTTTTAGCTTTAATCCAAAAAATAAATAAATAAGTATATGAAGAAACACACTTTTAGTTGTATATACATTTACAATATCAAAATTTTTTTGCATCTTGCCTATTGTTATATATAATGACAGCTTTGTTCCACTAGATAATTCTAAAAGACATACGCCATATGCTAACTTATGGCATCATACTATAGCAGGAAGGATTAGAAATGATATCATAAATGCCTTTAATACTTTTAGTATTGAACAAATTTCTGAGTGACTGTATATGGGGGGCCGACTACGCATAAATAGGGCAATATGCGACAGATCTGTTGGTCGGCGGGCGTAGCAGCAGAGAATGAGAGAATACGATAAAATAGATGTCGGTTGGTTGGTTGGTTGCTTGTATCCGTACAATTTATTTTCGTTATGGATTGTATATTGCTCTTTGAAAGTTTTTGTAATAAATAAACGGTAATGCTTTGTGAAATAAAATAGGTAAGTATTTATTGGTGTTAAAGAGATTTAGATAAAATGATTTAATGTTCCAATATTATAAGGTAAATAAAAGGCTAAAAATTAAAAACTAAAGTAAATAAAATTAGAAAAAGTTTGTATGTTATGCAAAATATTATAAGATCGAAAAAAAGAAAATGGTGAATATAAAATAGAGTAAAAAAAATAGAAAATAAAATTTAATAAATCTCTATACGAAATACATAAAAAATTAGATAAATTTTGGAAATCATATATTATGTTCTCTTTCTATATTTCTTCCTTATTTTATAAGAGTTATCATTTTCTTTTTGTAAACAAGCGGCTTTACACAACTTGATGCAGTAGTTTTCCGGCATTACAATTACATATAAGACCGCAAAAGATTCTAAAAGGATTTTTATAAAAAAATAGTTTTTAAATATCATATTATGCGTGGTGACTTTAAAAAAGATTGTATTTAAGGTTTCTAATAATTTTACTAAGAGTCAAATTAGAAAACTAGCAGTATCAGATATTTTCAATACGCCTAAGATATTTGCAAGGTCTGAATTTTTTTTAATCAAAATCACGATACAATACATTTTAGCCATATGAGTTGGTCATTCATGGATCTTGTTGATATATATTATAAACTCCGGAAAGCTGGCTGCAGAAGATATTATTATCAACTACTTTGAATCGAGACGCTCATTTATGTCTGCGGACAGCTTCCACCATAGCATCGGGTAGGGCTTTCCTTAAAAACAAATAATTGTACGATATTACTGATTTCGTAGATGCAGTTCAATAGTCTAACGGGATATAACGTAAAATCCATGACGCCAATAGATTTCTCCGAGTGAAAGAATTTGCTCATCATAAATGCAATTATTGAAAAAAAAAACAGCCTCGCATATGTCTCTCCCAAATTACAAAAGTACGAAGGGTAGCTATAACTTGAATGTGGACCTAACCGAAAGAGACAAGTTACTGGAAATGGACTTTCTGCAGTTTAATTTTAAAATCAAAATTAAAAAAACTCGAACCTATTAATCGGCCTCCAGGAATCTCCAATAGTAAAATCAAAAATATTATAAAAAATGGAGTATAGGAGCCACGAGGCTTCTCTTTATGAACAACGTGAGCCACAGGTTCTTTATATTTCAGACAATGAATGTTTAACAGCTTGGATGAGGAAGTTATTTGAATTATATCCGTCAGACCAATTTATAAACTTCGACTTATGTTTCCAGCATCGAGCAAGCAACCACTTTTAACAGAAGAAATTGAAGTCGCAGGTCGTAATTTGAACGAGGCCGAGCAGATAGAGTCAAATAATGGGTAGCACACGTTTTCTGTTCCATGATTGTTGCCATCCTTGGGGCTGACGCCAATAACACCAACTGAGACTCTGCCTTTACCGAAAACACCACAGTTGTTGCAATTTCGACCACATGCACACACGCACACACATTCTTGTACGCACACATATACATATGTTTATCCAAGTCCGAACACCTAAAATATTGGACATAGGTTTATAAAAAAATTTCTCTTGAAACTTGCATTGACAACTCGTTTATATATTATAATTAAGTAATCTCTTTGTGATTTAATTATATTATAGTGAGAGTTTAAATTGTATAAGTGATTTATACATTTCAAATCCAGTAGCATTTACTTCATTATAATATGAAAGTTTTTCCATCTGCTTTACCCACGCTGTAATTTTAGGATATTTGGCCTCTTCATATGGTACAAGAACGTTCCAACTTGTAAAGGTGGTCACTATACTGAAATCAGCTATGGATAGTTCGTCGCCAGCAACCCATTTATTATTCAATAAAAGACTTTCCAAAAATCCATAAGCTTCCTTAATAGACTCAATTGCTTCTTGAGAAATTTCTTTTGCTCCTTTAAATACTATGCTTTTCTGAAAAAATACATATTAGTTATATATTATTTCTATTTCATTATATCTCAGTCATTTTTAAGTGTACTATAAAGAGTTTGATAACGATTTAAATGTTTCACAAATAATATCTTTTTTCAGGATAATTTTCTGCTAGTGATTTCTAGTAACTGAGTATTGAACGGGTGCGCAGCAGGTGTTGATTTTATAAACAGGTAAGAGTGATGCAAGCAGCAAATATTTATAAAATAAATCGTAAGTAAGAATTATTCACTAGGTAACCAAAAAATATATGCATGAGAATGGAGAAAACCAACTTGGAATTAATTTTTAATCTATTGCTCTAGCGTACTTTTTAAAAAAGGAATAATCTAGTATGATTCAACACAAAGGCATATCAGGAAATGAACAGTAACTTCAGAACTTCATTCGGAACAAATTCACATAAAGCTGATTTTGTCATAGTGTGTTCGTTAGTATGGTATATAGAAACGTATTAAAAATCCTCTTGAATCCAAATACCGCATCAGTTTAAAAATGGCGTCTTTATATAGCGTGTCTCGAAATAAATGCCAAGTCCATCATGTAATCAGTGTTGATGCGTGGATCTTCTTGGCAAAGATTTATATAATTCAAATCAGAAAAATCATTTTCTGAGTTACTGGAGTGCTACCTTTGCCATCCGTGAAACTAAATGCTAAATGCAAAATATTACAATATTACAATTTAATCAAACTTACCCTAGTCCAGAAGTTGATATTAAAAGAAAAACAGAGTGCTGTTGTCAAAATTTTCATTTTTTGCCGTAATTTAATCAATTTTAAAGATATCGATTTGAAAATTGAAAAACGGAGATTTTTTAGGATGGAAAATAATCGTTTTCGAAATATTTACAATTAAAGTATTTGATGTAATCTCTTATGTCGCGACATTTTCTAAGCAGTGTTACAAACCTTTAACAAAAACTACTGATAGTTACGGCTAGTTTTTGACAAGAACTCAGTTTAATCATCATTTCTTCGCTTTAGAGCGTTCATCCGCTTAGCGGCAAACCGCGCTCGACTGCAGTCGCGTCAAATTAATATGATTTAGAGGTTACGTCGAATACTTAAATTGTAAATATATCGAAAATGATTAACTTTAACGATATTTAAACTGTATATCCGTTTTATTTAAAAATGGTAAAGCGACACAAGTTTTTAATTGAAACTGACAACAATTTTACGGTAAAAAAGTTGCGGCTTGATTAAGACATCGTGTGCAGCGCATGTGGCTCTCTCTAGGGGCTAGCGTAGAATTGAGAACGGATTATTATTTTCTATCCTAAAAAAATAACCGTTTACCAATTTTTAGATCGATGTCTTCAAAATTGCTTAAATTACGGCAAAAAAAAAATTGACATTAACATCTTGTTTCTCTTTTAATATCAACTTTTAGACTAAGGTAAGTTAGGCTAAATTTTCATGTTGAGAATCCACTGCTGCTCTGTGTCCCATGACTTAAGGACCACCCTGTATACGGTGTATCTCACTATTCACTAATGCATATCCATATCTTGGTCATTTATTGATCGATTTCGATCAAATTTGGTTTACTTCTTTTGTTTCGTATTTTGAATAAATTGATATTAAAAAAAAAGATTTTCCGATATCAAATATACCTACTAATTATCAAAATAAAATAGAAAAAATCAGGATGTTGTATTAGTGATTGAGATAGAGTTTTTGTTTTTAGATTCTTGTTCGGCATGCCCTAAAATCCCTGTATATCAAATTTCATTAAAAAAATATTCATTCCTTCTACAAAATAAAAAATAAATCATGGCCAACATCACCATATTATAGTCACCATAATATGAAAGTTATTTATTGTCGAATATTTACCAAATTTGGTAACGTTGTAATAATGACGTTAACAAAAAATTGGACACATTTTTTTCTAAACAGGATATCAAAAAAGAAAATAAACTAAACTTTTATTTACAATATAAATAGCAAAATATTTGGAACTTGAAGCTATAAAAAATAAAATAAGATCTTTTATCAATTTTTATACATTTTTTAAATCTCCTTTTACTATTTTAAAAACTTTTCTTAATTCTTCTATTATTATTTCATTACAAGTTTCTCTAATTCTGTCACATAGTTTATCTCTACTTTTGGGCCAATTATTATACTTTATTTTTAATGGAACCCTGAATAAAATAAAAATCCCTAGGGGTTACGTCTGGTGACCTAGGTTGTCATGCAATTAAAGAACTATATTGCCCAATCCAATGCATTGGGAAATTGTTATTCAGCCAATTTCTAGTTATTCTAACATTATAGATGGAAACTCCGTTTACTTGAAAATAGAGGTCTTGTTAGGGTAAAGTAAGTTTTGAATTAATTGCTCCTCGAAATTCATGACACAAAAACTGCAATATTTTTACGTCCCCTTTTTCCACAGTATGTAAAAACTTGTGCTTAATGGTTTTAAATTATGGCGTTTAAGGCACCTCCAAATTTTATTTATGTCTACAATCAAATTTAAATATAAATCTCTTACACTAATAAGCGACTCAACATTAACAGCATCTAATATTACTTGACCCATTGGACGATTAGCAACGGTGTATTTTTTGTATAAAGGTTTAGAGACATCTTCGGTTCTATTCAATATTTGATTAATTGAACAAATTGTAGTGTTGTGAATCGGTGGGCGTTCTGGGTGTCTTAAATTAAATATACCTACTGCTTCTCGATAAAAATGCACACTCTCGCCAACAATAATTCTTATTATTTCTACTTTTTCTGTAATACTTAACTGTGATGCCGTCATTTTTAAGTTAAGTTTGACATTCAATGGAATTAATTGTTAAATCCATTCCAGAGCACTCAATATTAACAAAGATATTGGTGTGCTGAGTTCTATATATTTTGTAATAACATCTAACCATATGTCAAATATTCAATTTTCATATGGGCGTTTTATTTTGGAAGAAAATGTGTCTAATGCATTATTAATATCATTATCATAATCTTTTCAAATTTGGTAAACATCCGACAATAAATAACTCAGATATTATTCATTCCTTCTAAAATAGAAAAGTCACGGCCATGTTCACCATATATTACTATATCACCATATAGGTCATATGGTGATCCTGGCCGTGAATTTTTTCTTTTTTTAGAAAAAATGAATATATATTTTATTCATTTATTTAATGTTAACCTATTTCCGCTACTAGAGCCAATCAGCGACGGCAGATGAGCTACCTGGAAATTTAGCCAAACCTCTTTCGAAGAGTAGGGATTTTTTACTTACCTAACATCTACTAGATAAGGGACCAAACTGCTTTACATCCCATCCAACAGATGGTATATCGCCTACACAACCCTTGACTAAGATTGCATAGCATCTGCGTATGTGCTGGACATAAAAGCCGTAGAAGACGGAAAAAGATGGTTGCCAATTTTCTCCTGAGTTACTATCAAATTACTGACTGCGACTACCGTTACTTAACTTTTTATATCAAAATACGATCATGTTAAGTCGGATCTACGCTCGCCCCGAGAAATAAATGTTATTTAATGAAAATGGTATACAGAGATTTTAGGGCATGCAAACAATATTCTGTAAAAATAAATACTCTATATCAATCGCCAATATAACTTACCGATTTTTCCATTTTTCTGTGATGACAGTACACTTATTTAATTACGGGAAAAAATTAAGCAATTTATCAAAATCTGAAACAAAAGTAGTGAACCAAACTTGATTTAAATCGATCAATAAATGGCCGAGATATAAGGGTGCAGTGATAAAAGTGAGATACACTGTAGTAGCAATTAATGCAAATTCAGTTAAACGTGAAATGTTAAAATTCTACTCTACAGGGTGTTTCAATAATGTCACCACATACTTCGAGGTGTAATCCCTCGTCAAAAAAAATCAAAAAAAAAATCAAAGGAATAAAATGTTTTCCTAAATTGCTTCCAAAGCGCTCTTCGATGCTTTAAAAGTATAACATTAACAGGCTTTGTAAATTATTACTCAGTGAAGGTTGAAAATACTGACTTCAAACTTGTCAGGGAAAATTGTTTTTATGATACCAAATTAAACCCCTTTTTAACATGCTTTTATTAGCTTCACCTGTATGTTTGCTTGCTTGCTTGTTTGCTTGTTTGTTTGTAACCGACTCTTTGGACTCGATTTTGACTCACTTTAAACGGACAGATTTAATTGAAACTTTGTACACTTACTAAGAACCGGTAACAATACAATAATTTGATAAGTTTATATCATTATCCTGATCAGGATCGCCAGTCCTTTCCTCACGTATCCTCTGCGTGAGAGCAAAGGCTTAATATGTAAGTACATTCCGTAATTGTCAGTTAGCTCGGTGGTCGAGTGGGTTAAGGCAGTCGACGCGAAACGACGGACTCCTCGGGCGTGAATTCAAATCCCATGGCTGAAATAAAAAAAATTTTTTTTTTTTTCAGAAATATCTGTTGGATCGTAATATGTTATAATATCAGCATCAATAAGCAATATAAATATAGTTTAAAACAACTAAAAAACACGCTTTCATATCACATCAAACTAAAAAGTGAAAAATAAATATAGTTTAAAAAAACTAAAAAACACGCTTTTAAAGCACATCAAACTTAAAAGTGAAAAATAATTATTAATATAAACTGAAAACAATAATGAACGAAAAATACTAGTATTATTGTGAAAAAAGTGTGGGGCGCTTTGTGCCATATTTTTCGTATATCGAGCAACCCACGCTTTTTTTCACAATAATACTAGTATTTTTCGTTCATTATTGTTTTCAGTTTATATTAATAATTATTTTTCACTTTTTTAGTTTGATGTGCTTTAAAAGCGTGTTTTCTAGTTTTTTTAAACTATATTTATTATTTTTACAAGCATTTACTGCAGTCGCTGAGGAATTAGAGCAAAATAATCCTAGATTCGCTGCAAATGATGCTAATGATAGTCCCATGACATTTTAATTTTTACACGTGAATGGTACGATGTACAAAAAAAAACTAAAAAAGGGGCAAAAGTTTTAGTTACAGATAGTGCAACAACAAAAATCTGTTCGTTTGTAAATAAGTTTTTTATAGAAGATTCTATTAACCCAACCCGCCCTAACCCTGATACCACTGGTTAGTGCTTGATGAAACTTTTCGTGTACATAGCTACTGTGAAAACAATTTTCTCTGCCAAGTTTGAAGTGAGTACTTTCAGCCACCACTGAGTAATTATTTAAAAAGCCTGTTTAATGTCATACACTTAACGCATCGTAGAATGCCTAGGAAACATTTTAGGAAAAAAAGACATTATTCCTGTTTTTATTTTTGCTTTTTTTGACGAGAGGAGTGAAGTTTGTCATGACATCATTGAAACACTTTGTATATTATAACGTAATTAATTTCTATACCTAAAAACAGCTGTTATTGTCGCCTCGACCTAGCCGCAAAGTGAAAAATTGGCAAAATAATCCTTCGTTTAGAAGGCTCCCACATTTTAATGTCGTTTTCGGACATCTGGAAAAAAGAGTTATGTAATCGACATATTATGCTAAATATAGTGTGGGGCATACTATCATCAATGGTCGTATTTATGGCAAAACACTGAAAGAACACATTTTAACGAAACAGGCTACTTCACTGCTGCTTCAAGACGTACAATTACCGAATAAAAGCTTGCAACTCATCGAAACATTACACGTATTATGCTCTAGCAACTATGTTTGATATTAATACCAACAATCTAAAAATTCAGTCTAAAATCAATTTTCGAAAACTAGCATTGTATGAAAAGTTCTATCGGATCAGAGTCCTTTTGTAGACGATGTAAGCAAAACATATAAAAGATTTAGATTTTAGAATACACTGGTCACGTTTATTGCAGCGATGAGCGCCAGTGGTCAGTTTGTCGCACCAATGCAGATTTTCCAGCTGGTGCCACCTAGATCAGTATAATATATTGTTCATCACAGTAGATGGGTATAAAGAAACCTGTTCACAGACTGGATCAAATATTTTTTTGACTTGTTAAACCTAAGGAAGACTCCCCAGTTCTGCTCGTTAAATGGACAACACAGCCACACGCGCAATCTAGATGCGATTATTTAGCTAGGGAGAATAACATTTCCATCATTTCGTTGCCACCACATATAAAGATGCAATCTTTTCGCTTCAAGGCCTACTTCAGCAATGAAATCTGAAATTAGCTTCGCAGTAATTAACGGACTCTTACACTGACTGAGTAGCTAAGAAAAGTCTTTTTATGATCGCAATCTGGGGAAAACGCTGCAAACCCGCTGAGATTTTCCCTTTTAATCAAAATATTTTCTTTGATGCAAATTTTATAACCGAAGAAATTGAACCTGAAAAAACTGTAATGGAAGTGTTAGGAAAAAAAGAGACAATAATTCTATACCAGAATCTCAACCCAGATGTTCCAGTTACAAACAATTGCCACAGTATTCAGAAGCAATTGAAAATAAATTTCAAGGGGTATCTTCCAAGGAATCTTATGTTTTTCGGTCATCGCCTCAAATCAACCTACCTAGTAAAAGAGCAAACAGATATGCAATCATGTTGTTCTAAGAAGCCAGATTTTCTGGAGCCACCAACAGTGAGCAAGTCGGTAAACATTGTATCTCACATTGCCCATCATAAAAAAGAAAATCTTCCAAGTCCCAGTTTATCACTTCTTTGCCTTACAAAATTTAGTTAGAACATGCATTTGATAAAACTTCTAAGTGATCAAGCGTGAATCAACAAGTGTTTTCAAAACGACATGGATGTTGATGAAATTCCAAATGACGAAGAAGCTACTTGCCTATTTTGTGACAGTGGTTTTTCAAAAGATCAAAGGAGCTTTGGGTTATGTGCTAAATATGCAATGCTCCAGAGCTGAAACACATTATGTTTGTGATTTTTACCGCTAATTTTTAATACCTATCCAATATTTTTCTATCGTTTTGAATATATTCCGTACAATCTACTCTTACTTTACTTTGATTCACAGTATTTTTCTACTACATATTTTGGAGCAACGTAGTTTTGATTATTGTGGATAAGCCTTTGCGAAAGATAAATGCCAATATTTAGATTAATTTAAAAAAAAACTGAAAATCATCATGAACAAAAGAGCGGTTCATGTAAGGACAATTTCCTCCAAACTGAGATAATAAATACATTAAACATATGAAATTTTTTATTTCTACAATACTCACAGAAACTGCTAATCCTCTGGCGAAAATAACGCCGGAATCAAAATGAAGCCGCTGATCAATGATTGCTCGTTTTTTTATGTCTTTTGGATACAAAGATTTATCTTTTCCATATTTTTCAACGAGATATCCCATGATTGCGTGACTGTCCCATAATACAAATCCATCTTCATCCACTAGTGTTGGAACAGTATGTAGTGGATTGAGCTGAAAAAAATTTATATATATATATATATATATATATATATATATATATATATATATATATATATATATATATATATATATATATATATATATATATATATATATATATATATATATATATATATATATATATATATATATATATATATATATATATATATTATGTTGTTTTTCAGGTTTTCGCGGGTGGTGAATGTTAAATTCGTTTTCCGGGTATACTCCCGCGTAGGTGATAGGCCCCGAGAGGGACAACCTGTTGTCGTTCAGACAACCACGGTCCCTCTCGGGGCCTATCACCTACGCGGGAGTATACCCGGAAAACGAATTTAACATATATATATATATATATATATATATATATATATATATATATATATATATATATATATATATATATATATATATATATGCTGCATGTTTTGACGTTTTTCAATATTCAAATTAGAAATCGATGAAAAATTCTTAAAACATATTTTACAACTTAACCTTAAATTATAACCTACAATGATAAAACTGATCAAAAATAAATTACACTCTACACATTAAATTCAACTTTGTAATACTATGTTAAAATATTATACTGTCATTCTGGTGTAGCAAATTTAAAGAAGACATTTACAAATATTCAGGATACAGCATAATACCATTTGTTTATTTTCAACTTTGAACGCACATAACGCTTTACAAATGAATTTTTGAATAGAAATAAATATAATCCTTTATATAGGCATGGCTGCCTTCATTAATATAGTTGTTACGGTATCAAGGGTGTTATAAGAAATAAGAATAATAATGCGCCGAGGTCGGCAGTGTACTTCCCGAGGACCTTTGGTATGAGGAAATGTCCGTCGACCGAGGGAGAAAATTCTTTGACATTTATGATTGATTAATTTGACATCTATCATCTTCAAGACGATTTCATTTAAAAGAGTACTAATCAAAATTATTTGTAAACGCCGTAGCAATGCAACACATTTTGTGTTGCCACCACCATTTAGTTGTTTTGTGTTGTGTTGCAGTAAACATATTAATGAGTGTTATAATGCCCTAGGGCGTTATGGATACCTATAATACCCTAGGGCGTTGTTTCTCATTTAATATATCTCAAAATAGGGTTATTATTAGAAAATGACAGACTCGTAAGACATTAATAATATAATAATAATAAAGTTACAAGATATTTGGCATAAAAATACATTTTTTTGATATAACCAAACTCAAAAAATACACTTCCGGTTAACCGGAAGTACTAGTAACTTCTTTATTTCAAATATCACCGTATCCATTTTTTATTGTTAGCTGAAAGAGCTCTGAATTACCTTTACAAGGGTTACTTCAAAATCAAAATCGGGTCAGAAATGATCTTGCAAAATTGAATTTATGTGATTACTGAGTGGTCATGAAAATTATATCATTAAAGTTTATAATACTTAGTAGAGAGCTAGGTATTAACCAAAAGGTATTTTAAACATTTTTCCCGTAAAACAAATTACTGTTTTGGCAATTAAATTAATTAATGACGTTTTTTTAAATAATAATAATAATAATAATAAGGGGTACTAAGGACCGGCAACTTCCGCGTTGGTACACCCTGGACAGGCAGAGGCAACTCTGTCTGACAAATGCCGGCCGGGGGTACCAGGGCTAACCACCCTGCTACCTTTACTGCTTGGGTTTCTTACAATCTAAGAAGGGCCCCTCACAATCGACCCCAAGCGGATGGGAATCAGAGACAGGTGGGAGGGGCCTTACCGGATGGTCTCAACGTTGACAACTAAGGCAATGGACATGGACGCTTTAAGTACACGGAGGAACTTCGGGATGCCTTGCTGACCTGCCGCGAGAGTAGCGAACCTGAGCGAAGGGGATACATGGCGCAAATGCATGCACTTTAGTGTGAAATGCATCCAGAGCATCGCGCCTTCTCTCAACAACATCTGAGAGATCAAGTATCCTTTCTGCTCAGGACAGGTTACTTAAGGGCACCCCGTCAGCTGTAAGAACTGCCAGCCGCAGTTCCACCGCGGCAATTACCAGCTGAGGGGGAACATCCTTTAGAGTTCACCGGTGTAGACTTAAGGACAAGGGTTAGCCTTAACACCAGGGCTAACCTAAAGCCACAAGATCTAGCTAGAATGGCCGCGGTCATCGATAAGGAAATTCCGGAAGATGCAGACATCTGGCAAATCAACTGTGCCGTGTACAACGCCGCGAAGCAACTCGTCCCCCGTGAGAGGTCAATCAATCACGGGGTCGAGAAAGCCAAGCGGCGTGTACAAAAAATCGAGGGCAAAATACAGTCGGCCAGACAACACGCTTCTCGGATCCAGAGTGTGGTGGAATATAAGACGACTGGTAGAGTTTTACTCCCAGAATCCGGCGCATAGCAGCCGGATTAAGACGTCAACACCACACTCTAAGTCTGACAGTGATGATCACCATCAAGCAGCACTGTCTAGATAGGATACGAGCGCTCATGGCTATAAAGAAAACATTGAGGAGGCGGATGAGGAGTATGGAACAAAACAATTTGTTCCGTACGAATCCTTCCCGCCTCTTTCAAGAGCCACAACCTGTTGTCGATAATCCGCCGACTGTAGAAGATGTCGCCCCTTCTGGAAGGGAATCTACGAAACGACGCTTCCATTCAATAGCGCCACTGCATCAATTGCACACTTCGAGGCTCTGTGTCACAGACATCTTGAAGAGTCAGAAGAAGTGTGCCCGGCAATCAGTACGAAGGAAGTCCAACAAGCACTTATTGGTACCAAGAACTTCGCTGCCCCGGGCCCAGACGGCATTAACAACTGGTGGTGGAAGAAATTTCCTTCCACTCACCGCCGTCTGGCGCGAGTTTTCAACTCATGGTTGAACGAGGGGCAGCAGATTCCGGACTGGTTCGTCGAGGGACGTACTGTGTTTATCCCCAGAAAGGGGGATCTTTCCGACCCGAGGAATTATAGGCCGATCACTTGCCTCAACTCCTGCTACAAGATATTTACACGTATCTTGTATGCTAGGACACTAAGGTCTGTTGATCCGCTCTTCCAGCAGATACACGAACAGCGTGGTGCCAAGAAGGGCATGGCAGGTTGCAAGGACAGCCTGCTGATAGACCGCTATATTACACAGGATTCTGTGCAATACAAGCGGAATCTATCGATGGCCTGGATTGATTACCGCAAGGCATTTGATACAACATCACATGAGCTATTGTTGCTCGAATGTCTTGCGGTACCAGCACCACTAGTGAGATGCATAGAACAGCTGCTGCCGCTCTGGAAGACCCGCTTCACCATAACATCAGGTGCACAACGGGTCACGACAGAGCAGGTGGCATTTAGGAGAGGAGTTTTCCAGGGTGACTCCCTGAGTCCTCTCCTCTTCTGCATCTCACTGCTGCCGTTGCCTGTTGGGCTCCGCCAAACCCGCGAATACCAATGTGGGCCACCCGGAGGCATAAGGTCACCCATCTATTTTATATGGATGACCTTAAACTTTATGCCTCTGGAGAGCGCAAACTACAAAACGCTCTTAGGGTGGTCGAAGAATATACGCGGGCAATTGGTATGGATTTCGGGTTGGACAAATGTGCAGTCGTCCACCTCAAGAGAGGACGATGCGGGGAATTCCCTGAAGATGCGCAGCTCGCAGACGGAAGCATCCTAAGACATCTGGATGCTGGAGAGGCCTATACATATCTGGGTGTGCAACAAAGGCACATCCAGGATGTATCACAAATAAAAGATTCTCTTCGCGGCAATACAGACACCGCCTCCGAAAGATTTGGTCTTCCGAGCGTTCGGGGAAGAACAAGGTGTCTACAACTAATATGCTTGCCGTTCCGGTTCTGCTCTACTTCTTCGGAGTAGTAAAGTGGACAGTAGAGGAGCTGCGCCAATTAGATAGAGATACCCGCAAGATGATGAATATTCGCAGAAGTATTCATCCTAGATCGTCCGTTCCCCGTGTGTACCTCCCACGTCAACGGGGGGGGCCGAGGACTCTTGAGCCTGGAGTGTACGCATGGCAGAGTAGTACTGAGTATGGCATCTAACATCCTCAGGAGTTCAGATCCCTTCTTGCAGTTCGTAAAACATCACGAAACTGTAGGAGTGGGAGCAGGATTATTCAAGGCAGCAAAAAGAGCCGCAGATGAACTCGGTTTCGCATTTGACATCAGGCGAGGAGGCCGACGAGGTGCTGATGTTGAGTTAGTCACCGAACTTCAGCCAAATCGTCTGAAAGCCCGAATCAGAGCTGACGAACAGGAAAATCTGTTTCGGCAGCACGTCGATAAACCCCAGCATGGTGTCTTCTATAAGAACAGTGCTGCCTTACGTCCCCGGAGATATTGAGTCCGTTGTCGAGAACGAGAAATGCCGGATTTACTGGAACTACTCGTTCCCGACTGTCAGGCTAATCCAAGCCAACAAGCCTGACATAGTCCTCCTCGACCATCAACTCAAGGTGATGTATGTCATCGAGTTCTCGGCACCTGCGGAGAAAAACATCACCTAGAAGGAGGAGGAGAAACGGACCAAATATCGCGATCTCCGATACGAGCTCCAAGTGCTGTACCCAGGCTACTCGGTCAAAATGGTCGTCCTTATTATCGGTGTACTCGGAGGGATAAAGCCTACGCTGCTCTCGGAACTGAAGATCATACCGGCCTGCCAAAAACCAGCCGAGTGGCTGGCAGTTCAAATGCAGAAGGCGGTCATTCTGGGTTCTCTCCGTCTGCTTAGGGCACACGATTCTGGTATCTACAGTCACTAACCCTGCGGGATGTGGGGAGTGGTTGTAGTTGATGCGCCGGCGCGACTCCCGTGAGGCGTCGGAGGCCACGGGAGGACTGACCGGCATCGGGAAACCGAAAAAAAAAAAATACTAATAAATGTCTTTATTCATACACAAATATAAAATAATCGGAGCCTGAGGCGCTAGTTTTAGTTTTTGTTAAATAATTGAGAATCTCATCATTAGATGTTAATTTAAAATTAAGTTTCTATGTTGGCTTTTAAATTGTTACTGTAAAAATTCAAAGTGTTTTCATCTGGCTCGTTAAAGTTAAGTGAGTTAATAAAGTAATCATTATTTCAGTGACATCACATAAATGTTCTGTTATATTGGAGTTTTCCTGTTTATCATACACGTTTTTATATTTTAACTCCTTCCAAAGAGTTTTGTAATTATTAGCATTTACTTTTTGTTGCAAATACGCTTTTTTTCATTTTTTTAGCATTATTAGTTAGATTTCTAATATTTTTATAATATAGCAAATCATTAATATATTTTCTTTTATGTTTTTGTAATGCCCGTTTTTTAATGGTTATCATGTATTTCATAACATCTGTCATCCAGGGAGATGTTTCTTTAGATATCCGAGAAGTTACGAAAGGTGCATGTTTGTCAAATAAATTTAAAATTATATTATTGAGTATTGCTAGTATTGCTAGAGCAGTGCTTCCCTTGGGATTATTTAAAAAAAAACATAATTAGAACCTAATTATTATTTATCACATATATTAATCATTAAAATTTACTTTTACCCAGTTTCAATTGACACGGCCCTGCATTTCAACAACTGAGATAATGTTGCACGCTAAAACCGTAACGATGACGAACTCGATTAATCGAGCCAACACGAACTCGCGCGACTTCGATATATGTAAGCAACTGCTTGAAATGCATCCCATCCCCACTTCATAATCTTGATATCTGAGCCATTACCATGCTGGTAATGCTTCTTGTTTTATAGATTTTAATATCGATTTTAATATACTTAATATTAATCTTCCTAGTATTATTCTCAGCTTTTGTGCTATATTTGTAAAAACTTTTTTGGTGTTTCCAAACCTGTGGTGCGGCGACAAGTGATTTTCAAAACATTGAACATTAGTGCGCGTATAAGCAGTTTTAGAATTGCTTATTCAATATGGAAGCTGGTCCTAGCAATGTGGAAAATATTATTTGCATTTGTGTGTTGTGCAGTTTGTTGAAAAAGGGATTTTCAACATATTCGTTTCAAGATAAACTGGATATTATTAGAAACGGGAGACCAACACCTGATTTAAAACTTTTAAAAACGAAAGTTAAATCATGCTATAGGTACTTTAATATTGAAATGTACAGTGTTAATCAGTGGTTCACGGGTTTTGAAAATTTGTGTAAATTGTTTTGTTGGCCATACTTTTCACAAATGAAAAATGTGTGTGGAATAAAAATGGCTTTTCAGATTTAAACAACATTCACAAAGTGACAAAGAGGCATGGTAAGTGAGAAACTCATTTGCGAGCGGTGCTAAAAAGAAAAAACATTTGGAAGATCACGAATTCAGCATTCATTAGAACAGCAGTTGAAGGAAAGTGACCGTAAGCATAATGAACCTGTAAAAAAAAATCGAGAAGTGTTAAAAAGACCTTAGTTTTAGAGGTCATACTGAATCTCGGAGCGTTGCTAATAGGGGCAATTTCATCAAATTAGTTGATTTATTAGCAAAATACGATACAATTTTAAGTAACCATCTGGAATACTCCACAGTATACATATTCAAAATGATTTGATTCAGTCGATAAGCAATATTGTTTTAGAAAAGATCAAGCAATTATGTTAGATGAAACAACCGATATTACGAATATTAGTCAGTTGTCAATCGTAGTACACTACATAAATCCAAATGGGAAAGTCCAAGAGCGCTTTTTTAGGATTTCTAGACGTAACAAAGCAGAGAACGGCCGCAGCTTTATATGCTATAGTTTGTCAGATAGTCGATGATCTACAGTGTGGTGCTAAACTTATCGCCCAAAGTTATGATGGGGCCGCTGTAATGGCTGATGAATTGGGGGGGCCTGCAGGCCAAAGTAAAAGAGACTTTTCAGAATGCAATATTTGTACATTGTTTTGCGCATCGATTAAATTTAGTTCTTGCTCAATCTGCAGCGTGTCTTAAAGAGTGCAAAGTATTTTTTCAAGTATTAGTGGAATGGCTGCCTTTTTTTCAAAATCATCAAAACGGACACGAGCTTTAGATTTGGAAGTACAGAAGAGACTACCCAGAGTTGCTCCAACACGATGGAATTACAATGGGAGGCTAGTACAAACTGTATCTGAATATCGACAGCCTCTAATTAATTTATTTGAAAATATTTTACAAAGCAAACATGATTGGGACACTGAGACTTTGAATGGATTCAGGGGTTACTTAGATTCATTGAAAAGAGACTTTGATTTTAATTTTTTGTTAAATATTTTCTCCGAAATATTCCCATATACTGACAATTTATTCAATATTTTGCAAACTAAATAAATGACGTTGGATTTTGCGTAAAGAAAATTGAAGAATTCAAAAATTTGATTTGTAACAAAAGAAATGAATTTGAAAAGTTCTGGGAGAAAACTAGTAATGACAATTTAGAGCCGCAAAGAAAAAAGAATACGAACTGAATTTATAGTGGATCGTAGAACTTCATATCGAAGACTTTTTTATTGAAATTTTGGACAATATCACTGGGCAACTAAATAATAGATTTGAAAATTTTAGTGATATACAATTTTTAGAATTGTGTAATTTTAATGAATTTAAAAATAAACAGTTTCCACAAAACGCACTTCAGTGATTGAGTGATAACTACGGATATTTTTTTGATATAGTTGGGTTACGATCGGAACTTTCAGTTATTTATGCTACAGAAGATATTAGTCAGAAACATAACGCCAACGAACTGATTATCTTTATAAAAGAAAATAGTTTGGATCAGGCCTACTCTGAAGTGTTGAAATTGTGTGAGTTAGTGTTGACGATACCTGCAACTAGTGCTTCGGTTGAACGCAGTTTTTCGACCTTAAAAAAGAATAAAAACTTTTTCAAGAAATTCAACTAGTGAAGAGCGGCTTTCAAAATTGTCCCTATTTACAATAGAAAGTGACTTTGTGAAGGAGATGTCCCAACATTCAAACTTTTACGACGAAGTTATTTCCGACTTCGCAAGAAAGGAGAGGCGAATTAAACTACATTATAAATAGGTAGGTATGTGCATGTTAACTACTTAACTAGCCAGCTCGATTTATAGTTGGCTAGAGAGTGCACGATGGCAAGTGTGACTGAACAAACTCTTTATTTCGCTGCGGGTTCGATCCCCGCCACCGGCACTGGCAATGTCGGTGAGTATGGTTGTGTGTCTGCGTTTTTTTCATAAGTGTAACCCTCGCTTGTGCAGCTTCGGCTTTGGAATCGGGGGTTGTCTAATTTTTGTGATGTTTTTATGTTTTATGTTTATTGAGGAGTGGCGGTCCTACAAGTGTACTTTCTTTCTAGATATCATAACTTTGCGGCTTTCGACATTTGCTTTAAAATGAGTATATGGAAGCCACGCCCCTTTTCTTAAAAAAAAATTTTGTTTCGCTTCGCTCGGGGCTTCGCACTGCCCATCACCCTATATCACAAACTGCTTCGCCTGTGTCAGAACTCACCGCACGCCCCTGCTAAAGACCTCAAATTATTTAATTTGTCATAACTGTTGCTATTAATATTTAAAAAATCTATATTGAAGTCCCCTCCACAGATCAAACTATCAAATATCGGCACTAAAATGTTTAGACACTTCAAATATTTCAATAAAGTCTATTAATGAGAATTTTGGAGAGCGATATACTACACCAACACAAATTAACTCATTATTTAATATAAAACAAATCCATAGCTGCTCAATAATGTTTATAGGAAAGCAATTTTACTATATTAATTTTGTATTTTGATTTAATATAAATCGCTACACCTCTCCCCCCTAGACACATCCCTATCTAATCTAAAAAGCTTGTAATTATTAAGACGTACCAAATCATCATCGATATTATTGCTTAGCCAAGTATCAACAATTAAAATTATATCCGGGTCGTACTGTACAATCTGTTCCTTAAACTCTGCAAATTTATGTAGTAACGACCGGATATTATATTGTATAACAATTAAATTAGTTTTTATTTTATTTGGCATCATACAAGTAATATAAAGAGGGTAATATTAATTTTTACCTCAAATATTTTATAGCACTATAAAGAAAGTACCTAACAGAAAATAGCATGGACGTTACCTAAATAATAATAACAATGTCTTTGTTTAAATTTCATTAAAATTGTCTATAGTTTTTATTAGAACTATCAACTATCTGAGAATCCTCCGACTTTCTCATAAAAATATTACCGTTTTTTGTCCAGAGATATTGTTTTTGTTTCTGTATTCCTTGGCCCTCATTAATAATTTTTTATTTCCTGCTGATAAGTACTTATTTACATAAATTGTATTAGGTACCTTAACTAAACTAGAACAATCTTTATCTAAATTATTTGTTGAAAAATCTCGCTTAACTTTTCTACATTTCATCTCTGTCACATTTTCTGAGAAATTTGATACAAATTAGAATGCGAATTATTGCCCGAAGAGTGTTGCCGATAACAATTCTCAATCATATTCATGTCCAATTTGAAACCTATCGCAGCGGCTAACAGCAATACTGTCACTGTGACATTCTCCCCTCACGTTTCAGGTACACCAGTGACTTCCAAACAGTTCATATGTATAAATTTATCTGCTTCATGTAATTTAGTTTTTAATTCTTAATTTTGTTCTTCCAAAGATTTAAATTTTATTTCCAGATTTTCAGTAGATTGTCTATTAGCTTCGATTTTGTCTACATTTTCACTGACTGCATTCTGAATTTTTGAGAGTTCCTTTTGAAAACTTGTTACAGTTTGTGATAGTACATCCTGCTTAGTCAACATTACATCAATTTTGTTACATAAAACATTTATATGATCAGGGTCAATTGATACAGTTTTCTGAGTAACATTAGGAGGATCACATGCCAATGTTTTTGATACACATGCCTGACATAACCATATGTTAACGCCAGAGTTAAAATTACTTACTTGGCTTTCGTTTATTCCTGCATAAGTACAGCATGATTCTGTCGCACATAACTTGCATTTGAGTTTCTTCTTGGAAGAAACCCTAGTGTTACAAACTCCACAGCTCGACATGTTGAGAACCACATTTTCATTCAACACCAAAGAGCACGAAATAAATAGTTTTATTAATGGAACAAGCGAATCCACTTATTTTAATTATCGAATAACTAAATAATACGTAAAATAGATTGCTCTACTAATTAACCACGAGGACCTAGGCACTCCACATATACTGTCCCTAAATTTTCCAAAATTTGTTTTACAAAATATCCCATAGAAATCACTAATACTTTGAGAGCCCGTTAAATTTTGTACGGCCAACTCGCAGAAGCAATGAACACTCAAAATAAATATTTCATAAAAAAATTAAAGGCCAAAACTTACTTTATATAAATGGTACCCTGTACATTTTTTACATTCTTTAGGTAGATCCATAGATGGACTTGAAACTGCAGTTTGAAGTCGAACTTTTAAAATTGCCTTGAAACTGCAACAATTCAGCTTAGGCAGCTCAGTGGCTCTGTACTTATACGTTAGACTTGAGACCAAAGTGGCGTTTTTAAAATACCGAGACAGTAGCACAGTTGACTAGAGTGTTGTTGTGTGGTAGAACACGGCTAGTCACTGTTTATTTCTCCTGAGTTCGAATCTCAGCTGCGGTATCTGGCACATGTCGAAGGGAATGGTTGTGTGTGTGTGTGTGTGTGTGTCTGTCCTGGTTGAGTGGTAGTATAGCAATATGCTAAATTCCACCAGGATGTTAATATAAATACGACGGCAAGAAAAAAGTTCTATTATGAGGTTACATATTCTCTTACTGAAAAACTTCCCATTTACATTTCAAGTTGATGACAACTGCTTTTTTAATTTGTAACTTTTTTTAGATCATTTTTGTCTTAGACATGTTGAGTTCTGCAAGAAATCATTGGACTTGCTAAGTTTTGACTGAACTTGTCTTGGACATCTTTATTTTTGTACAAAATAAGAACATAGGAACATTGACAGGATATTTATTTGAATTAAAAGATTATAAAAACTTAAATTGGTCTATATTTTGGTGTAAGAAGACATGGCGTACAAAATTCACGCCCATATACACGCACCAACATCTACGTCAAGTAGTGTCTATTGCGGCGCGCTGCGATGAAAAGTGGAGGTTGTTTTGTCAGCCATGCCACAATTATAACATTTATGCCTTAATACAAACCAAAATACTATATGCTATAGGAACTTCATTATAGCATACGATTATGCCTTAATCTTGATCTGTCACAGTTTTCATTATTTAATACATCCTTGCAAGATGTACGATTTCAAAAATTGTGAGGATCGGGATCATAAAATGAACGATATAATAAGCGAGTGAAATTATGGTGACTTAAATTTTTTTTTAACTGCCTCTCAAGTCACCGAAGTAACCCTTCTGAAAATCAGAGAATTTCTGTTAGGTAAAGAGAGACGACTGCACATTTATTTATGAAAAAGGTATTAAACACGCTAAGTTCAGGTGCCGGTTATTTTGTTTGCAGGAATATGTTTTATTGACTCCTCAGTAATAGGAAATTGCAAGATGTTTCGAATTATTCATATTCAGTTTTGTTTATAACAATTATTTGTATTGTAACATTTTCGGCTCAATATATGATTAGTTTCGATTTTAATACTGTTATAAATTGTAATGAAATGTAAGAAATTAACAAAAATATATTGCAACTATAATATGCAATCGGAAAACCATTAATTATAATTGTTTATCAAAAAATCTATTTATTATTTAAAAAATTCGCTATTTTCCACTTTCAGAAACTACATATTTTCAATAATTTATTTATTTATTTATTTATTTATTTATTTATTTATTTATTTATTTCATACACTGCCCAACAGGTACAAGACCCAACTACAGGGGGATTCTGACAGAGTTTAATGCTAACAGAAATTGTAAATACAAAAAAGAAAGTTATAACAAAAGTACAAAAGAGTTAAAGCTGAAAATTAAGAACACATGTATGTAAACATTACTCGCACACTATAAACCTTAGTTTAAAATAAACACGTACAATAATGAGAAATAAAGAAAATTTTTTAATAGATAAGATATATGATAAAACAAACAAAAACAGGGAAAAGCAAAGTAAAACAAAGACAGCATATTAGCCTGCATCATAGTAGCTTTTCAGATCACTAAGGCTGCAATTAAATATGTCGATATCTGTACAGATGGAGTTATGATTTTCGCAGATTATGTGAATCGGAGAGAATTTTAGAGCATTTGACCGAGGTGTCGCTAGGTAAAATACATTACTGTGGCGTGAAGTTGTTCTTGGAATGTAAAAATATAATTTAGACAGTAGTTCCTGTGCATCGATATTGTTATTAATGAGCTTATATAAAAATATTTGAGATATACACTCACGCCTACGACGTAAACTATTGAAGGAATACTTATCAAGCAGCTCTTGCTGTGGATAGCCAATCTCTGGATAGTTACCCTCGGTTCTAAAATACAGATATTTCATAAATTTACGTTGAACTTGTTCTAAGTTATTGATATATACATTGTACTGAGGAGACCAGACAACTGAGGCATATTCAAGCTTCGATCTAACATAACAACAGTAAAGCATCTTGAGTGTGTCAATATTCGAAAAATCACGCGAATTCCTAACTATAAATCCATACGATCTGCTAGCTTCAGACACAACGGTGCTAATATGAAAGTTGAATGTAAGCGCTTTGTCAAAAGTAACACCTAAGTCCCGGAGCGTGTCAGGCCTATTTAGTACATCATCATTAATGCTATATTCGTATGATATTGAGGATAATTTGCGTGTATAAGATATAACATAGCATTTTTGGGTGTTTAAAGGAAGTCTGTGTTTATTGCACCAATTTTTTGTAAGTTTTCTTGCAGATGGATACAATCTTCTATGCTATCGATCCTGCAGAAAAGATTTAGATCATCGGCATACATTAAATATCTGACTTCTAAATCATCTGCGATATCATTAACGAATACAACAAAAAGTAATGGACCGAGGATAGATCCTTGCGGAACTCCGGAGGTAGCAATGTATTCGACAGACTAGAAACCATTAAATGCAACAGATTGGTATCTGTTAGTCAGATAGGATTGAAAAAGAGATACTAAGTTTTTAGAAAGTCCAACATTACAAAGTTTATTAAGCAATATTTCATGTTCAAGCCCGTTAAATGCTTTCGAAAAATCTGTGTAAATGACATCTGTTTGTGATTGATCATCTAAGGACTCGGACAAGTATTTCGTAATGCAGAGCAAGTTTGTTGTTGTGGAACATCCCTTCATAAAACCGTGTTGATGAATTGATATTTGATTACTAATATTACTGTAAATGGCATCATGTAACAGAATTTCAAGAACTTTAGCAAAGTTGCAAATTATAGAGATTGCACGGAATTTTGAGATATCTGATTTGTCGCTTTTTTTTAAAATTGGGCAAACTTTCGACTGTCTCCACAAAACAGGAAAATAGCTCCATTTTAAAATTAAGTTAAAAATATTCTTTAAAGGCGATGCAAAAATAATAGCGCAGTCTTTTAGTAAAAAAGCAGGGATACCATCAGGACCAGTAGCCATTTTGTTTTTATTTTCTTCAAGGCCATAAGGACCTCCTCCTCCATGAAACGCGATACCTGAAACACCGAGTTACTGTTGAAACTGGGCTCGCTATCTAATGCTTGTCGAAGCGAATTGTTACAAGGTGCATATGACTTGCTAAAGTGATCAGCAAATGCATTTAAAATATCTTTAGGCTTGTTTATTACGGAGTCATTATATTTCATAACATTAGAAATGTTCGTTGACCCTTTTTTACTATTTAAAAATGCCCAAAACTTCGATGGATCGTCTTAATACTATTTTCTGCTGCTCTGATATAATTTCTGTAGGCCATGTTTATATCCAATTTTATTTTGCTTCTTAGCTGTTTAAATTCATTTTGACATATTATGTTACCACTTTTTTTATATTCATCAAGTTTTCGTGCCTTCAACTTGATATCTTTAATGATATTATAGGAGAACCACGGAGGATATTTCTTAGATTTTTTTAGATTTAAATTTCGGTACGCAAGTATCAAAAATTGAATTAAGTAGCCCATAATGTGAAATATGTGAAACAACTTTAATATGATTCAACGGATGAAATAAATTTCAGTTGAATTTCAAGGATAATTAGGAAAACCTACTTCAGAGAAGAAAGGCTGGTAATATTCTCCCGAGATTATATTCTGCAAAGTTTCCCATTGCAATATCTCGTTTGAAAAATTAGAATAACTATTTATTGGAAACAGGACCTGACAAGTGACGATTTGTCGCAAACGTTAACCACAAAGCAGTCGCATGATGCTTTCACACAGAGCGATAAAATAATGTTCTGGAATTATAAAATTAAGGCCCTTTGCATACGAGATGATTATGGTACGCCATGTGCACGCGCCGTATCACATCGTACCAGCCCTGGCGTTTCACATTATACGATAAGATGTTGCAATAGCGGTAATTTGTAAATTTCGTATACTGTAGAATATATCCCGTGTTACAATCAATGATGAAGAAAAGACGTGGTAAATTGGCGAAGTTTATAATAAAGAAATTATAAATTTCTTGTCATGCTCCATATGATTAGGAATAGTTTTCAACCTTCTTGTGCTGACGGCACGACTCGACGAGGCTGTTAAAGGTAACTAATTGGTCACGTGGTGTACGATCATTTATGAAAACCCGTTATAATTAGCGTCGTAGGCGCGAATCACAGCGGTATCTATCCAAGACGGTTCTAGAGAACAAATTGCTTGTAAACGCGATAACCCCTTATCGGTACAATATTATTTATCGTATCGCTGTAGTGTGAAAGACTCCCGCAAATTTTATGTATTCTGACTGTATCCGATATCATGACGATACATCGCGCGCGACATGTCGTATCGCTGTCGTCTCGTGTGCAAAGGGTCTAAAGATTATAGCTTCTGAATAGTCGCGTTTGGTATGTTACAAGCGATTGTTCGATGAACACGGGATAGTAATTAAACTAGTGATTACGATCAGAAATAGAATTATTTTGTTAATGCTCTCGTAGTAAAGGTTTATAAGAATGAAAACACAGTTACGGAGTTCGGTTTTAATTTTTGTATTTAAGAGTTCTTACCATTCAATATAAAACTTGTTTATGAGTCTAGGATTTTACTTTAACGAATTAACAATAATAATTTGCATTACTGTTTTGTTCAGTTTAAAATATGCTCTATACATTGTGCAGTTGTAAAGAAGAATATTTCTTTTAATGTATTAAAATTGTCACATATTTCATCCATTCGGTGGTACAGACTGGAATATGGACATTAAATCCAAGAACTTCTATTTGTTTATCAAAAAATTGTTGGACAATAAGCTATCAAGATAATGTAATTACATAAATTATTTATTAGAATAAACAATAATTATTGTAATGCTATCTAGGAAAGATGGTATGAAACAAATACACAACTGTTTACTTTTTTATTGATCATGTAATACATTATTAAATTCAGGACAATTAGATGTTATCGCGCTTCAATATTTTAATAAACAATATGAATATCTACACTGGCAACGTAATTAATGATAAATTAATAACCATTTTTAATAGCTTGTTATTGATTTTAGGGTCTTTGTTAACTGAAAATTGTTATGAGCTTAATACTAACAAGCACTGGCGTAGATTTGGGGGAAACCGAAATAATTAATCGTTCCTTTTTATTTTTTCCAGATATTACTTTTCTGACTCTACCACATAAAAATGTGTTAAAAGAAGCAAAAAATGTTCTTTTATTTCTCTGATAAAATGAATTGTTTACGAGTAATTAATTAGCAAGGAAACGTTTTAACATGTCAATTCGCTATGATTTTTTATGTTTAACATCAGAAATTACTGGTCTTAGATATATCTTTTAATAACATTTTCGATATATTATGTCTGTAAGATATTTTAATAAAACGTAATTTTTTATTACCTTCAAAGCCGCTTTTGTGTTTATTCAATTGGAATTTGCGGTCAAGATGGAAAGTGAACAGGAGCAGTTCATAAACAGTTATCGGTTAAATAATTTTTGTAATCTTTTGGTTCATTTACACGTGCAATAACTTTGATTTGGAGTATTTCTTTCTCTCTACCAATCATATTTTAGCCTGTTCTCTCTTAAACTTTTGTTTTTTCTTTAAAATTAACCATACACCAATTGGCGATACCAATACCGATGTTGACAAAATAATTCGCATTTTCTTTAACCACTGTCTCAATCACTCTGGCACATCACATATAAAAAATGTTTGAGAATCAACAGGGGAGCTGAAATCGATGCACGTTTCATGAAGCCTAGGAATCGACGTATGCATCGTTGCACGTTTCAGTGTGTGAGCCACTTAACAAATGATTTATGGTGAACAAAAAGTAACTTTGACTGATACACATATATTTTTGTTAATTAAAGACTATATTTATTTATTGGAAATATCAAGATTTCCGAATCATCGAAATCCTTGAACTAAATACATCAGTTCCAAACAGCATCATGAGCATATGTGACACGTGTTCAAAACAGATTATTACCTACAGTGAGTTCCAACCGTTCGTAATCTCAATTTGGAAGGATTTTATTTTTTAGTAGAAAAAGTTAGGTTAATAGCATATTATAAAGTGTAGTATAGGAGACAGTTTTAGTAGCTTTGCAACTATAAAGAACGCAATAAAAACATTTTCCGATGAAAATTTGGTGTCCTTTTACATAAGAGGCACAAAACTCTAATAAAATGCTTCAAAATCGAAACCTATTAGAGTACAAAATTGCAAAAAGGATCTTAAGTAATACATGATTCATTATTCATCTATTACATGGAGAAGAAGACTTTAAATCAAGAGGAAAAACCCTAAAAAACATAGTAAGTGCAAATAAAATATATTTTCTTTGTCACATTGTTAATAATGTCTTAGTATTATGAGGGATGAATGTCCAGCAAAAACGGTTGTATTTGCTCATCCAAAGATAAAAAAGTATTGAACTGGTCAAAGTTGATACAAATCACAACCATCCAATTAACAAATAACTCTATAATAGTTTATCGAAGCAAAGAAAGTTGTTTCCTGAAGATGAAACTGAAGTTTGTCACTTATTATCAATGCGTTGTAATAAAAAAAACTGTTGTCGACTATATACAAAAAAATAATGGTAAAGATACTATGCTTAAGGATATAACAGCCTTAAAATATAAAATATTAAAACATCAGCCACAGTGAATTGTATCAGATCTACAAAGTATAATAGATTTGTTTAAAAGACCTGATACTGTTGTTGAGGTTATCACAAATGCGGAAAATGAATTAATAGATATTTTCTATCAAGATTTTCACGATGCAATATTATGCCAAATATCCCGAAATATTATTTTGTATTATTTGGTAAAAGTATAAGCTGGTGTCATAATTTTTTAAAACTATTTCCCCCGCCACTATTTTAAAAAAGTCATACTTCCGTTGTTTCCATATAGTTTATATTTATTATGTGAATCATGTGAATACACGTTTCGTAAATAGAAAAGCTATAGTGAGACTGAAATAAGCTGAAAACAGTTTATCTGACCAAAAAAATATGTTTATAAAATTTATGCAAAACTTATGCCTTAATAACTTTGTGAAAGGCAAAATTAGTACATCTCTTATTGTGACGTGCTTACCCGGTACCAACCAAAATGCTTATTTTGGGTGGGTGTCGTGTAACTTTGGCACCCTTTAGTACAGTAACTGTACTTTTGAAATTTTTGTTTATTTCGGTAACGATCTCGAGCGCCAGTTCCTGTTTTAAAATATAGGAACACTACTGTATTCTATCAGCGGTATGATAGAAGCTAGGGTAACTCAGTGAATACCAGACGGTCTGTGTGTGTGTGTGTGTGGTTGTCGTTTGCGCAGCAATGGACGTCACCTTACCTGCCGAAAATGATTCTCGGTGTACCAACAAATTTACCTTTGTCTTTAAATAAAAGTCAGAATTTAAATTGTACTTATCCTATTTATTTACGATTGGTTTCATCGAAAAAAAAATCAAATACACACACAAAAGAAAATAGTATCTATTTACAAATTTATTAAGGAATGTGGAAAAAATATAAATATTAGTTTGTATCTACAAGCAATCAGCCTAGGAACCAAGCAAGAGATTTATGATATATCGAAGTTTCGGAAACTACATCTAAGGTATTTATTATAGGCAGGCAATATCAAAATATTTATTACAAACAGTTATGAAAGCAATATACGGTTACTGGTGTCTACAGCAAGCGGTTAGTGACCCTATAGTCGCTGGTTTTTAAGGCGGAATTCCAGCAGACGGGCGGTGCAGAACTATCCAGGTGCTAGTGGTTACGGAGTATTGGCGTGCCACAATGGAAGGATGTCAATCCAGGGACAGACGGTATATTTAACTGGCTATTCGAGGATGTGCTATATCGGTAGATCAGCAACTTATGTCTCTAGTGAATACAAGTATCAAACGATATGGTTACGATATTACGCCACGCGGCACGGTGAGGTTCCTTTCATAGTTCTAGAGAAAAACCTTACTCGTGCTGAACAGAACGGTTATTACTTTCCACGAAACAGTGAGGTTCCTTTCATAGTTCTAGAGAAAATCTTACTAGTGCTGAATCTATTAATGAAATCCCGATATGCTTGATGCTGACCTCATGATATAGCACTAGGCTCCAATTTACTAATTCGCGTTTTTAAGGCACACTGCCCCTTGAGCTGATTAGACCAGAGATATATCGATAAAACGAGGGGTTATCACATTTATCTGCGAGCCTTCTTGTTTCACCACTCCGATGTCGTAGCTACGGATTGACAACTACGCCGTGGGGCACGGTAAGGTTCTTTTCATAGTTCTAGGGAAAATCCTCGCTGAACAGAACGGTTCATGTATTACTTCCCGGGGCATGGTGAAATTCCTTTTATAGTTCTAGAGAAAAACCTCACTCGTGCGGTATTTACCAATAAAATCTCGATATGCTCGTAGCTAAAACAGGTAACCCGGATTTACTTGTTGAATCACGATTTTTCCAGGTCGTACGGTATTTGTAGACAATAAACGGACAAGAGAATATAGCAGAATTGCGGACACAAACGTAAATGACGTAAATGCACCAAAATCAACAATAAAGCAATAAAACAGTGAAAAAGAATTCTTACCATTGGAGGATTCGTCGGAGTACCCTGGAGTTCGGAAGCGGCTTTTACGGTACGGCCGGAATGTCTGACCAGTTGTCAGAAGATGCTATTTGTAGCTCATGCTTGTGGTTTTATTCACAAATCCCCCACACGAAAATCACGTACCTACGTGTTTCAAAGAAATCTAAACAAATTGCGCGCGTCGTAAATGTATTCCAATCACGCTTGACGTACTGTGCATAAACAAACTCCCTGCGTTATTCAACATAAACAAACGTTTATAAAATATTCCGACGCCGAAAATCGCTTTCTCATAATTTTAAAACTATATTTAGAAATCTTTAAAAACGGTCATGGATTAATAATTTACTAAAATCCAACAATAATTTATTCTATAAATTATTTAAACAAAAATAGAAGCGTACTCTTTTATCATTAACAACTATTCTCAACTTGCCTTTGAATTAAACTAAATTAAATTCAATTTGCAACGTCTTACTTGGCGGCTGTTTAGTGAAAACACAACAAGTGGTTTATCATTGAGATAATAGAATAACATAAGATTACCCTGAAAATAAACCGGTTTAAAACAATTATGTTTAGTAAATAATTGTTATTCCACATACTGGACATCTAAATGAACTTGAACTCTGAGTCAAAACGGTTTTAATGAAAACATTCATACGAGTTATAGTATACAGGGTGAAAGATGAACCCAATTAAGTTTTATTATATCCAAAAATGGTTACCGGAAAAATCATTTCGTTACATTATATAAACTTGTAATGCCGAATTTAATAAGAACATCTTAATACAAAACCCAGAAAATTCGCCAAGTACTTGGTTATATAAAGAAAATTTATACTCATCAATATTAATCAATTTTTTAGTAAATCGTAGCCATATTTTTTATCGATTTTTACAATTTCTGCCTCGTAGTAGGCTGTGTTTTTTTGTGCAAAAGCCATAGTTTTTGTAATGGTGTACAATAATTTTTTCAAAGCTATGATTAATATTTATAAAAATAAAAATATATATATTGAGGTGTTCTGATGAAATGTAAAACACGCTGAATAGGTAGGTATATTCCTAAAGTATTCTAATCATAAATGTTCCAAAATGATATCTCAAAAATATGGATATATTCGCATATAAATTACGTTTCCTTATTGAAGAAATAAAATAAAAATAATAAACGAATAGTGACCAAAACTTATAATATACTTCAATTTTTCAACAAAATGGTTTATAATTTGTTGCCTTAGTTTTTATCTGGAGACAATTCTATTTTACGGAATGTTCTTTGAAAAATACATAATCCTTTTATTGCTTTTCTGCATTTGTAATATGAACAATTTTATTAAATCATTATTAATATTTTAATAGATTATTTAGATAGTTCATTATCAAAAGATATTAATAAGTTTTAAAATGTTCTCATATGTATTTTTTCATTGTGAGAATTTTTTATTAAATATTTATGGCATGTTTATTCGAACACAGTTTTTTTTTATTAGGATCCACTATACAATTAACTACTACTGGTATGAATGGTTGGGAAATGTACTTATTCCATTAGCGTTACATAGTTTATGATATTGAATAGGTATCTAAAGATTTAAATGCACTTCATTTAATTAATTTTCACACTATCATCATTCACCATATACAAATTTTTCTAATTTATTACCAGCTTCTTTCATAGAGATCTAGCTTAAAGCATTTTTTGAACCTTCACTATCACAGAAGAAACAGATTATTAGAAATTAGATCTTGTCTCTGAACTATACAACAATTGCAGATTGACAGTATTAGTTTTAACTTCTTACCTGGTGGTCTCTGTGGTTAATTTTTTAAAAGCATTCAAGGTACCAGGTCGTTTCTCTGAAAAGTACGTCATTACTGATGCATTTTAAAAGTATTATTTACCTACTTCATTATATTTTAAAGTATTTGTTATAGAGTAAAACCTTTGATATGTTCACTAAAGTATAAGAATTAGATTTCTGATACACAGGTCATAGTCTATTTTGTATTCCTTTCTCAGATACGTAAAAATTTAACCTTGACCGTCAGGATATATAATAGTTTTGTTTATCATGTTATAATACATCTGTATTGTTTTCACCAACTAAGTAAAAATTCAAACCAGTTTTAAATCGTCACAAATATTTATTCAGCCGCCTCTTATATGCTAAGCTCACTATATTTACGTTGGGCGCGTTTAGCGAACACAATCGTTGGTAGATTGACTGTCAACAGTTCGCTGAACGAAATCGTCGACGATAATACGATTTATGTTTTAACTGATTATATAATAAACAAATTTAACCAAAATGTTCCAATTATGTTCTAATGAAAATTTGAAATTTTATTTAAAATTTGGAATATTTATGTTGACAGGTTGTTTTCCGCTTCTCAGCAGTGGCATTCGCCCAATGACTTCAGAATATTTCTGAAGTCATTGCATTCGCCAAACACGCCCAATAATAGTTGCTTAACCGAGTGAATATTTCTGACAGTTTCAAACTAGTCCGAGGTGCTGTTGGAACAAACCTAATAATATTTCCTCTTCGATAATAATTAAAACGTATAATTCCAGCAATATAGAAGGATAGAAAAATCTAAGACAATATTTATTCATTTTTGACAAATTATAAAACAAAAAAAAAAAGAGAAACTAGCGGCCTGGTGAAATTTAGGTTAGTCATATCTTAGTATTGGATCTAAAGTAGACACAACTTTGAAATGAAATGTCGATTTAGTTTTTAAGGGGGCAGTTTGAAACCACCATTGATATAATCCCCCCCCCCACCACCACCACCACCAATCAAAGCCACTTTAACTTTTGTATTTCAAATAGCACCCTATATTTTATGATGCATCATTTTAAAGGGCATAAAGTACTATTCTTCTGCTAAAAAAATAACATCGGTTCATCCGTTCCAGTGTTGTCCAAGCTACTTTTGAAAATTAGTTAATCTATTCTTTCAAAGATTCGGAAAAAAATATTTTAAATAATCAGCTATTCAAATAATGTCTGCAAAATCATTTTAAATAATAATAAGATACATTATCTTAATTAATTCCAACAAAAAAAGTAATAACCACTTTTGATATTTACTTTAAATAATGATAGTTTTTCCATTTAATTAAATCCCCCCGTCGCAGCTACCTATGCTTTACCTACTAACAATGTTTATCAAAGGCGAATCCAGGAGATCCCTAAAGAGGGGGGGGGTATTTGACACAGATATTAAAATTACCTAATAAGGAATGCCTAAGATACATAAACCAGGAAAGTCGGTACGTTCTATTGTTTCAGCAATCGGATCGCCGACTTACCACCTATCAAAATGGTTAACAGAAGAAGTCGAAAATTTACCTATTGCACCACCTAGTTTCTCTGTGATTAATTCTAACGATTTCATCAATAAGGTGAAAAATATTCAGTTGCAAGAAGGTGAAATTTCGATCTCCTTTGAGGTTTGTTCATTGTTCCAAGTGTTCCGATACCACAGACCTTGGACTACCTTGAGGATCTACTCGAATTAAACAATCTCAGTCAAGATGTAGTACAAGAATATCTTAAACTCACTAAACTTTGCATGAAACAAAATTGTTTTCGATTCAACGGTAATTTCTTCGAACAATATGAAGGAACAGCAATGGGTAACTCTTTGTCACCATTCATTGCCAGTTTCTTCATGAACAGATTCGAGACGGAAGCAAAAGAAGAATTTGAGTATTTCCCCAGGGTTTGGCTTAGGTATGTGGATGATATTTTCGCAGTGTTCGATACAGAAATCGCTGATATTGATAACTTTGTATCTAAAGTAAACAGTCGTTTCGCGTCAGTTAAATTCACATATGAAATTAAAAACTCTGGAGAACTACAATTTTTGGATGTATTAATAATTAGAAATAATGAAAATAAGTTAGAATTTGACATACATAGAAAAGATACCAGTACTCTGATATATCCCTAAGTCCTCTCACCATTGTGCTCAACACAAAATGGTGAGTTTTAATTTTCTAGTCCATCGTCTATTAAGCTTCCCCCTCAATATGAAGGGGTTTGAAAAAGAAAAGGCATTGATTAAGGACATAGCTGCGAGTAATGGATATTATGTAAGTTTAATTGATAAAATAATTAAGAAACGAAAGTTTAAAGAGTCGCTTCTAAATTCCTCAGTCTTTCAAAATGAAAGTGAAAATCCGAAATTTGTATTGATTCCATTCGATCTTCGATTCACCCGTGGTATTGGTAAGATTTTTAAAGATGTAGGTATGACAGTGGTTCATTCATCGGGAAACAAACTACAACAACTTTTAGGCAATTCAAAAGACAAAATTGAAACAAACGAAAAGTCGGGGATTTACGAAATTAGCTGTAAGGACTGTAATCAAAAATATGTTGGACAGACTAGACGATCAATTCAAACTAGAATCAAAGAGCATATGGCCCATCTCAAATATGGTAGAACAGATAACTCTAGTGTAGCCCAACATGCGTTTGAGAACAACCATGAAATAGATATTAGCAATTTAAAATTAATTAGGAATGTAACAAATACTAGACAGCTGGATGCATTTGAAAGCTTGGAAATCATAAAGTGTAAAAATAGTATGAATAGTGACAGAAGGCCTATCACAAATAGCCCGCTTTATTGGTTAATGGGTCACGGTTCACCGAACGGTCACGGTTCGGTAAACCGTGACAATAGTTTAGGTATAAATGGGGTAGATTGTTAGCATAAGTTTAGTTTTAATCATCTCCAGATGATGCCAATTTGGTTGGTGAAACGCGCGTCGAGTGCAGTATATAGTGTTTTGTTGTTTCGTGGAAAACTACGTCAGTGTTAGAGATAGTGTATAATGGAAAAATACAGGCATTTTGAAAACAGTTTTTAATGGTAATTTTAAACTTAAATACAATTAAATTAAACAACGGTAATGCTCACAAGGTATGTACCTAAATAAAAATGAGATCATGATCCCAAGTAATATTTTAACGTTATTAACAACGTCGCCAGAGGCGTCCTGATGTTGCTGGACGACGTCGTAACAACGACTATCCCACCCACTTATGGACCAATTCGGTGAACAAACCAATGAATGAAAACCTAATAAGTAGTTCCAGATATAGTGCGTAATTGAAAAAATGCAGCCATTTTGAAAACATTTTTTAGTGGTAATTTTAAACTTAAATACAAATAAATTAAACATCGGTAATGCTTACAACTTATGTACCTAAATAGAAATAAGATCATGACTCAGGCAGTACTTTAACGTTGTAACAACGTCACCCGACGCGTCCTGATGTTGCTGAACGACGTCGTAATAACGACTATCCCACCCACTTATGGATCAATTCGGTGCATAAGCCACTGAATGAAAACCTAATTAGAAATTCCAGAAATAGTGTGTAATTGAAAAAATACAGCCATTTTGTAAAGATTTTTTTAAATGGCAATTTTAAACTACAAAAATACAAATAAATTAAACATCGGTAATGCTCACAAGTTATGTACCTAAATAGAAATAAGATCATGACCCAGCAATATTTTAACGTTGTAACAACGTCGCCCGACGTATCCTGATGTTGCTGAACAACGTCGTAATAACGACTATCCGGCCCGCTTATGGGCCAATTTGATGGATAAAATCAGAGTCACTGCACATCGGCATCCGACTGGTAGTGATGACCAACGACGCAGTTTAACGTTGCACGAAAAACCAACTTTTACATCAAAGTTTTAAGGTATGTTTTTCTAACTACAAACATTACTGTTAGCACTTTTGGACCACTGTGTTTACTGGATTTCACATCACAGCTGTTCCCAGCTAAACTTAGAAAGATGGAAAGTAGGTAGAGCTTCACCTTCTGTGTTTTACTGTGATGTTTTCAGTACATTTTAAGAGCTATGTGGTACTAAAATTTTTCAACATGGACCAGTTCAAAATAGCGCTCCTCCATGATGATAGGGTTTTTAGAAGGAATATTTTTTTTCCTTGGATAAACAAATTTGAGTGCTTTAACTGTCAATACACGAAGTAATGATTACTTTTGCGATTTTAAACTTACAATGGCATAATTAAATTGACCAAAATTTTCTAAATTCGCATTTTATTCACTCTATTTTTGTCAACATCAAAGTGGTAACAACAGTACGTTCGTCCTCGAGCTGGTCTTGAAAATATTTCGAAGTTATATAAAGCCGTGTTTATGTATAAATCATTCCAAAATATGCACCAAATACAACTTTTAGTTGTGAAAAGTGGTTGCATATTTGCATATTGATACTGAAAAAGAAATCCTACAAAGAAGATCACGAGAAAAATTGAATAAAACAACGATGTTTCCACAACGTCAATAATAAACCCAAAACCTACACTACCATTCATAGTCACATATTAAAGCCGGCCAGGCATTGTTACAACTTATCTATTTTACTTTACTCACAAATAACTGACAAGCGACGTCGTCTTCACCAAAGGTTTCAACCAAAGACAGGTCACGGCGGCACTACTCCTGGACGTTGCGAAGGCTTTCGACAGGGTCTGGCACGATGGTCTACTAGCTAAAATGATGAGTATGGGTTATCCAATTGCACTCGTCAAACTAGTTAGATCATACCTGTACGGGAGACAGATGCGAGTGAAGATCAGGGACTGTGTGTCCACGTATCGACCGATGGAAGCCGGAGTCCCCCAAGGCTCTGTGCTGTCACCCCATCTGTTCGCTGTCTTCACCTCTGATCTCCCAAGGGCCGAAGGCACCGCAATGGCACTCTACGCGGACGACACGGCCGTCACGGCCAGATCCTGGAGAGCGGAAACAGCCACCAGAAGACTCCAAGAGGCAGCCTCTCTTCTGGAAAAATGGTGTATCAAGTGGAAAGTCGCAGTCAACGCGGAGAAAAGCCAGACGATTCTCTTCAGGAAAGGACGCAAGGAAACCCCCACAGGACACGTCTCCATGTTCGGCGAGGACATCCAATGGCACGATTCCGTCAAGTACCTTGGCGTAATCATGGATAAAGGCCTGACATGGAGACAGAACACCGAAGCCATCGGGGTAAAGGCCAAGCGGACGAGAGCTCTCATCTACCCGATGGTAGGGAACCAGAGCAGGCTCAGTCTGAGAAACAAGCTTCTGCTAGTCAAAGCACTCATCAGACCACAGCTGACCTACGCCTCCGTAGCATGGGGATACCAAGCGAAGACCTATCTGAAGAAGATCCAAGCCGTGGAAAACGTGGCCATCAGGACAGCGGTGGGCGCACCATGGTACGTTAGAAATGCTGACATTTTCAGGGACCTGGAGTACACACCAGTCACCGAAATCATCCGGGATAGAGCGAAGAAACTGTACACCTTAGCTGAGGAGCACAGGAACCCGCTGATCAGGGAGGCCACCTCCTATGATCCGGCCGACGCACCGAGGCACAAGAGGCCGAAGGTATAGTTACTGGATAACGGGTAAGTATAACTAATCCTTTCCTTACAGATGGACCAAACCCACTGAAAAGACATGACACGATCAACCACCCTCCCACAAACCTTGCGGACGCCGGTCAGTAAACCGACCAGTGCCCGTTGTCCCCCTGGCTCCGTGAAGGACGAAAGTGCTAAGAAAGCACTTAGGCCTTCACCTCCTAGAGCTACACAGTTCATCCTCACCTTGTCCGATGATCCAGATGACAATGTGTCAATTGACACTTTGTGTACTGGCAGTCAATCCCAAGTCACAGAATATCCACACAGTCCCTGACAGACAGATGACTACCCCCGGGGGTGACAAGCTGGCGAAGAAAGAAGACGAAGACAGAAGAGCGCCAGAAGAGGCCCTAGCCAGCAGGGTTCATCAGCCAGGACCCAAGGAGGTTGACCGAAATCTTCGGCACCGCTCACATTTGTGAGTGGGGCCGTTCGTAAAGTAAGTTAACCCGCTCTGCACGAGGCCGGTCCAGGTCTACAGCGATGACTAGGGTAAAAAGGCAATAGTCCTGCCTGGCCCTAGCATCCAAGACCCTCATCATGCCAAATGGATATTGGCGGGGCGACGTCGTCTAGTTGGCCACAGGTTGTGGGTGACATGATGATAATTTTCTACAACTTATACATTGTTCATAGAAATTGAAAGCGAACTGCAAAACTAAAAACTAATTATCACTGATTAAAGAAAGCTATGTGAATTGTTACATTTTCTAAAATTAATCTTCAATAGGACTTCTTTTGACGACCTAGGAAGAGGAGGAGGGCAATTGCACCCATTGCGCTCCCTGGATCCGCGCTTTATGTTTATAACAACTTTGGTATATAGTAGTTTTTTGTTACAAATTTTCGCAACATTTTTATATTTTTAGTGTGTATTAAATACGTTGTTATGCACATTCTTTAAATGCTACCTTTTCGATTCAAATATACATGTTAAATTTAAAAGAATTAAGACATAAAAGACTTAAAAAAAGATATATTCTTTATAAATAGATATATACTTACAATGTTTTTCAATGATGTCATGACAAACCCGCCCTAACTCCGACGCCACTGGTTAGTTTTTGATGAAACTGTTCGTGTACGTAGCTAGTATGAAAACAATTTTCCCTGCCACGTTTGAAGTCGGTACTTTTAACTATTACTGAGTAATTATTTAAAAATCCTGTTTAATGTTATACTTTCAAATTATCGTAGAGCGGCTAGAAAGCATTTTAGGAAAAAAGTTTATTGTTGTTTTTTTTTTTGCTTTTTTGACGAGAAGAATCACCCTCGAAGTTTGTCGTGACATCATTGACACCCTGTATACATAATTTTGAATATTTTATAATTCTAAATTATTTAAATAATGTCGAATTACCTATAAATAATAGATAATAATTATTGTTATTACATTTAAACAAAACAATTTTTAGAATTTGGTTAAGATATAAAATGTTTAAATGATGTATTTTAATTTATTTTGTTTTTATTGGTGTAGGTTTCAACATGACTATATTTTATAAAAATCAAATCTTCCTCACTCAAAAAAATTTTCAAAATAAAAAATATGTAGTTTCAGTGCCCAACATCTAAGCCAATGAATGAAAACGTGATTTTGTAAGAAATTGTCTCTATTGTCTTAAAAACCCATTAAATTTTAAATCCACTACATAAATATTTTCAAAACAGTATTCAGAATATTTTTAGAAATGAATGCCTCACTCAACTCAGAAACGGTGCACATTTTATATTTTTATACATAAAATCACCCTATTTTTTATCGCATTGTTTTGTTTCATTTTCTTCTGACCAAAAATTAGAATTCTTCGAATCTATCCACATACCTTAATAAAACTTGGTGATAAATGTTCCTTATTAAGCAGATCAACATTGATTAGTTCCAATTCTATTCCCAAAGATTTGGCACATAACAGAACTGCTCTTACGGGTGGACTCGCAGCAATCATATACAATTTTGGTGCCATGATCAACGTATGAGATGATTATTCGTTGACTATAAAATACACTATGAAATAAGTGTAGATAGTAAATGCTTTATATGTAGGTTACGGCCAAGCAGTGACGTATAGAGTATTTTTTCTAATAACCCGAATAGCTGGTATTGTGCCCTCATTTCTCCAAAAAAATTAATTATGATTAAAAAATAAATAAATAAATTTGTACTTAAATAGAATAAATGAAAACAAACAAATTAGTAATAATGTCTGTATTTATGGTTGTTGAGGAAAATACCAGCGACGCATCAAAATACTAAAATACATTAACTAGTAACACCATAAAAAAATATCAGATCAAGCAACAAAATAATAGTAATATAAACCAACATAAATAATACAAATTGCAGATTTTTAAATACTCAACGTTTCATATTTTTTAAAAATGTAGTTACAAATAACGTTTTAAATCAAAATAAAGTAGAAACTAACATTTTAAAAAATATTAAATTTAAACACTACTAAAGAAACGACTACAATACAAAATATTAAAAATTAAACAGCAGCTTTTCGCACTTTCTGTTTTGAAAATTGCTCAATCACGTCACCAAAGCCTAATTTGCCAAAACATCGTAAGCGACAAATTTACTGAAATTAATGTTTTGATTCCATCGTAAACAGCTGCGTATCTATGACAAAATGTAGTTTAAGCGCCTAAACATATATGTTTTTAATTTAACGAATATTCAAATTTATTGTGACTTGAGTATAATAAGGCGGCCTGGCTAAACAAGGTAATTACCAGTGGCGGTTCGTGGGTCAAGAGATAGGGAGGTCAATTAGAAAAGTTTACTGTATCACCTACCTTTTAAAGTGATTTAAATTCCAAGTCGATCCTCAGGTCTTTTGAGATGCACAGTGGTCAATTACTTTTTCATTAAAGTCTTTTATCTTCTTTATTAATGCCCTTTCTAAGGTAACCATAGCTAAAGAAGATAACCTTTCCTGACCCATGATATTTCTTAAAAATGTCTTTATTCTTTTTAAGGTGGAAAAACAACGTTCACTTTCGACGGCAGTCATAGGGAGAGTACATAAGATTTTTAACAGTTTGACACATTCAGAAAAAGTGTTGCACAAATTATTGTTAATAAAAAGCTGTAACAAAGCAACTGCACCTTCACTATTGGAAAAATCTTCTCGGCTATATAATACTTCTAATTCAGTTTTAAGTTTCAAATGATTTATGACTGGATACTCCGTTTTAACTAATTTAAACATATCCTGAGGAAAGCTTTTTTTATAATCTTTAAATCGATCTGCGTGAAATAACTGAGACACTGCTGAAGCCAAACCTGTTTTTGATCTCAGATGTAATTATATCACAAACTTCTAATGATTCTTTTTGATTCTTCCGTTTTACATCTCTGGGCAGACTGCATGGATGTCTCCTCCAAATAGTTATTCAAAATTTTATTTCTTCAATTTTACTATTAAAAACGCCAATACACTTATTTACTGTTAGGACATCGATATTACATTTTTGTAATTGATTGAACAACATATCACAATGAGGCATAACTAAATGAAAAAATTTAACCAGTAAAGAAAATGTTCATTTTGTAAGTAGTTTTTTAAACCAATAGCTTGGTTTAGAGTATTGTTTTCTGATTTATTATCAATTTTTTCTAAACAATCTAATAATTCTGTTCGATAGGTATAAACAGTCTCTATGCACTTTGTATTAAAATTCCATCGTGTTGGAGCCGCTTTAGGTAATCTCACCTTAACATTATCTAACACGGCTGTTCTTTTTGGCGATTTTCCAAAGAATGAAGCTATGTAAATTAGCAAAAAAAAATGTTATGCTTTTATCCTGACTTGATGTTTTTTTTTAAATTAAATTTAATTGATGAGAGTAACAATGAATAAAATTTGCTGAAGGATAGCAGAATAATACACAGTCTATTATTTTATTTAAAATATATCTATTTTTAGAAACGTTTTCGTTGTAAGCTTTTAAACTTTTTCTATAGACACTGTCTAACTGCATTCTAATATCAACTGTACCAAGTGTTGCTAGACTACAACGGTTATTCATATGACTTGATGTAAGCGAATGTTTCTTTACTTTTATTTTTAAATGTTTCAAGTCAGTTACACCTATTTTGGACCATATAGGATCAGGAACATCACCAAATAACAGGCATGGGAAACAAAAAAATGCATTTTTTATCTAGCATCCGCAAATCCACTCGGATAAATCGTACATTGAATTAACTTCTCTTTTCTTATCAAGAGATGTTTGCTTTATCGTCATATTAGGTTTTGGACGGCCACCACCTTTGAATTTCACTCGGTCTTCATAACCCAACTTATGTCCATCTTTCAGTTTTAATATATTAGTACAACACTCATATACAACACTCACAAATAAAAACATTAAAAACAACGAGACAGAATTTAACCGACCAACGCGTACCTAGTCAGCATTAAGACTGCTTTACGGTACGGAACTAACTTCGTGCGTTACCGTTTCCGTAAAATGTGTCAGGGACATTGTCCCCGCCAGTGTTTTCTGTCTCTTTTTGCTTTCTGACGATTCGCTCATATAAGTCTATTTCACTTTAATTCGTTGTAAATTCGGTCCGTAGCTAGCTTTGAGGACACGTTGTGGATTGACCCAAGATTTTTAAATTCTATAAATGAATAATGTAATGAATATGAATGTAGAGGCTCGGTGCTCGGAGAGGATACGAAATCCTACGATCTAGATATTTGAAGAGTATTGTGCATAGAATGAACTAGAAACTTTAATATATTTTTTAAGAATATTAAAAATATATATATTATATATTTTTAAACTTCAGAAAATGAATAGCTCTATTTTTTTATTTGTATGTGGGAGGTCATTGACCAAATGACCCTATAGAAGAACCGCCAGTGGTAATTACTACAAGTTTACCACCAAAACATTGCAAGCGCCTTATAAACACGTCACTTACGATCATTTTTGTTGGTTCACGAAACTTCCATAACCTGTGAAGACGGATAATGCAGTTTTAAAGTGAATCTGTCCACTAAACAAATAGTAATAAAAGGGAAATGATTATGTTTTTTTTTGATTAATATACATTGGTTTCCAATTTAACACAAAAAATTGCGACGATTTTGTGTAATTTTATTAGGAAACTAAATTATTATTCGTAGCGCGCTCATTTTAGAAGTGGTATTATTCTAGTAGTAATTCGTTTGTCAATTTTATTTATTTATTTTACTATTTTGCTATTGGTATTTTGTAGAATATTATAAGTAGTAGGCATTATTGCATATTTTGGTTGTTTAAATACTAGTTATTTTTACTACCTATGTAATTCTATGTAGATTATAAATTAAATACCGTTTTTTGTATCTAACAAAATAGTTTATTTTGTCACAGAATATTATACGGCATGTCTGTGGGATAAAACCATAATGTATTAGCAAACAATCATGTTTTTTAAATACATAATTTCATTCGGTATTTTCATATTGTTTACAGATTTAACAAAGCAAGTTTCATAGCTATGTCGTTAGGGAGTGGAGGATACCTTGCTAAAAAAATTCTCGCTAGTATCCAACAACAAGCCATTAGTATCCAGGAAATAATACCTCTTGAATCTTGTCAAATCAATAAAAATGAGAATGAATTTATAGTGCCTGAAATTATTAATAACTCATTTTCTGACGACCAGATAAATAATATGCCAGTAGATATTCATTTACATGACAATGTCGAACCAACAGTTGAGGAATGGCCACAAAGTCACAGCTATATTTCTACGATTATGCTGTACTCTAACGTAGATAATTCAGGAATTGTTAACTTGGATTTTTGAAGATACATTAACTTGGACACAAAGCGATGCTGACGCCACAACAAGCATACAAAACTATAATCAAGATCATTTGCAGTATTTTAAAGAATCTGATTCTGCTCATTTAGATTTAGGTGATAATATTATTGTCAATCTAAATCAGGTGAGACCAGTTGATGCTCTTGTTCAATTGATTATGACTCGAGTCCTTCAGACGATGAATATAATAATACTCATCGGTCCAAAATTCCTATTTCATTTTCTCGTACTAATTCTTCCCATTTTTTTGTTTAGTCCAGGCAGTAATACGACTGTTAGCTCTAATTCTTAAACGATCAGACGAAGATTTAACTGAATTAATAGTTGGAAAAACTGGATGTCGAAAAAAACGAGATACATAAAAAAACTTCAACGAAAGTTGGAAAAGAATTTTGGTAAGGATAAGAAAGTACAACTCAATCTAAGTTCAAATAACTCTCAAAATAATTGTTCAGAGAAATTTCCAGAAACTGTACGCCATGACATTCGTGACGTTTATTGGGGTTCAGGAGATTGACAGAGACAACATGATTGGTTGTTATCGTGCGTGAAAGAGGTCGGTATTAAAAGGAGACAAGAGGCAAACCAAAGCAGACGTAATAAATCCTACAAATATTTTATTCCTTGGGAGGAAGAAGAAAAAAAATATGCCAACAATTTCTGTTAAAAACTTTGGATAGTTCCCAGAGGACACTTCGATATGCAAAATGTTGTGACAGCAATAGAGGCTGCAATGAAATATGTAGTATAATGCATCAATACATTCAAGAAGAGGAACTATTAAACACCTAAAATTATACTGTGACAGCTGTGTTGGTCAAAATCGTAACCGCGCGATACTTACTATGCTTTATGTTTTTCTTAAAAAAGTCACGAAATCTTGAGACCATTAAGATAGTTTTTCTTTCGGGATATACATATATGCCAGTAACCTCAGTCCATCCCTTGGGTTGAGCTACCTATCGGGCGCGTCTCCAGATGGCGGATAGGAGGACGACCAGACTCTTAACAGGGTAGGGTTAGCGTCGGACATACCGTCGGAAGGACAGGGCCTAACAACCCAGTCGAAACCCGACTAAAGCCACGCCGTGGACGAGCTCGTGACTCACACCGTAAACCGCTTGAGGATGCAACTATCCTCTGACCCAGGTCAGAGGTATGTGTCCGCAGGGCATGGGGACCCTGGCTTAATCGCCCGGATCGCGTGGATAAGGCACCACTATAAAAACCTTCCCTATCCCACGGTATTGTGCGCGCCAAAGGGATGCATAGTCGGGGGGAGTTCGACCACTAGCGACTAACCTCGGGGCACCAGGCGCACCCCGTTGTATAAATGCCTCCTACGTACGCAGGGGGCACCGTACGTAGGCCCACCCCTGCCCCCTCATTCGTGGGAATCAAAATGAACAATGAACAAAAATTTCTTGTCTGGATTCCCGAGACAGTCGAAGAGTCAATAGTCAGGGACGGGCTCAGGAAGCAGAATGCAGGCCTGAGAACGGAGGACTGACTACTGATGAGTCGAAAGGTCGAAGAGAAGGGGCAAACGCTGGCCTACTCTATGGACCTCTTCGAAAGTGCTTTCAGAAATAGACTTCAAGCCATAGTACTGCCTGGGAAGGGTAATCTTCAAAAAGATTACGCACAATAAGAGTAGTGCAAATAAACCTGCATCATAGTAAGGCAGCAACCGCGGTCCTTGCAAAAGTAATGCAAGGGTGCGATGTTGCATTAATCCAAGAACCCTGGACATATAAAGGACAGGTAAGAGGCTTGCAGGAGGTTGGTGGAGAATTAATTTATAATAGATCCACCGAGACTCCAAGAGCATGTATTTTAATTAAAAGAAATGTAAAGGCAATGCCACAAATGAATTTCTGTTACAGGGATCTAGCGGCAGTTAAAATCAGGGCCACATGCGAAGGTATGCCGAGTGAGGTTATCCTGGGTTCCGCATACCTTTCATGTGACGACCCTGATCCACCACCAAGAAAGAACGTAGAGGACCTGGTGTGGAGCTGTAGAGGCAATAGATCACAGCTCATCATCGGGTGTGATGCAAATGCACATCACACGGTCTGGGGGAGCACGGATATCAACCCAAGAGGTGAGTCACTCTTTGAATTTATTATGGAACATAATTTAGACATAGTAAATGTGGGCAACACCCCTACTTTGTAACTTCAGTAAGAAGGGAAGTGCTAGACGTAACATTAGGAACAATATATGTGTGTAATTTTGTTAGTAATTGGCATGTGTCTGAGGAAGAGAGCTGCTCAGACCACAGACACATTCGCTTTGACATAACGGGCATGGACCGTGAGGCCGAAACCTATAGAAATCCTCGAGGAACGAACTGGGAAGCTTACAAAGCAGACCTAGCTCGGAATCTTGAAGTTGTTAAAGACACCATAAAAAGTGTGGAAGATATAGAATTAGTTGCGGAACAAATACAGAACGCAATTATCTCTGCATACGAAGACAACTGTCCTCTGATAGAAAGGAAAACCATCAGGAATGTGCCCTGGTGGAACAAAGACCTTACAAACATGAGGAGAGAAGTGAGGAAGAAATTCAACATAGCAAAGAGGTCAAACAATTGGGACGAGTATAGAGCGTCTTTGACCGAATATAACCTGGCATTGAGAAAGGCTAAGAGAGAATCCTGGAGGAGGCACTGTGAGAATATAGAAGGTATTCCCGAATGTGCCAGACTACAGAAAATTCTCTCGAAAGATAGTCAACGCGTGATAAACTCCCTCATCACTGAGGTGGAGGTAATGGAGTATTTGGTAAATTTTCCAAGAAATAACCGTACACGACTTGGTGCTTTAAGATAAACTTTCTTTACACTAGATATCAAAATATCAACATTAGGGTGCACCCCCTAATAGCTTCAGCAATCCTATAAAGCCGATGTGCTAAACATGTTACATGAAATATATTCTGATATGTTTCATTCAAAATTCTTCCAGCCGATTTCATATAATTCACCCCATCGGCATCGCATCGGTAAGAAATAATAAGAACTTGTCCTTATTTTCTGCATATTTGTCACGCAAAACTATTGTAGACTTGAATTCCCTACTTCCGCTACAGTGCGAGAATTTGTAACTTCTAAAACTTTAGAGGTAACCAAGTGCCCGCTCATTGAACAATTTTCCTCCAATTCACCCACTAAAACATTCGCTACCTTAAACCCGCAAGCATTAGTAGTTTCACTCCACGCTAAGCCAGATGTATTTATTAAGCTCAGAAGAAATTTTCTGTCTAATATTTTCACACTCCGTTGACAAGAGGGCTCGTATTTGTTCTCAGAGCCCATGGGATCACTCCTAAATGACTGAGAAAAAGCCAGTTGTAAATGTTACGCCCATTAGGGTTGGCGCGCCTGTTGTGGCCATTACTCTCCGGTTATGGCCATTTTTCCTTCATTTCGGTAATCCTAAGCTTGCCGCTACATTGCTCTGTTTTGAATTAACCCGCCTAATATCACAATTTATAAGAATAAGTTACAGAAATTACTCACCAGAGGGAGCAAAAGTCTCAAGATGGCGTAAGTATGAAATTGAGTGCAAGTGCAAATCCAGGAATTCTTAAGTTTTGGGCTAACAAACAAAGATAACTAAGTTTTTCCGTAAATATTTAATTTTAAGAGAGGCAATGTGCTTGAAAATTAGGTTAGTATTTATTATGATGTTTAATAATATCTCTGTAATAAAGAAATGGTTAGATCCAATTCCCTTTTTAAAATAATTAATAGTGGCCAGAACCGGAACACGGAAATGTACCCACACCAGCTGTGGCTACAATTGTGGCCAGAAACGGTCTAGTTGTGGCCATGCTTATTTTTGATAGCCACAAATGGTTATGTCATGCCTTAGTTGTGGCCAGTATTATGTATTCGAGAAATAGTTAGGTACCTACCTAGTTATGAGATAGGTAGGTACTTATTTACCCAAGTACCTAAGCCCTTACTTAGTTTCTTAAAAAAATATATTGGTTCTTGTTTCAGAATAAAATGGTTCAAATTAATAAGAAATCCAAAGCCAGCCTTAAAGTAAAAAAAAGTGTTGTTTCAATATTCTTCAGAAAATTTGAAAAATGCGTTGGATACTATTAAGAATGGAATGAAAGTTTTAACAGTAAGTCAAACTTTCAACATCCTCAGAACTTGTAACGAAATTGAAGGCCATTTCTCCCAGTTTGTTGTCCGCGAGGAATTAAGTTTCTGCTAGTCTAGTCCAAATGGCGCCACTGATTTCTACTGGAACAGTTAGTTTTGCAGATTTTTGCACTAAATATCTATCTATCTTTATTGCTCATACTCTACTCTCAAATGTTTGTCTCTTTCGTTAATGTAAATTTTAGATTTACTCGGCAACGGATGTCGCCATTTTGTATCGTACTTAGTTGTTTTCTGTCTTTATATGTTGATGTTTTAGGTCACTTGGCTACGTTGGTAGCGCTCTGTGAACAGTGGTGGTGATTAGTGACATTTGGAGATTGGTACACCTTTTTGGACTAAATCTATGTTTATAACCTTTGTGAAAATTATAGCATTGGATTACTAGAAATTGGCCTTTAAGAAATGCTTTAGTTCAAGGAGAACACAACGTTCTTAACGAACCATTGGTTGACAGAAACAAAATTATCTTGCCACCATTATATATCAAGCTGGGCCTTATGAAGCAATTTGTTAAGGCTTTGCCTCGAGATGGACTTTGTTTTGAGTATTTGACACTATAATTTCCAAGGCTTAGCAAAGGAAAAGTGAAGGCTCGAATTTTTGATGGTCCTCAGATAAGGCAACTTATAAAGGACCCGCATTTCACGACATCAATGAACGAGCTTGAATCTAATGCCTGGTGCTCTTTTGTTAAAGTAATTAAAAATTTTCTTGGAAAACATAAAGCAAAGAATTACGTCGAATTAGTAAAAACAGACGCTTTCTAATTTTCACACATTCGGATGTAACATGAGCATTAAGGTCCATTACCTTCACAGCCACTTGGACCATTTTCCAGAAAATTTAGGTGCTGTTAGTGAAGAACAGGGGGAAAGATTTCACCAAGACATCCGCATTATGGAAGAAAGGTACCAAGGAAGATGTGATACCCACATGATGGCCGATTACTGCTGGAATCTTCAGCAGGACTGTTCTGGTAAACCTCACGCAAGGAAATTTTATAAAAGGAAATTTTTAAGTGATGATTGAAAGTTGCATATGTATATTTTCTTTCTGTTAAGTAAATACCTTCTACCCACTTTTTTTGTGTTTCAATTGAAAGTTGTAATCAAATAGTAATATTTTAAAGCATATAACAAAACATCTAATTTTAGCGAATTGTTCCTACATAGGGCAGAAAATAGTAAATTTCGAAAAGTATATCTGATAGAAATCTGACGGCATTTTTGGATTAGGCACCCCAAAATTACTTCGTTAAACTTTACAAATCCCAGGCACCAAAATGTGTGTTGACCAGTGTTATTTAATGTGGTGCATTTGTTTTGTGGTGGATCATTTTATACCAGTGCATATATTTATCAACCAGACCTCAGTAACGTAAGGTTTTTCTAAATTTAAAATATTGAATGCTTACTTGAACGTTTACTTAGTATTTAGCCAGGAACGCTGCTCTAGTGGAACCTTGTCTAGTTCTCTGGCAAAGATACCTGCCTAGTTACTTGGCAATTGATTAACTTTTGATTATCTGCAGTAAACATATATTCAAGCTATACATATATCTTTAATTAACTTTATCTGGAATTCATTATTACCTCTCTCCGAGGAACTAATAAATAATTTAATTTAACCTTACCTTTAATTTGAAAATAATATTGTTTTATATTTAGCAAATATTTATTTACGTTATCTTTCTAGTTGTCTGTCTGTATGCAGACAATCAAAATTCTATTTTCTTGAAGATTACCTTTTAGTAAAAAATATTTTAACATATAGTGAATACTTATTTCACTTTGTTTATTAATATAACTACACCTAGTTTATTTGCTGGACTAGTATTTTTTTCTATTTAACGTAACGTTTATTGATACTTAAGTTAGTTGAAGTCTTCCTAAAATATTGTGGGATACCGATCCTTGTTTGTATTTACTCTGTAAATTTGTGTTCTCTCATATTTTGTCTACGTAACTGGACAATTCAAATGTCGCAGCTTTTTACCTTGTTTTGCCTATAACCCTGATCTCATAAAACTCTCCCCTTTTTATGTAAATACCTGGACCAAGAGAATAGGATAACTGGTGGATCGAACTGATCATTATATACTGGGTGGACAGGAAAACGATATTTTATACAACTGGCATTTCGTCTCAAGGGTAACTGCAGTACTGACAGTGGTGATTCAAACTGACACCGAACCCATTAAGAGCTTAGCCGTTGGTGGATTCTTCGCTGGACTAACTCATTTGAAGTTACGTAAGATCTTCGTCCCCAGCGAACGTTTATATTTGGTCAGAAGAAATTTGTAAGAGATCAGTAATTTTTTTTCTCTTTCAATAACGTCATATCATTTTTTTTGGTGTGGTTAGTTGTTGGTCTTCAACCACACCTAGATTTTTTTGACTAAAAGAGGCCATCTGAGCCAATGTAAATATTGTACATATACCAGTCTTTATTATACTTTTTATTAAATAATATCTTTTTATTCAACTTCCTCCCCAACAAAATTCAAGTTTTAACGTTATCTTTAACTTTTAAAATAAACTTTTAATTATTTGGTACTTGCAAAAGTCCTGGCGCCCAGCCTAGATTTTGGTGAGAACTCAAATTAATCTAAGCCCTTATTCACGACTTGCTAACTGAGCTACCGGTCAATAAGTACAACCCCCAGCTTATTGTGTTATGCCAGCAATTGGACGAGGGGGTGTTGCAAACTACGTTACGACAAAATCAAAGGTGACTACCCGGAAACAACAGGAAAAGTAGGACCAGAATGCGTGTTAGGGGCAGATACAGAAAACGCTCTGTGTGAGTGGATGAAAATCTCATGCAAAATGGGTTTTCCCATTAACAAAGATGGACTTTCGTTTTTCAGTAAAAAAATACTTAGATGAAACAGGGAAACCAAATCCATTTAAAGATAATCGCCCTGGTAGAAAATAGTTTGATTCATTTATGGCAAGACATCCCGAACTATCCGTTAAACAAGCCGAATATATAAATAAATCGCATGCTTTACTTACACCAGACCAAATAAGAAGCTGGTTTCGTAAGACTCGAGAACTTTTAGAGGAAAATGTTACTACTTTGGAAGATCCTAAGCGAATCTTCAATATGGATGAAACATTTTACCTCAATCCCTCAGGAGGATTAATAATCGCCGCATGCTTATTCTTCCAGAAATAGTGACAAGGAAAATGTCACCACATTAGTTACGGTCAATGCTGTTGGTGAATTTGCATCTTCATTGACCATTTATAAATTTGATAGAATCGCAGCTTTGTATTTTAAATCTGCACCGCCGAAATGGGGATTTGACAAATCAAAAAATGGTTGGATGACGGCAGAAGCCTTTTATGAATATTTTCAGAATATATTTCATCCATTTCTTATAAAAAAGTGGGTACCAACTACCAGTCATTGTCTTTTTGGATGGCCATTCTTCTCATTTAAGTATAACACTCAGTAGGTTTTGTAGAGACAATGGTATCATAGTGGTGTGTCTGTAACCTAATGCTACACACATCTTACAGCCATTGGATGTTTCCTTATTTTTTCCATTGAAAGTGCAATGAAAGAAAGAATTAAAGCAGTGGAGAATGGATCATGAAGGTCAAGATACTAAAAAACAGGATGTCCCAATGTTCCTTAATAAAATTTTGACATCCGCCTCTTTCGACTTGACAATAAAAGATGGACTTAAAACTTGTGGACTCTATCCTTTTAACCCTGAGAATGTGAATTATGCTAAATGTAGTAGTTGATAAATCTGCAGTCAACTAAACAGAAACAAAAATTGACGTTTTGAATCTCAAAGAATGCTTGATATATTTGGAATCAAAAATAAAGACGGAAGTATTAAATGAGTTCAAAAATTTATACCAACCTGAAGCACAGCCAAAAAAATGAAAAGGCAGAAATGTTGTATGATGTATAGAAAAAGTTTAAATTTGATGCCCAAAACAATTTAGAAGACCCTGCCATCGTATTTCCTTTTCCAGAATTCGATCACGTAGGAACAGCATCTGAGATCGAAGGAGAAAATATTATTGATATTCTCCAGATTCCTGAAAAAGACGTAACTACAGTTCATAAAATACTAACTGAAAAATATGAAGTGTCTGAAATTCCAAGCGAAGAGCCTAAAATATCTGAAATTCTTAAAGAAACATTTATACCTCCTGAAACTATTTCTGAATTTGGCTGCAGTTCCAGTTATTGTCATATTTCTAATCATATTAAAACTGCTGATATTTCACCTAAGGAGAAGGAAATGACGGATATTAGTAGTTACCAAACAGACTGTACCACGCCAGACTATGGCATTCCCAATTAGTTACGAAGATACTTTTTCACCCAAAGATATTAATTTAACGAAAAATACTGTACCCTTACCTGACCATACAAATTATGAATTAGATATGACATCTAGTGCTGACATTACTTGTGAAAAAAATTAAGTGTTACATGATATTAGCTTAAACGTCGTTAATAAATTAGACATTACCCATGGATACAATTAATAAACCAAAGGTTTGTGTAAAAAATGATATACTAGTATTAAGTACCTTAAACTAACTTTAAAAAAGTACAAAACAGAAAACCAAAGAAAAAATGCCATGTGTTCTTACATGTGATAACTGGTTAGTTATTTCTGAACGGAATGAAATGGATACCTAAGTTAGATTTAATGAAGAAAAAGGAAGAAAATAAAAAGAAAAGAGAAGAAAATAAGAAAGAAGTACAAAAGACAAAACGGGAAGAAAAGTTGAAAACAAGGCAAAGTAATGCTTCCTCACAGTTAGAACAGAAAAAAAAGAAAGAGTATTAAAATAGAAGTTGAAAATGACGAAAAAGAGAACATAAATGAGAGTGAAGCAAAAACCCCACTTTTTGAAACGAAAAAAAAAAAAAGATACAAAACTTACATGCAAATGCATATGTGATCGTTCAATATGAAAAAAAATATTTTTCTGGTAAAATTACAAAAATTTCAGATAAAGAGTATACAATTTCAACAATGGAGAAAAGTTTGGGATAATGGAAATGGCCTGATCGAACGGACGAGCTCATTTATGAGTTAAATGACATTAAAGAAATAATCGATGAACCAGTTAGAAAAACTGCGAGAGGAGCAGTTTCTGTCCATGGAATGGAGAAAATTTAAAAATTTTAGTTAAATAATATGATTTAATTATAATAATATTAATAATAGATTTAAATTTTTCTACATACACTTTTATTTATCCATTAGGTACCTATCTAACCACTTTTAATATTTTTTTTCACGTGGCCACAACCAGTTCAATAAGTGACCACTATTGGAGTTTTTATAGCCAAAACTGGCAAAATATGTATTTTCCTTTTGCCAATTGCAAATAGAAAGATAGACATAGAAGAGATTGAAAAGATCTTAGCACAGATCAGAAGTATCTGTACAAAATGACTAACGCAATAAGAGGCAGTCATGGCAATGATACCTTAGCAAAAGAGAGAACCCAGGAAAAAATGTTTCACGCTCGGTGGTTGACTACGGCCAATAGGCTGCTACCAATGACTTCAGAATTCTGAAGTCATTGGCTGCTACGGCTTTATATTGCCACCCCAGATCCATCTGAAAATCTTGAAACACTCGCTAAGTTTATTGTCAAGGTTTATTCACCAATGTGGTTTGAAATAAAAACAAATCCACTTTGTCAGTACGGTGCAATACATATATGGAAAGTAAAAAATAGTTGATTGAAAATGACGTTACTTTGTGAAAAACCATTGATTTAAATAAAAAATAATATAAATGAAATCGGCCTGTCAAGCAACCCAGGTGAAACTATACTACAGATTACTTCTCAAGTAACGTGGCGTCTCAAATATATGGCATAACCAACAGTGTCTCAAACAGAACATAACTCCAAAATACGTGAACATTTTCTCAAAACTAAAAACACCCGCAGACCAGAAATCAATAAAATCAGCAAAAATTACATAGATAAATGAAGAAATTAAATACTACTATCGTAAAAATCAAAACCTCAGAAAATATTTGTTAGTGCTACATTCTCAATTTACATATAAATTACATCCAATTGAATTTGACGTTTTTGGAGATAAATAAGAAATCAAGTAAGTGAAATTATCTATAGGAAATACCAATGGAAAAAGATTAACAATTTACCAAAAATTCAAGAAAAAACGAGCGAAAAGCCAATTCAATAAACACATTAAATTTTATCCAAGATTCGTCAACCTGTCCGATACAAATTTCACTGGTATCTACTGAAGATAAACTCCTAAATTTAGGCCCAAAGTTCACATCGCAACCACAAAACATACAAAACCAAAAATAAATACTACATGCAGAACTAGCTATAACAAACAACAATAAAACCATTATAAAATCTCAATGCATCATCAAATGGCACAGAAAATAAACAAGTCTACAGGAACGACTAGCCCCTCACATAGAGCCACAATAAAAGGTATTCAAGAAAAAATACATCACAATAAACTCATTTTAACAAAAGCAGATAATGCAATACTACAGTTATTCTCCAGGAAACAGAATATATCAATAAAATTGGGAAATTCCTAGATGAACTAAATTTAGAAAAATCAACCCAAGATCCTAAGAACAAATTTGCAAAAGAAACGAAGTCCTTAATACAAAGTTTTCAATACTTGTGCCACTCTAAATTTGAAAGAAGACTTACACATATGAACTGTGAAGCTCCAAAGTTGTATGGCTTAGTTAAATTACACAAAGAAAATAAACCCATTAGGCCAGTAGTTTCCTACACAAATACACCGACACGTAAGTTATCTAAATTAGTTAATAACGAGTTTAAATCTATTACAAAATTTAAGCCCAAAAATACAATAACTCCTTAGACATAACAGTAAAATTAAACAGCAAATTAAAAAGCCTAAATATTGACCCCAACTCTATAAAATTAGTATTGTTTGATGTGTCGAATATGTTTCCTAATATCCCCCTTTCGAATGTCTTCCTTTAATTTCAAATATACTAGAAGAATGCAAAATTATCCCAAAATTAAAAAATGAAATACTGCAAACATTCAAGTTGTATTTAGATCAAAATTATTTCCAATTTAATGAGGACATAGGGCTCCCTATGGGTTCGCCACTTAGCCCCCTTTTTATCCGATATATTCATAATCTTGAAGAAACTATATTGGATTCTTCAATATCAAAAATATATCATGTTTTGGTACAAGTACGTTGATGACATCCTAATAGGGACATACGGACAATTAAAAATACTCTTAGATTTTATCAATAACATACATAATATAACCTTTAAATTAGAAAGAGAACAATAATAAATCAATAAACGTTCGCGACTATAAAAAGACATAAAACATCATTTTTCTAGATTTATCGCAAACCAACTTTTACAAACGCTACTATCCCCTTTAATTCCTATAACCCTCTCTCCCACAAGTTAGCCGCATATCAATCTATGACACACCGAGCCTACAGCTTATTAGAGACGGATACACACAAAATAACCTGTTCATACAGATGTTAGAGATATTGTCCAACATTTTAATGAAGACTAAGCAGAAGCAGTTTTAATATGGAGAATGCTGGAGGTAAAGTTAATCAACAGACTAGAATTGGTATAAGGAATAATTTAGTTAAAGCATTGTGGGAAAGACGAGAACAGTAAAGAAGAGCATGAATTTAGTTTCTGCCAACAGTTTAATATTTTTAATTAATTAAACCACTTTTTCCTTGAATGGAGCTTATATGGAGATCTACATATTTAGAGACAAGGAACACACACCCGCCAATATTCGAGTATACTAATTAATTTATTTTTCTAATAAATCCCAGATTCCATGGCTGGGGATCGAACCGGGGACTTCAGGATGCCTCAAACCTACTTGCCCACAAACTAAGTAGTCATGCATATCGTATATCTTGCTAAATGGAGCTTTCATATATTTTTCACGATTTTTTTGATATATTGACAAGTAGAACTAGAGTGGAACAAAAATTTGGATATAATGAGAAAAGAAGTTCGACGCCTCTTTAATCGTGCTACAGCTTCGGGCGACTGGAACCAATATAGATCCGCTCTAACGGACTATTACAAAGAAAGAAGCAAAAAGGGGATCTTGGAGGAAATTCTGTGAGAATATAACTGACCTACCTCACAGTACTAGAATCTAGAAGATTCTTTCCAGAGAGCCGACGTGGGAAATCGGCTCGTTAAGGCGACCGGATGGCTCATATACGGACTCTGGAAAGGAAACCCTCACAGCTCTTAGCACAGAACCACTTCCCAGGGTGCTTGAATCTAAGTGACCAACAGCCGTCACCGTCCGAAGGGCGATTAAAACGACCTGATAAAAACGACTGGCTAACAGCTAAAAAAGGTTATCACACTACCGGCAATTGAATGGGCCATCAAATCCTTCCAACCATTCAAATCGCTAGGAGGACGGAGTTTTTCCAGCGCTACTACATAACGGACTGGAAATATTGCTCCCATTCCTCATTAAATTATTCAGAGCTAGTCTGGTATGGAACTATATCCCATCCAGTTGGTCGGCGGTTAAGGTAGTATATATACCAAAAATGGGTAGGAAAGAACCAAGCCCTAAATCGCTTAGACCAATTAACTTGGACATCTTTTCTGTTGAAAGGCCTGGAGAAGGTGCTGGACAGATATATCAGGGGGAACATCCTGAACCATCACCCCCTCAATACTCATCAGTATGCCTATCTGATAGGAAAATCAACAAAACTAGCAACCTAGTCGAGAAGATCACCCAATCCCTTCAAATGAAGGAAATTGGGGTAGGAGCTTTTCTCAACATTGAGGGAGCATTTAACAATGCACTGCCCGACTCCTTATATGCAGCACTAGCCGCCAGAGAAGTTGAGCCGACTATAGGAGACTGGATTCGTGCTATGCTATCAAATAGAACTATAACGACGTCTCTACAAGGAGAAACAGTCAGTTTTAGAGCCACAAGAGGATGCTCGCATGATGGGGTCCTTTCCCCCCCTTTTGTGGTCACTTCTTGTGGACGACTTACTGGCTATTCTCACACTGTGGGAGGCTGAGGTTCTAGCATATGCAGATGATCTGGTCATACTAGTCAGAGGAAACTCTGAGGAAGTAATATCTAGTACCTTTCAAGAGACACTGGATGCAGTGGGTAACTGATGTGACAGGGAACAGATGTCTGTGAACCCTCAAAAAACAGTAATAGTACCATTTACCCGGAAAAGGAAGCTGGAGGACTTAAGACCTCCCACCTTAATGGGTGAAACTATTCCATTTGCGGAGGAAGTGAAATATCTAGGAATCACTCTAGATAAATCACTTAATTGGAACTCCCATCTGGAAAAGGTAATCCACAAAGCAAAACCGTCCTTATGGACATGTCGTCGCATTTGTGGTAAATCTTGGGGACATGGGTCCCTCAACAAATTTACTGGATCTATGTCACGGTCATCAGACCAATGATAACATACGGATCCATCATTTGGTGGCCGAAAGGATCACAACGGTCAAAGCCAAACTCTCTGGATTACAGAGATTAGCATGCTTGACCGTAATGGGGGGCAATTAGCACCACACCGTCTGCTGCAATGGAAAACTTCCTGGACTTACCCCCTCTTCATATATATTTGGAGAGAGAGGCCAGGTGGGCAACATATAGATTGCAACAAGTGGCCATTAATATGCCGCAGACTAGTATCATGGAGCGGAATAAGTTGCTAGATGACATAGTCAGTATCTTGGGAATGCCCTCGGATACTATGCCTACCATGACCAACTACGAGCTGACCTTCAACATCCTTTTTCCAGAAAGAGATGAGTGGGATCGGAATAAAACCGACCTACTGAGAGCAGACAGTTGCTGGTTTACAGACGGCTACAAAACTCCTGAGGGAACAGGAGCCGGTGTACATAGCTATAGGCCAAGGGTGAGGATATCCTCAAACCTAGGTACTAATGCAACTATTTTTCAGGCCGAGGTTCATGCCATTGAACTGTGTGTACGAAGGCTGGAATATATGCATCTTACATGCAGATCAATTAAAATTTTTTCAGATAGCCAAGCAGCTATAAAATTTCTTGGCTCCTACCGCTGTAACTCCAAAACGGTATGGAACAGTCAGAAGGCTCTAAATCATTTGAGCAAAAACAACAAAGTGACCCTGGTCTGGATGCCTGGCCACTCTGGTATAAAAGGTAATGAAATAGCTGACTTCTTGGCCAGAGAAGGAGCAGGATCACGAACTATCGGACTAGAACCAATACTTGGCATATCTTCAAGTACTGCTAAGATGGCTATCTCAACCTGGGCTGAGAGGAACACTCTCCAATATTGGCAAGAGTTACCAGGATTAGTTCATTCTAAGGCGTTTATAAAATACCCCTTGAAATCAAGAACTAAGAAACTTTTATAGTTAAACAGAATAAACCTGAAAACACTAACAGGCCTATATATCGGGCACTGCCGAGTAAACTATCATCTGCATAAACTCGGCCTGGCGGAAAACGCCGAGTGCCGTTTGTGCTTGGAGGATGATGAGAAGGCAGACCACGTCTTATGCACCTGTCCCGCTGTGGAGAGGATACGATTCTCAATATTTGGCAAAGGACAACTGCTGCCAGAGGATCTGGACACATTCTCACCCAATAAAGTTATCAGTTTCATTAAGAGACTGAGCTTATTGGGTGAAATATAATTAGGAGCGAGCCACAATAGGCCTGCTAATGGCCACAGGAGGGTCCACAAGGACCCACTCATAATAACTTAACCTAACCTAACTTCTAGAGTGTACCAACAAAAGATGTGACTGTTTTTGAATAACTCCTAAAATACATGAAAAAGACATACATGGAAATCAATATCGGCCAAATCACCGCCTTGCTTCTGTGGTACACATATGCCCTTTCACTGAAATTTTGGCATAATTGAGGCTCTATTTCAGTGATTATATTTTCGAGGTTTTTTTTTTGCATTTAAATTGGGTTTTTTTTTCATAATTTCCTCAAGAAAAAATATTTTTTGAAAAAAAAATTCGACTTTCATGGATTTTCGAAATGTTTAGCAAACAATCTGAAAAAGTATGTAGGTGCAGTACTTATGTTGCATATTGCTGTCCCAGAGGGCACATGATTTTGAATTCCGATCCAGTATTATATGTAATTTTCTTCAAGTTGCAATAATTAAATGCTGATTTGATTAAAAATTTTGAATGTCATTCCATGATAATTCTGCCACGTTTTGGCGTAACATCTGTCAAAAAGCGCATATTAAAAACCAAATCTAGCAGAAATAGTGTGCAATTCAAATCACACATTTCTTATTATTAAGTAAAACACTTGAATTGTTATGCGCCTCACAAATTTTAGTGAACGTGCAATGGCATATTTTATTATATTATTGAAATAAGATGTACAAAACGTTTCATATTTGATCTGTTTCAAAATGGAAGCAGAAGGGAGTAGCTCGTCTCTTGGTAATTGGCCTTGGTAGCGGAAATAGGCCGACATTAAATAAATGATTACAAAAAAAAAACAAGACCATTTCTCTTGAGTTGTCGGATATGATTATAGAGAATTGGAACACCATTACGCTGTTCAAATGCTCATTATAAAACATCACCAACTTGATAACAAATACTAAGCAAGAGTTGAAAATTTCCAAGGTCTTCATAAAATGCCATTAGTTTTTTAGCAAATATGCAATATAACAAACCAAATCAAGAATTAGCTCCTTGAAGTTTTAATGAACTTTATTAGTTGTGATGTCACATATGCAACCTATGTATTACTGTCATGACACACAGGTTGCCTATACATCACAGCGTAGAAATTCATTTTATTTCTCCCTTAAAGAAAATATTTAAGACTTTCAGTAACTAATTTACACACAAAGAACATGTTTCATTACGTACAATGTTCAATACGATAGAAAAACTGTATTACTGATTTAATAAATTAATATTAAATCAGATTTAGTGTCCACGAATAGGAATTGTGATGTGAAAATCAAATTGCACATGTCAATTAGTTAGTTGCTAACCTCAAGTTGTTGATATAGTTTGTAACTTCTTTTCTTTTTATAAAATAACTTTGTGTTTGGATTGTTCGAATATAATATCGTACGTGTAGGTAATTAAGAACATTGTTAGTCTTACCGGTTTTTTTTTTTTTTTTTTAATCGATAATACAACACATAAACTTGATAATACAAAAGTTTAACTTTAAACTTTGCTCCTATTAGAGGATATTTCAACCGTTTTTAATATTAATTAATTATATTAATAAAAATTTCCCTAATGAGTTATAATTGCATATTTTTTTCACATGCTTTATGCATAGTAAATGGTAACTGAAAATCCTTACATAGGAGAAATAAAATAAAATTCTATGCTGTGTAAAACCCCAGAAAATGTCGCCTTTATGGACATTTGCATTAAGGGTCAAATTCCAGTGTGATGTGTAGGCAACCGGTGCTTCATGACAGTAGTACGTAGGTTGCACAATTATGTGACAACACACTAAAAGAGTATTGACATGATACCATAATGCGTTAATATCAAATTTGGATGAATTATAGAAACAACTATTAAAATTAAAGCATAATCAAATGTAAACCACTATAGTACAACTGACTCGTACAGGTGTGTACCTTCAGTCGTTTGGTTTTATTATTTTAGGTTACCAAGTATTATGTATTTGTTTCATGTTTTTTATTACTTTTAAACTGTATATTCATATAAATAAATACAATGGGTAACAAAGTTTTTTACAATTTTAATTACTTTTCAAATAAACTTTATTTAGTTTATTTTAGGTATAAAATCTATATTGTAATGATGTTTATCCTTTTCTACAAGTCACAATAAATAACAATAATTTTAAAAATAAAAATAATTTTTAAAATTTTGTAGGTAAAGAAAATCATTTACTTAAACACAAACAAATGTTTACTAATACAGAGAGATCCAGAATCATTGAACGTGCTAATTTATAGATTTTTTCTTTGCCCCTTACATATATTAATTTCTTGACACAAGATTGGCAACTCGATAGTAAATGCGTAACTGGTTTGGATAAGGGAAATAAATTTTGATAAAACGTAAATCAGTCTTTTAATCATTTTAATGTCATTCTATGCCGATGTCACCTTCAGTCATTCTAGACCTTTTTGTATAACTATACTCCAATCATTTGATATAAACACAAAAAAAAGTTTATTTGGGCTCCCAGGGCGACCCTTCAGTTGTACATAATTTTATCATACACGCATGGAGCATTATATAAATACATTTTGTGTATTTATATAATCCACGGCACGCCTATGCGAGTCGTTCTGCGAGCCCAGGTAAATATTTTTTTGTGCTTATATCAAATAAATAGTAATAATACCTGCAATTATATCAAAATATATTTAAATGTACATATTTTGCAAGTCAGGGGAAATAGTTAAGCAGTTAAATAAATAACAAAAATTCTTACTTAGGCCTAGTTCCTAGTTGTGAAATATATAAAAATTAAAGTTGACGCCTGATTATGTATTTTTCCTGTATAGTTTTATTTTAAATGGTTATATCCTTAACCAGCAGTTGCAATATCAATTAACCCATTCCAGCCCAGTTTGCCAGAAATGACCATATGGTCAATGCAGTGTCATGACCCAGAGTTATGGAATGGAATTACTGTTTCCTTCTGGAATAATTCTCTAAATGTAATATTAAGCTTAGGTTATGAAGAATTTTCAGTGGAAGAAAATTTTGGCCTGCAAGTAATTGCATTCATCTAGAACCAGTGTAAAACTACATGCTTTGTTCATGCATAACATGATGCTCATTCTAATATAAAAAATGTTGTTGCAAAAAGATGCCTCTACCAATTAAAATAAAAATGTAAAAAAAAAAAATATAATAAAAATTAAAAACTTGGTTTTTCGATGTTACAGGAGAATAGTAATTCGAGTCTGGCCATAGTGGTTAAGGGTACTTTTGAAATTATGCAATAATATAAACTGTGTAGTGGGAAAAAATAGTAATCTTTACTCAAAAATCATGGAATAATTGCTTGGTTATGTTTTACCTTATCCTAATTTTTGTTTTTCTCTATTGTCTACTTGTATGTTGTAATGAGAAGGTTCCATCATACTGAAAGTTTGATTTTTTTTAATGTATTGATTCTACATTATATATAATAACCAGTATCATAACCAGTTATTTAAAAAATTTCATCATTACAAAAAAATATATATAATTTCAGACTAATTCATAGATGTGGGGTGAACAAGTTCATTGGAAAAGTCCATCAGGTATGTCTGGAAAAGGGGACTAATCCGATGAACTTTTCAACGTGGAAAAGTATTATGCACATGTGCAGTAAATTTCGCAGCTGTTGTTTGCGCAGGATTGCCAAAATGTGCAATTTATAGCTACATTCAAGGAAATACATATCTTTCTCGACGATAAAACTAAATTATTGGATAAATATATAATTGTAACAATAACTGTAATTAATAAGTTAAAGATATGTTATTTAATATAAAAAGCCATTAATATTTATAATAAAAATAGAATCGTGAGAGGTTAGCCACTTATGGCAATCTTGCACACTTTTCAAACTTAATACAAAAGTCGACTTCAGAGAACCATGTAATGCTGCTGACAACATTTCCTCACCACTTTATTTTACTTTTATTGTATTTTGTCCATTATTAGTTCGTAGTCACAGGTTACGTTGCAAATATTGCGAGTGTTGCTTGTGAAGTTGAAAAATTCTACCTTCACTAATCAAGAGGAGTTTTTCGAATTTCATGCATGCAAAAATTACGTAACAGTATTGCAAGCAACACATCATAATGTTGCTGGCAATATTCCCTCACCATCTTATTTTAGTTCGTCTTATTGTTGTTCATCCATCACAGGCAAAGCACAGGTTATGTTGCAAATATTGCGAATGTTGCTTGTAAAGTTGAGAAATTCTAACCTTACCAATAAACAGAGGAAAATATAGAATTTTGTTGTATAAAAAAGCAACCAGCAACATTACGTTGTTCTCTGAAACCGTCTTAAGTGCATTAAGCGCAGCAAAATATTATTTGAATGTATGTTAAAACTATACAAGTCAAAATCATAACAAGAAAATCAGCAGTATGGAAATATTTTTACCGGGAAGGAAATAAGATATTAGGAATTAAAATGATGAGTTTATCATAACTTTTTCATTTCATCTTTAAACTTATTTAAGCATACAGTTTTCAAATCTAATTGGCCGTGCCATTGCTGTCCCCAACAAATTTTTATTTTTGGGGTTACATAACTTTTCCGACTAGTCCGGACATATCCGTGGAAACAAGGCCCAATTTTACTCTTCCACGAAATCCACAACTCTATAGTTTATAATTGCCACCAATTTAACAACAAATAATAATGCTCACTATTCTATGGCCAACCTGTGTCTAGTCACGGTGTTTAGATGGTTAAAATTGTTAAAATATTTGTGGATAGTTTTACTATTATGTGAATTTGTACTCATTTTTGTGTTTTGAACTTTTTTGGGAATATGATATTTTGCATATTGGTCACTAAATTTAACACTCGTAATGACAGTACTAATAACTTTTTTTGGTATTTGTGTCATTCGCTTCCGATATAGCGTCTCACTTAAAATTTTACCACCGCTGTAACTGTTTTAGTTTTTATCCAATTCAAACCAAATTGGTCACAAAAAGATAGTCATTAAGGTACACTTATAACCACAAAATTATTTTACCCTCTTCAAATTCAAAGACATCTGTGATGCAAGGTTGAAAGAAAAAATGCAAACAAATATGCATTTTTTTTATAAAAGATAAAATTTGTTTTTAAAAAGCGGCCTATGTTTTTTGCATTTTTTTCATTCAACCTTGCATTGTAGGTGGCTTCACACTTGAAAAAGGTAAATGATTTTGTGGTCATAAGTAAATCTTAATGACCTCTATCTTTTGAGACCAATTTGGTTTAAATTTGACAAAAACTAAAAAAATTAGTCTTAACTGAGACACTATATAAATTCAAAAATACTTCTTTTTTTTTCATAAAATATTAAAGCGTTTTAATAAGTATGATGTAACTACATATACAATAATAAGTAAAACTGGTAACACCGGCAAACAATCATCGGTTTTATGCAGATTACGTATTTTTTTTGTTTTTACCTTTATGGGGCTTAAAAAATTCGGAAAATTTAGAATTCAGATTTTCAAATAAAAAAATGGGAAATACCCTTAGACTATCAATAAAAAATAGACACAGGTGAGGAAGTGGGAGCTGGGGAGATGCTCACAGCTCTGTTCACATTTTTTCATAGGCGCGCGCGGACTTGTTAGCGTGTGTATAATTCATATTAATAATGAAATAAGAAAAGTTACCAAGCAAATTATCATTAAAAAAAATAATAAGGAAAGAAACTGAAACACTTTCACAACTACGCATTGTTAATGCATTAATAGCTCAAAATTAAAAAAAAAAAGTTTCATAACTACTATTTCAGAGGTATGCTATGCCATTGAATTCATCTCGGCAGAGCCACGAGTTAACCTATAAATTGATGTAAACATTTACTGATGAAAAGATAAATTTGGTTCTCAGTAACTAGATTTCTTACACACTTGGCACTGTACTAACCATTGTTCAATTAATTATCAAAGCTTTTGAGCAAAATTTTCAATACATAAATCACGAAAAACACAACAAACCAAAACACAAACACGCAGTCACAGAATGTATCATGCAATGGCGACAGGGTGTTTGACACTATGAAAAATAAATTATTAAATGTGAATACGATAATTCATTGAATAAGAAATCAGACATTATCGATTTGTATTCACAAAAACACGAGGTTGATTTAAGTATCATTTAAATTTTAAAATTACAATTTTTTAGTCTGTTAGCGACATGTCACAAAACGCTACCAACCATGATGGTTTTAAATGTAACGTCACTCTTGTAGTAAATAGTTATATCGTGACTGCTTTGTGGACATTTAAATTGATTTCAAGTTGTTTTTCCAAGTTTATAATTAGAGATGGGCTAAAGGTAAAATACCAGTATGGTAAAATACGGTTTTTTAGAACTCACGGTAAGAATTAAATAAGCAATTTGAATATTTGTCGAGTAAATTTCGAAGTAATTTACTTTGTAAAATAGTAGTAAATTACCAAATTTCAAATTTTGCGCCAATTTTTAAGTTTTCTAACCTCAAAATTTTTCTTAGTAGAGTAGAAAATAATATCAAAACAATAAATCTATCTCTTTATCTTATCTTAGATCTAACTTAATCTTAATATTAACTTTGTCTTTATCCTAGAAAGTGAAATGTGCATTTAAAAAGAATTAGGGCCGTTACATAATGGGTTGCAGTAAAACTTAAGATTTAAAAACATGTCTTGTTATAAATGCAGGGGAACTGTCTTATTACTTCTCAGGATTAAGTCAAGACTAAGGGTTAAGAATAAGATAAATAAGTCTATCTAAATTCACCTTTATGTTAATTTTGAGAAATGTTACTTATTTTTTTTATATTTTTATTTCTTTATTATCTTTAATAGTTTCATAAAACAAGTGTGATCTATGAACATATTGCTAAAAACAGTAAAAACTAGTTATTTTATTCTTGTCGAGTTGATTTACATACTCAATATCTGACATAAAAAAAAACAATATATTTGGTATTTTCAGAAAGCTTTCATCATGACAAAGTACGTTAAAGCAAAATACCTATTATTTTTTTTGAATTGTACCACAAATTTCCGAAATTTTGAAAAGTATTTTACTGGTAATTTTGAATTTTCCGGAATTTACCCATCTCTATTTAATTATTAATTATAGAGGGCAGTTTTTAAAAAGCAGACAGTACGAATTTGTGAAGAACTGACACAATAGCGGAGGCTAAATTCTTTGCGACTAATCCCGATTTCTGATCTGCCGAATTTGAGAATATTAAAACATCTGTGCAAGTATATAATATTTGTTTACTTCTAGCGTTGGCAGTCACTCAGTCACGGTTATTGTATCTGGTCAGGTCACGATTAAGTTGACTGGTCAAATAGCTACGTGTACAAGGTGGTCACGGACACGATCAACTTGACCATGCAACTTGTCCAAGTTGTCTAAAGTTTTAAATTTATCATTTCCATTGAAATTTTAATTGACACCTGACAATTGATGTGTAACTGTCAATCACGTTTTTTGCCAAAATAATTAAAATAAATCCTTTGTAATAGAGACCAGTAGATTTTTTTTTAAATGCCAAATGTTGACATTTGGGATTTATTTGATAAAAAAACAATTGGTATTAAAAAATATGCACAATGCTAGGTTCTGTGGAATGTGGTATCAAAGTCATACCAGTGGCAGTTGGTGAAACTTAGGTTATGTTATATCTAAAGTATTAGAGCATGGAACCCAAGTGATACTTAAGGATTTTTTTTAGAAAATTTGAAATGTCGATATATTTTCCACCCATTTCTGAAAAAACGAAAGTATTGCAAATATTTTACAAACTGTTAAAAAAGTGAGAAACATTTTTCAACTTTTTTTCGCAAATTTCATTCACAACTTTTTTTTCTGCAAAACTCCTTCATTTAGTTTTGATATGCCTTAAAGTAATGTTTGGGTCCCATGCTTCAATACTAAGATAAGACATCCTAAATTTCACCAGCCGCACCGCATGCTACTTGCCTGACAAAACGCATAGTAAAAAATTGCCAAAAATGACCCATAAATGTGAAGCAATTGTTCATTCCCAAAGAGAGTGCAACTCCAAAATGTGTTACGTTGGATAAATTCGTAGCAAAACCAACGCGCAACGAGAACATCTGTGTAGAAGAAATATTTAGGTGAGCTCAGTTTAGACGATGGGCGTAAAAAAATAGAATGCCAAAAAATCCTAATTTGCATAATATCCTTCAACATAAGCCTCATTTATACAGGTATTACACACCATTTTGAAGAGAAAATTAGGACACATCCAGTGGCACTTTTATTTTTTGTTTTTAAAAATGACTCATCTTGACCGGTCAGTCACGGAAACATCATGACCAGTCAACTATCCATCACTATTTACTTCTAATTTTAAAGCTAACAGGTACTTACGTTTATAAAAAAGTGTATAATGTAGGTAATTAGATTATTAGAAAATCTTCAACAACCACAAAATTACCAACATGACAGATAACAATCTACTACCAACAAATATAAATAATAAACACTTCTATAAAAACTGTAAATCATTTGTTACAAAGAAATACTCAATCTTAAGACTGACGTAAAATATACATATATGAAATAATTTTCGTCTGAAAAAAAACTTGCTATGTATTATGTACCATTGTAAGTATATGTAAGGCATCATAATATATTTATACTTTAAAGCACCTACAATATTCTAGATCTTAATTTTTCCTGACACATACAGGTGCTGTTAGGTGTCAAATAAGAAAAAATTTAACTCATAGTTATGTGCACTATTGCAATATATACTGTAATATTTCTTCTTTAATAAATTTTATTATGTGAAAGACTTGTTTACATTTGTTATAAAGTTCAAAACTACATAAAGTATAAGACAAAATCGTACTTAATCAAAGTAATCCTCACAAAAATACAGTATACTTTTACTCGATAATAATTTTGGGTATTTCCTGGCAAGTGGTAACAAAGTCTTTCTTATTTTAATATCATCTGGCAGTTTCATATGGCAAGTTGTAACCAACTCATTATCATTTTAATATCATCTGGCAGTTTTAAACAACTTTTGTGCTGTCTTTACACTTGTACTCTTGCAGTTCGGCACCAAACACCACGTATAACCATGCACTCATTATTTTATACGAAAAATAAAAAAAACGATACCGAGCGTTACTTGCGCTTGTTTGTTTACTACAAGAATGATGTCACAGTAGATACTGACATGGCGGCTCGTGTTTTCGCGCCAATTTATATATTTGAAATTTTGAATGTAATTTCATCCTATAAAGTGATTCCATTTAAGCAAAATAAAAATTCCTTTTGACTAATACGATTATTGCACAGCCATAGAAAAAACTTGTCACGTTGATCTCTCTAAGGTACTGCATTATGAGAGGTGTGGTAATATAAGTTGATGTAGTTCAATACTATCTGAATTTACCTTAGATTATCAGTGATCGTCTAAATAATTTTCCAGTGTTCTAGAAGTCACTACAGATTTATGGAACTGTGATGGGCGCTCACCTCTCAACAGGGCTATTTGTTTGTTTTGATTAGTTTATTATTTCCATCATGTCCCTTAGAATATGCTTAGCTCTCCTGCACGGTATAATGTAAACAGACAAGTCTATTTTTTATTGATAGTCTAAGGAAATGCCTATACGTAACATTGTTTAACGTAGTGGTTTTCGAAATAAATTCATGCTTTATATGCAATAAACAATTACTTTGCAAGGACAGAGAAAATTTCAAAAATTAGCATGCAGATTTTTGAGCATTGAAAAATAATGTTATATAATAATTTTAATGTGCAATCAACTATATATCAAAAGTTGAAGTTAAAATAGACATTATAATTTGAAACACAAACAAAAACAAGCATCTTCACAGAATAAAACAACATATTCGAAGGAAATATAATTAAAATCCCTTATAATACTCCACTTAATAGGCAGACAAGCATTTCTTATTTTTAGATCTATTTTACAGCCAAATTTTAAAAACTTAAATTTTTTGTCATACTTAAAAAATAACTAAATCGGTTACCAGTTTATATAGAATATTAACTGTATATAAAAATAAAACGCTGGTATTAAGCGTTCAATATTGTAAGAAACTCGATGGCCCTAAGATGATAAACACAGAAAAACTAAGTAAAAAAATATTACAGATAGATTATATATTATATATACATACGTATGTGTATATATATATATATATATAACATATTTATACCGTAAATTTGAACATTTCAGGCAAACATCGTAAACATAGATTATTAAAATTGATGTTTCTACTGAAAATTTAAAAATTTTTTATTTTCAGAACTTACAACAAAACAACAAATAAGATACTGATATAAGATGCGACAAAAGTTATTTGCGCTTTGCTAATTTAAAACAAAAAGTATTATCACAAGATTTTTATGAAGCAAAATAAATAGACTTGTTTCCCTAAAAATTAAATAGTAATTATCAACATGTTTGTATAACTTATAAATATTTATAAATTAAAACTACAATTTATCTATCATAGTTACTCAGTATCCAGTACAAGAATCATACCCTTATTTACATTATAACTGTTAACAATTCACTTAACACACAAACATATTTCCTGCTGTACTAGAAAAACCTCCTCCACCACAGCCTGGTGGAGGTGGTTCATCATTTCGATTCTGTCTAATGTTGTGGATTTTAAGAGGTTGTTGTCTCTTTTCAGAGTCATACTCTGATTGATCCTTTGTAAGGGCTAACTGCAATCTATTGGAAAAAACTGTACAAGGCAAGTTTTCTGGTTCGGAGATATCCTGCCTGCCATAAAAGAGAATATAAGGGGTTTCTGGCGGTCGTAACTTACACAAATCATCTGATGTAGTTTTCATCACAGAACAATCATTAAATTTATACCAGTCAGTTTTATCTTTTGCAAAAGTGTAATAATGGCCAGAATCTACACTGGATCCACAATGAACAACAGCTGCATAGAGCTCATACTGATATTTTTCTAATCGGACATGTTTATCAAGCTTAACACGTTGCAAAAGTTTAGTACGCTGCTGTGAGGCAGGATCATATCTAAAGTGTTTTAAAGTTAAAATTAGCCTAGGTGGAGCTTCCACTATCTTAGTAATGCGTTCCCCATCCGTCAACATACCGCAAATATCACAGTGATATTGATTATCACCACTTAGTTTTTCAGGTTGTAAGTAGTACTCCAGGAGTGTCTGTACAGATTGGTTGTCAGAATTATTTGGGAACGAGAGTTGCAATTCCCTGAAATTATCAGCTCGTTCACTTTTTGTTGCACACTCACCACATCTTGAAACTGTTATAGTTCTTCCTCCAAATGACTGCTGAACTATGGTTTGAGTATCTGTCACAGCAGCAGCTCCTTCAGCTGAAAAATTACTAACTTTTGACATTTTTATATGCATATTGTAAAATTAATTGACACTCATACAAATTGGCATGTGATATTTGAGTTATTATTGTATGCCCTAAAACTTGTAACAAGTTTTCTTCCCACTGAGTTGTTCTTGAAACAGAACAATTTTTCTCCTATAGTTCAATGTACGACAGCAATGTGTAAACAATCAGAAAAAAACTGGTTATCAAGTATAATTTCACTCACAAATTTGTGTGTCGATCGCTTAGTACAAGTAGGTTAACAATTAAAATGTGCAATTGGTAAATTAAGGTGATTTACTAAAAACAAACATTTCCGGCAAGAAACAAACTCTACAAAGCAAAATATATCAACATGTGCAGAAAATCTATTTCGAATCATGATTTTATGCCAGCTTATGGCAAGATTTTAATTTTTTTCAATTTTGTTCACTACTCTAATAATCTCTGAAGAAAGGCACATCTTTGATATGTTAGGTAACGAAATTAAATTGGTGGAAAAATGTTGCTATATTACTGCAAACTAAATACCCCATAAACTTGAGCGTGTGGCACCAGAGTTCCCACCAAAAATAATTAGTCAAATTCCATGTCTTTCAAGGTTTTCCATGACCAAAATGACATGAAATTCCATGACTAGAAAATTTAACAAAACAAAGCAAATTATTTCCTTTTTAATACCGAGATGTATAGTCCAAATTTGATTGCCACCACAAAAATAAAAATTTTGTTTAAAAAAATCCATCTTGATTTTCAAAAATTCTGAAAAGAATAAAGCTGATTGAGGTACGGCTTTCACAGATTACTGCAATTTTTTTATGGTATTTTTTAGTGATATGATGATGATTGCACTCAATGCATAAATCAACACCCATGTGGGTTTATTCCCAGGGTTTATTTGGTTACACCTGATGTATTCAATATTTCAAATTTGACGCCAAGAATATTATTTGCAAATGAAGTAAAACATAACCTGTATTTGCTGCTTTGGTTTTGGTTTTAATGGTTTTTATTTAATGAATGCAATACAAAACAAGTAAAATATTATTTCTGGCACTTTACAGATAGAGGAAATAATAAGCAGTGTGAGTAGATGCTTTTGAGTAACAAGTTGTTTGATTTTAACCTGTTTTCTTATTTCAGGCTTGATCTTGAATGCCTAGAGCAGGATCAATGTTTGGAATCACTTTGAAAGAATTCAAAAGGACAGAAGCAACAGGTTCCATACAAAATGCAAATTCTGCAAGAAAATATATTTTGGGAATGTGTACAAACTCAAAACACACAATTTTTTTTTATAAATACTCCCCTGAGCTAAAGCTTCTCACACTGAGGTATTCGACTGTCAAAACTATAATACCCATAACCAATAATAATACAAAATCAAAAGAAGAGCCAACTTCTAATCAAATAAAGAACTCTTAATTTTAGCTTATAAAAAAATTTACTTTTAAAAAAAATACAAGCTTAAATTTTAAGAATAGGCAAAAAATTATTTACCAATATTTATATAAAATATAAAAAATTTTTAAGAATACAATTCATCAAATATTAAGAAATTTAATGAAAGGAACTCTTAACTTTAATCTAGACAAACTTAAATTTATAACAAAAAAATTTTTTTTTTTTAAACAAATAGAAATTTTCTAGACAATTTTTTCAATCATCCATTTCTCGAAAGCAACTCCCATTTCTTTTTTTTCCTTTAAACCCAAATTACAATTGCTTTAACTCTCCTCGAACTAATTTTTATACAAAATTAAAATAACTCACCAATAACCAAAAACTTCAACCCACAATTAAATCACTTATTATGGAAAGAATATTTTCCACCTTATTAAAATTAAGTTTTATATTTCTAGTATAGCAGGTTTCTATGACATTAAACAAACTTAACCTATATATTGTATATCATAGATTGGTCAAAAGAATAAATACACCTGTTTGAACTTGTGTTAACGATGACGCTACTTGATTTATAACGGTGTAAGTCTGGTAAGTAAAATAATATAAGTATGTTTTGTTGGTAGTCTGGAACTTAAGGTTGCAGCAATATGGGCAGAAATAAGCATTGTTCGGAAGAAGTGCACGCAATACAAATAACAAATTTAAATAAACATGCGGTTTGCCGCACATTCTCAGTTATTGAACCAATCAACCCAACCTGAGAAAATAATATTTAAATACAGTACACAATATGATAAATTTGATTACGGCAGATAATTAGTGTCTCCCTAAATCGCTTAGTTTTGCCTATGAAAAAAAGTGAATTATTAAACTTAATTTACATCAAACTACAGCTGGGAAAATTAACTATTAAGTGATTTTCATAAATCTAATAAATATAAATTAGTAGTGCTAAACTCTATTCATAGACAAAAACTTAGCAGTATACCTTAAAAACTCGTGAAACAAAACAAACTACAAAAAACTAACTTGTGTGTAATTTTATATGCTTAAGACAGGTCCGGATCTAAAAATTCTGGGGATCCTTTTACACCATGAATTGTTGTGCAAATAGTAAATGTGAAATTCCTGAAAGTGTATAGTGATTATGCTATCAATGCTCCAAGTTATCTTCAACTGAATACAGAGCAGTGACTTTGAAGAAAAGAAGCATCATCTACTTGTGCACGAATTGCAGACTGCCGTTTCCTGTCCAAGAAGTTCTAGATGCCAGTATATGCAAAACTATATCCGAAATTGCCAGAGAGCAAATATCTCTTAAATCGTCCTCTGATAATGAAAATTCCGAAATAGTGTCAAAACTTGATAACATCTCAGACTATATGAACAACTTAAAGGACTCAAATATAGAATTAATTAAATTACTCACTGAGGGGCACTTGCAACTCTCTGTTAAATCAACAACTGATAAATATGCACCTCTAGGTTCTTAAAGCTCTGTATATCAGGAATTTCAGCAGAAGATTGATTACCTGCAGTGAGAAATTACAACCCTAAAGACTCTTCCAACTCCCACTACTGTTGTAAAACAACAAGAAAACTCTACCAAAAAGCGCACATTGCAACTACCTCTACAGAATTACAAGATTTTCCCTTTCACAAAAGGAAACCAGAAAACTCTCGGGCAGGCAGACCAACTGCTCAAAAATTCCAAAATCTGCAGAAGCCAAATGAGCTCCCGTAAAAAAAAAACGAAAACACCATTTGCCCATTATCGCCATTTTCGGTATCAGAAAAATAGGTAATACGAAAATTTCCGCAGCTAAAATTATACCAAAAAAAGTCTATTTTGTCAGCAAGCTATCAACTGATATTACCGAGACTGATCTCTTACATACCTAAAAGATACTTTTGGCAGAGACGAAAACTTTAAAATAGAACAACAGAGAATTAGATCTGGGGACTACAATAGCTTTCGCATTACTGTCCGAGCTGATTTTCTTAATGAGATGCTGGATGCTTCAATGTGGCCTGAGGAAATCCTAGTAAAAGAATTTGAATATAAACCTAAGTTTTTTTCGTAGCAGCCCAAATTTCACAACAAGAAAACCTAATTATTACAACCAAAGATACTAATGTGACGCTAGTACACACCTGGATTACTATGCATGTGAAAGCCCAGTGTCTTCACAATAAGATTGCACAATTATTTATTTGTCACTGAACACTGGATGACCTTAGAACAGGCAGAAGTTACTGCTATTCCAGGATGTTACCTCTTGGCAACATTTTGCAGAAGTCAACATATCTATGGAGGTGCTGCCATATACGGACTTTAAAAAAAATGGAGAAACGTTGAACCTGTCAAAATATACATGTGAATGTGCTGGTTATAGTACTAAGCTATTTGGAAAGAAGGTAGCGTTTTTAGTTATTTACCGATCATGTGCGCATAATGTAAATAATCAATTTGAAACTTTCATTAACTCATTTAATGTTATTTTATGCGAGGTAACCCAGAAGCATGAATTTATTTTACTTTGTAGTGACTTGAATGTCAATAATCTGGAAAATTCAATTTGAAATATATTTTACCTTTTGAACTTACTAGGGAAGTCTTTAATAATAAGCCCTCAACTATGTAGTTACTAATGCCATGTATTTTGAAGCTTGTAACTTAAACATAAGAGTTTCTGATCACAAAGCCCAACATATTAGTGCGCCCTATGAAGAAACAACGGGAAAATCTAAAACCTTTTTTAAAAAGATACTTTTCGGAAGAAAATCTGTGTAATTTAAAAAATATTCTCTCTAAAACAGATCTCAGCTCTTTGTACAATTTAACTGAAATTAACGATGCCTGGCTTTACTTCTGGTCTAATTTTAAATACTGCTTAGATCTAACTTGTCCTATTAAAAAAGTTAATGTCCCGTGTGTACCTTGTCACAACTGGTTCGAGCCTGACTTAGTTAAAGAAAGTCAGAATCTAAAAAATTTATTTTGGATTAGTAAGAATGCCTGCACTGAAGAACATAAAAATCATTATCAGGTTGCTAAAAAACTATTTTCTGAAAGAGTCCAGACGGTTAAGAACAATTTTTTTAAGAACAAAATTATAAACTCCGCTAATTGTATGAAAACTATTTAGCAGGTCGTAAATACTAATCTTGGTAGAATAAAACATAAAGACTGCTCCATAATAATAATAACCTCAGGTGACAACTGTATTAGTGAAACCTTGGAAATTAGTAATGCATTTTGTGAATACTCAACTACTAGCGTCGAGCAATTACTCGCTGAAAAACTAGATCCAAATCTTACAGGCTGCACTCTCCCTGATTCAGTTCTTAATTCCATCTTTGTTGAAGAATTAACGATTGATGAAATGTCTGAGGCAATCTTGCAACTAAAAAACAAATCTGCTTGTAGTGGTCTGGATGATGTACCGATCTTTGCCCTTGAATTTATCTGGGAATATATCAAATCCCCCGTGTTTTCTCCTTATTATTTCTTTGAAAACAGTTTTTCCAGATATGCTAAAACTAGGTGAAGTCATACCAGTTTATAAAAAAGGTGACCCTGAATTGCTGGAAAACTATAGATCTATAACGGGATTACTGACTTTCTCTAAAATTCTTCAGAAAATTGTTGTTAACCGAATGGAAACCTTAAATAAACATAATCGGTTGTCAACAAATCAACATGGAATTAGGAAAAACCACTGTACCAATACTACAGCTTTTCAACTTATCGAATTCATCTATAAATCATTAGATGGACACAAATGCACATTAGTTTTGTTTTTCGATCTCTCTCGTGCTTTCGATTGTGTAGATGCTGAATACCTGGTACAAAAATTGCATAACATGGGCATTAGAGGTTGCATGAATGACTGGATACTTTCTTTTCTGACCAAGCATAAGATCAGAGTTAAAATTGGGCAAGAACTTTCAGAAGTGGGAGAGTTGAAATATGGTGTCCCTCAAGGCAGTGTTCTATCTCCCATTTTATTTACATTATTCATCAACGATGTGGAAAAGTACTTAGAAAACAATGTCAATATGCAATTAGTTTTATACACGGATGACACCACCATTGGCATATCTGCCCAGTCAGAATTTGACCTTTACTGCAATGCACAGATGGTGCTCTCTGAATTCTATACTTGGTGTAGTAAAAACAAGCTTGTTCTTAATCCATCTAAAACGCACTACATTATTTTCTCAGAAAGACTTAAAGTTTCTGAATTCATTCTAAAACTAAATGACTCTGTGCTAGAAAGATTAGATAACCGTAAGTTTTTAGGTCTCTACGTTGATCATCAATTAACCTGGGACGCACATGTTGGTTTTATGACCAAAAAGTTAATATCTGCATATTTCGCAATAATCAATCTAAAAAATATCTTAGAGACTAAAAATCTTCTGAATGTCTATTACGCCTTGGCATATTCTCAGTTAAAATACATGGTAATTTACTGGGGCCAAACAACTGAAATGAATCGTATTTTTGTTATCCAAAAAAGAATAATATACGCAAAATTTTTTCTGCTAGTCCACTAGAATCATGTAGACCTATTTTTAAAATGCATCGTGTTCTACCACTTCCCTGTATAATTATTTACCAAGTACTTATTTTTGTTAAATTGAATCAAGGAAAATGTCCACAAAATAACTCAGTGCACGCTCATAACACCAGATCCAATAATAATATTTATATTTCAAATTTTAATGTCATTATATAGGAAAAGTCCCTATTGTTTTTGTAGTGGTATTTACGATCACTTACCTACCTCCTTTAAAGATATTAATTCTATAGCCAAATTTAAAAAAGACAAAGCTGTTTTTACTCTCTTCAAGAATATTACAAATAATCTTCACGTATTTTAATAGTAAATAATTACATTTTATTTCTTATTAGGATATTAAACTCTCCGTTTTAAATAATTATTTTAATTGTATTCTCGTTTAGTCAGTGTGATTTTATTTTTCTTATGTATTTTAATTATTGTACCATAATTTACTTTTCAAAATGACGTCAATATCTTTTATAGATCATACGACAATAAAATATTATTATTATTATATCTCGGTTTATATTTTGCTGGAATTGCTGGAAATACATTCTCTGTCACTAAAGCTTTAAGTTAAAGATTCCTTTAAAATGTTGATAGTACCGGTCGTTAATGTGTTTGTAATTCTCCATTGTATTTGGAGTACCACTCAATTCATAAGCTAGCATACATAGTTCAAGAGGGCAGTGCATAATCTAAAAATCTGGTACAATAGTTAATTTTTAAATGGGATATTCGTTAGTATTTCATTAGCATTATATGTTTTTTTTTACAAGTTCCACATCAATTAGGGCATTACATTAATCATTAAACATAACTGTCTCTGATCGTACTGCATGTTTGTAAATAGAACATATAAAACTCTATCAATCAAAATGTCTGAATTGTCATGAAGTTGTTTTAGCAAAAACAATAAATTATAATTATAAGCGTATGCCAACTGTTCCGCAGGCTTACACAGACGATTGAGGCTGGTACCATGTCAAGCACTCGATATATTTACGTACAAGGGCATACCGACGGGCAGCAAATTGTTCCACTAGGAATGAATTCCACTGTATATGAAAGTAGTCTCTGATGGTACACTCATTGCGATTATGTATCGGCCGCTCATACCTTATTTACAGGAGTCACACCCTAGCAAAAATGTTAATAACAATCATAAAATTGAATATATTTACCTTCCACATTATTAGCACATGTAGCAATAGTTTTTTCTTGCTCGTGTAAAGTATCCAATAGATATCCAAGAAATTCTGAACTATCATGTTGATGACCAACCAAAAATCCTGGGGGTCTTGATAAATTTAATATGTCAGTTGGAGACAAGGAAAACTTCTTGGAATATTGCAGAAGTGCAAAAAGAACCTGTAGTTTTGAAAACAATGGCATCATATCTTTATTATGCAGCAAAAGTTCGTTTCTAAATGTTTTGGTCATGAATAAAGCTTGTAGCACACTATTCATGTAACAAGTATTTCCCAAATTGTTTAAACCAACTTTTCCTATAGAACACCTGCTGGGTATTAGCGAATTTGCACTATCAGACCACGATTTGCAATGTAAACTCTGTTTATATTCTAAGTTAGGACAATAAGGTTGTAATATTTGATTTAGGGGTTCATATAGATTTGGATATCCTGGGAAATGCTCCATTAAAGCTATACACAAATTAACAATGGCTTGCAAATACGTCAGACTAGACTCAGTTTTCTGTTCATCCAACTGTTTACAAACAATTTTTATCACAGGGACAATTTTGTGAAATACATGAGGACTATGTTGTACTCTTGATAGCATATGTAAGACAACAGGGCCGACACCTTTGCGACTTTTAGGTAAAATTATGAGTTTAAATAGTTGTTCTACGTTGGCTAGTGTCACATCCATTAAAATATCGTAATGGTGTTCGACTTCCAGGCCCTTCATAAAAGCTAATACCAAAGGTCCTAAATTCTCAGTCCATATCCATTTGGTTAACCACTTGCACAATGTGTGTAGTGCCCGTTCTAGGTTTTGTTCTGGATAGCCAGTATTTAAAATATATTTTACAGCATTTGGAATATCATTTTCATCGATTATTTGTAAAACTATGGACATTGCCGGTGATAGTTGCTTACTAGAGTCAGATATTTCATCATATAGGGCTTTTAAAGTGGCAAAAACCTGTCTCTGATTGGAGCATTCCTTTGCTAAAATATTTTGAACGCTCTTGATGTCTGCTATAAATTTCATGTAACTATTTTCTTCGGTAGGTACTGGAACAGTACCGAGGCTTTTGACAATGTGGGCACATACTTTATCTTGTAATCCATCCTGGGCAGAAATGTCTTGTAGTGCCCTAAGGATTATTTGCAGGCGTGCCTCATTTGATGGATCCACACATTCAACTACCTTCTGTTTAACCGCCATTGTTTAGCTGAAAAAAAAAATACAAATAAAACGTTAATACACAAATTTTCTGTTTAAATTATCAACAAATATATCATCACTGTACTTTTCGTTTTTTTACATATCTTTAAGAATTTATGTATTTACTTACTACTACTCTACAATTTCATGTAGATAACAGAGCAGTAGCAGTCACTAAACAAATAGAGGTATTCCTTATGAGTACATGTTACTTTGTACTCGAATTAAAAATTAATGTGAGTTATTTTTAAAATCGTTTTCTTAAATTCTCAGTAGAAAATTCTCTAGATCTTATTAATGCCTAGAATTTTAACTTTTGGATTGTGTTTACATTCTGCTAACATAATGTAAAACATAGTGAACAAATACTATTTTTAAATTTTGTAGAATTTTCTATTTAAATAAATGCAAAAAATTAAAAGGTACATCCAGTTTATTTAGTTCTATAACATAATATGAATACGTAACTTTTAAGATAGGATATAGTTTAATAGTATATAAGATTGTCGTGACGGAGGGCTTTTACACTTGTAGAATTTTGAATTCTCATGGTCCTTTTTGTAACCTTTATATTCTCCTTTTCTCTGCTATTGTTACACTCATCTACAGTGGTGGTTTGTGAAATTTGTGTTGTCATATCTCTGTATTGGAATATGGGATCCAAGCGAAACTCAAAGGCATATAACTATCAAGAATAAATGAAATTTTACAGAGAAAATTGCGACTGAAACGCGAAAAAAATTTGCAAAAAATTGCATGTCCTCCCCAGGTTACTTTTTAGACAATTTGTAGAATATTTGCACAACTTTTTTCAAAATGAGGTGGAAAATATTAATATATCAATATATTTATCAAAAAATATTGCTTTTTAATACACCTTTTTAAAATTTGCAGTAAAAAATTAATCTAAAATAAAATTTCAAAATAGTACAACTTCATAAAAAAAGTAATACTTTTTTATAAAATTAGAAGCCTGTCGATATATTTTCACCTGCTTCTGAAAATAAAAATGTTTTGCAAATATTTTACAAATTGTCTAAAAAATAACCTGGGGGACAATTTTTGCAATTTTTTTCTTAAATTTCAATTGCAATTTTCTCTGTAAAACTTTTTCATTTACTTTTGATAGTTATATAATTTTTAAATTAATGGAAAGTAAGGTCAGCAGAAAGAAGAAAACCAAAGTTTTAATTACTCAATGTTTTGTGTATTTTGACACATCCTGAGGGCTATTTAAATTATGTTTTCCTTGTAAAAGTATATATTTAAAAATTTACATAAACATGAACAATAAATAAGCACAATTAAAAACAGTACAAACACCATTAGACTAGATGGAAATATATGCGATTATAACATTCTAGTCTATGGTGTTTGATTATACTGTTCTTAATTGTATTTATTTATTGTTCATATTTACGTTTAAGTTTTTAAATATATACTTTTTACAAGGAAAACCTAATTTAAATAATCCTGAAATGTGTCAAAATACACGGAACGTCGATTAATTAAAACTTTGGTATAACAATAATTTATTGCACTGTACACAGAATACAAAGTATAAGCCTGTCAAATACACAAAGAAAATATACGTTTTTTTTTTTGGCTTTGGGTCGTAGACCATGCAGCCAGCCGCTAAAAGAAGTAACTAAACCTATAGGTTTAAAGGAGGGTTTTATAGTATACAGGACTTTTTAAATAGATAACCCTGAGGCTGTTTTACTGATTTTACTAATTTTATAGATTAATTGACAATTTATTTTATTGATTTTATTAATTTTATTGAGTCTATTAATTTTGCGACTCAGAAAATAATATATGTGCATGTGTATGTGTGTGTGTGTATGCGTGTATATGTGTATGTATGTATATATGTGTATTAGGGTGGGCCAAAAAAAACTTTTTATTTTTTTTTCCTTAGATACCATGAAAATATTGTCAGAAATGACGAAAAAAAAATTCTGGTGAAGCTTGAGCTCTTAATATTAATATTAAGAGGTGACGATTTGTGATTTTTGATTTCCCATTTAAATAACACAGGATTTTTTTTTAATTTTGTTTGGATTTTTAATGCGTTTGAACGAATAATTGTCTAGTGAAAACGAAAACTTATTCTTGTAGGGAATTTAACGATCTACAAAAAAAGGTCTGACATGATTTTTTGCGAAGTCGACTCTTTCAAAAGTTATTCGAGGTTAAAATCCAACTCTAAATCGTAACAGATTATTTTTACAATTTTTTATATTCTATCACAATATAATACCTCAAAATCATAAAATATCTTATTTTTTATAACTTTTATTGTTTTTATTCGATAAATTCATAGAAAAAAAGGCTCTTATTATTTTACATTATCTAATAGTCAAGTGGAAATAGGACACTTATTATTTTTTCAGGAAATAAATATTTTTTTCAAGTTATTATTCAGGTAAAGTTCAGATTTTTTTTTTACATTAAGTACAATAAAATTGGTTTTTCTTACGATATTTTGTAAAAATATTATTGTTTTACCAAAAACATTCGATTAGTTTTACGAAAAATAAGATATTTTATGATTTTGAGGCATTATTTTGTAATAGAATATAAAAAATTGTAAAAATAATCTGTTACGATTTAGAGTTGGACTTTAACCTCGAATAACTTTTGAAAGAGTCGACTTAGCAAAAAAATCATATCAGACCTTTTTTTGTAGATCGTTAAATTCCCTACAAGAATAAGTTTTCGAATTTATACTTATATTTTACATCATGCAATTCTCTACGTGACTTACCATATATACAATTGTATCTGAAATGGTGAATAAATATTATTATTATTATTATTATTCGAAAAATGGAAACTAATGCGAAGGAAAACGATAGGGATACACAGGGACACACATTTCTCGTCCAGGGGTCGATCAGGACATTGTTATATAACTTTGACAATACAGGGGAGACCTCGGTTGACAGGGAAAACTAACATAAGGGAAGATACAGTGCTTACAAAATTTAACCTACAGTTTCATTTGTGTTTCTTTTAAAAAATTCACAATACAATCATATATCTTCTTTGATGCAACAGACAACAGATGTAATAAATTGAAGGGAGCATAAACAATAGAATATTTTTTATAAGCTTAGTTGAGGCATCTATGTATTTGGTATAGCCAAAGAATACGTGATCAAGGTCTCCTAAGATGTTACAGTGTTGACAATTATCTGAGGTAAAGACTCCAATTTTAAACAAGTGGGCAGGGTAACAGGCATGAGCAAATTTTAAACGTACCAATGTTGTAATATTTTTCTTGGGTAAGAGGAATCATTATACCAAAAGTTGTTTGGGATATCAGGATGAATTAAAGTGTACCTGGCAGGGTTTGTGAAACAGAACTGTTTCCATAAACAGGACCATTTACTTCTCAAATTAGATTTCAGCTTTATCTGTCTGTCATTTAAACATAATGCTTCATCCAGGGGGGTGTCCTGAGTTGGAACTCTCCTTAACCAAAAGATCAACCTGTTCATTATACTACAAACCAATATGTGCTCTCACCCAAATGAAGTTAACATCCCTCCCAGCGGATTTAATTTGAAATATTACATTTTTTATTTTGTAGAGATAAGGGTTGGTTTTGTAGCCAAAAAGTAGGCGTTTTTAATTCCATTGAGAACAGAGAGCTAATCAGTTAAAATGATTGAGGTATTAGAAGTGGAATTCTTAACATACATTAAAGCTTGATAGATCGATATAGCTTCTGAGGTAAAAACAGAGCAATGTGGGTCTAACTTAAATTTAGATTCGATTTTTTGAGATGGGACAATCAAGGCTCCACCAGTACCTGATACCGATTTCGAGGCATCTGTATAGATAAGCTCCGACTTTTCAAATTGATTTAACACACATTATAAAATATTTACACTAATGATAGTGTTTTCGAAGTACTCAGGCACAATAATGGTTATATCAGAAAATAAGCTGAAGTAGTTAATCTCTGATATGTAAGTACAATCGGTAATTTGTAGCCATCTCAATATTCTCTCTGTAAGCTGAACAAAGAGGGGGCGAGGTAATCTATGTATATTGAAACAAACATATTCGTGAAATGTACTAATAAATATGACCCATATCACTATTATATGATTCAAAGTCATGGAGCAAGCCAATGAGATTTTTTTTTACCTTGTTAAAATCATTTTCTTGTTTAAATTGCCTAGATAAATTATATTAAAGTTTAATGCATGAGTAGGGATCACCTTTTTCGAACATTGCTAGACGATGGCTGAGAAAATTATAGTTTGCTCTATCCCTTGTATCATAATTATTAGATATTTTATAAGATTCTAAATAAACTCTATTTTTATAAACAAATTTAACACATTCATATATGAATAAAGCCAGAATAGTTAATACATTCAAGTCTTTGAAATGAGCCCTACATGAATCAAAATACCTTATCATCTTCATGATTCTTAATGCCTTCTTTTATACCATGAAAACCTTATTAGCTTCCACACAGCCACCCCAAAAAATAATTCCATAACGTGCATGTGAATAAAAATTGGAATAGTAGAAGATCTTGGTTATATTATCATTAGAATTTTTTGATAAAATTCTTAGGCCACAGCAAGTTTGGTTTAATTTAGAACATAAGTTATCGATATGAGGTTGAAACCATAATGTCTCAAGGTAATATTCCCACGCACTTCAGAGTCTGAGGAAAGTATTGATCACTCATTCAAAATTATATGATGTGGAGTATCTAGGTTATGACTTCTTTTTAAAGAAAACAGCAGTTTCATCTGGATTTAATAACAGCCTTGACTGCTTAAACCACTCCGCAAATGAGAATAAAGTATCTATCAAATCCGGATGTTTGGCCAAAAAACAGCAGATTGCTTTCAACATAGTTATCAATAGTCATATTTAGGTGTACTAATTATAAGATATCGTTAATGAATATAATAAATCTGGACTTGAGTATTAAAAGGGCCAATATCCATTTTCATTGTTTTGAGATATTAATGCGTAACATTTTATAGTAAGTAATAACTACGTTTTAAAATTGTAAATATTTATTTATTTTAATGAAAGTCAGGATAATATTTCAAAATAGTATAATTTTTATTTAAGTTGTTATTCGTCAGAAGATTATGATATTATGGGTGAATTCTGTGTTTACTTTGGCCATTTTAATTCTAAACTACTTTGAAGATGAGTCCTACCAGTGCAATGATATATCAGAAAGCATTAACATTAGGACATTGGCCTTTTTTGTATCGGTAGTATTTAACTGGAGCACTTTACTGATGGTCATATCTCAAAAGCGGCAAAAATGGAGATTGGCCGTTTTAATACTCAGGTCCAGAAATAATAATGGCCTTAAAATACTGCCTTGCAGAACACCCAAAGACACATTCAGGGCATCTGACCGCACACAAATGTTTGGTCCATAATTTTTACGGCATGCTTTCTGCCATTCAAATAAAACAAGCCATTTTAGGGTGTTTAGGGTGATTCCACGTATACCGTATTTGTTGTTTAATTAAAAGAACAGAGAAATCAATGTAGTCAAAAGCTCTGGATTAGACCAGGAATATTCCATAGGTAACAACAGTTCCACCGTCCAGAGAAAAATAGATATCCGAGGTTAGTTTGAATAAGGCAGTTTCGATATTCTTACCTCCTAGAAAATCATGCTGGCAATTACTGAAAAGATTATGATCCCTAAAAATTCTGCCACTCTAATATAGAATACCAATTCAAATAACGAACAGGGCGATAAGTCTCAAACAAATCTGGATTACCCTTTTTGAGAAGAGGTATGATAATGGCAAATTTTAGATTGTTAAGATATACTCCACTCTCCAGAGACGCATTGAAAATATGGCATAGAGGCTCAACAATAAATTCAAAACGTTTCATCATATCCAGAACCTTTTACTTTCCATATTGTTTACAATATTGATTAATTCCTCAGGTTACTGGTTTGAAAGAAATTGAATTGGTATTAAAAGGAATATTACATACATAATTGCAAAGATCCGGTAATTTGACAAACACCCAATCCGGGGCCATTCTGTTAAAAAAATTAAGTTCATTTGCATCCTTAGGATTCCTATAAGCAGGTTGATTGTTGTTTAACTTATTATTATTAGTTCTTGTTAGTTCAGATATTATTTCCCACGAGGTTCTAGATTTATTTTTTGAACTGTTTAATCTGTCCTCGTAATATATACCTTTATTCATTTTTAATAGATCACTGTAACGTTGCTTGATAGTTTTGAATTCAAATTTACTCTGCAGTTTAAAAAAAGCTATACAATACAGTATATTGCAACAGAGCTAAAAAGGAACACATCAATTTTTTTTTCAGATTCAGAATTAAAAAAGTACAGCGAAAAAATTACCAGGGAAGTACTGTTTGCCTCACTTTGGGTGTTCTAGTGTTAAAGTATCGCTTAGGTCTTGGGTCCCATTCTCCAATGCTAAGATATGACCAACTTAAATTTCACCAACCACCACTACTCATCTAGTTTCATGTCTGACTATGTATTTTATTAAATTCCTTTTCTAAGAGTAATATGAATTAAACATTTTTATATACATACTCGTATATCAAAATGAGAGTATTATTGAAATTTTTATAATATTCTGTAAGATCTACCCCAGCCTTTACCACACTTTTTTTGTAAAAAGAAATAATTCGTATGACATGATGCACGTCATTTTATTAGCATATACAGGTGGACCAGATTTTAATTGCAAAACGGTAGAATACGCCAAAATAATATGGATGTCATATAAACTTATAGCTAAAAATGCTTAATTTTCGAGATGGAGGGCGCATTTTTCCGTAAATAATTGGGACATTGTTATGAAATTCAGAAGATGCTAGTTGGGTACATTTCGAACCATAGTTTTCATCTCTCTATTCCAAATTGCATTAATGGAAAAATGTAAAACCATGTAAATTTGTTTAAACAATTCTCATTTAACAACTACCTGATTGATAAGTAAGGGATGAATGATTTTGAAATGTTTAACTCAAAGACGTTGCATCCTATCAAAAAATTATAAGCAAACTTTTGTGTGCATTGATAACAGGGTTGGAAAAAATCTTTTTTTTTTTAAATCAAAAATCAATGATTTTTGATTTTTAAAAAAAAATCAAAAATCAATGATTTTTTGTTTAAAAAAAATCAAAGAAATCAGGTTTTTTGATTTTTTTGATTTTTTTTTCAGTTTTACTCTAATTTTTTGAAAACAAATACGATTTTTCCACACTATTTTTTTTTGTATTCTCTAACTACCAATTTGCACATAAAATATTCACGTCACAGGAAAAATTCTCTATATATACTTTCATACAAACAATAAAAAATCAGCATTTTCCTGTTCTGACAAGCTTGGTGGTCGGTTTCATTAATTTCATAGATGCCGAGGCGACACGCGACTGAAGTGTAAAATAAAAATGAGCGGAAGGAAGCAAGAAGAAATTTGGGATTATTTTATAAAAAAAAAAAAAAAAACAGAAAAAGGAAAAACCAGTAACAGAGCGGTGTGTAAAAATTGTAAAAAAGAAATGCAAGGACTTGTTCAAAGATTAAAAGGCCATCATTAAAAGTGCAGGAAGTTGATTTAACTGCAGGTATTCTAAATCTAAATAACTGTTTATTTTATTTAAGGGAATCTTGCAAGGTTGATAAAAATCACGATTTAAAAAAAAATCAAAAATCACGATTGTAAAAAAAAATCAAAAAAATTATGATTTTTTTGATTTTATTTTTTTACATAAACATCCTAATAATTGACATTAACAATGTATTTAGTACTTATATTAACAAAGATAGTTTTTGTTTAAACTTACAAATGGAATAAATTGTGTACCTTGTATCTATAATTGTAAAATAAGCTAGAGCATACATGAAAATTCCTGTCAGAACTTGAAAATTCGCCTGTCTTTATAATGCGCGGGGATGATGCGAATTGCCATTATTTGCTAATCTGCTCGTAACAAGTGAGAAAGCGAGTCTGTGATTATATTTATAGTATTTAAATATTAAATAATTTTTTAACATGTCCTCTAATAGAAGTGGAAGGAAAAATGATCCTATTTGGCAATATTTTATTGAAAAATCAAGTAAGCTTGATGGAAAAAGTGGTAGTAGAACTACATGGAAAAAGTGGTAGTAGAACTACATGTAAAAAGTGTAATGTAAAAATGCAAGGGCTTGTGGACAGACTGAAAGTCTACTGGAAAAAAATGTGCTTCGCGTAATGTAGAAAGTATAGAAACAAATAATGAAGGTCCCTCTACTTCAGGAACAGTGTCCAATGTAAGTATAGTGTTATTTTATTTATAATTATAACTTCTTAGTAAGACAAAATATTAAGAGAACCTTTTTTTTTTTAAATTTACTTATTTAACGTCGGTCTATTTCTATGACCTGGAATGGGTTGGAACCTTTGATGTGAAGATAACACTGACGTAGTTTTCCACGAAACACCAAAACACTATACACTGCACTCGACGCACGTTTCGCCAACCAAGTTGGCATCATCTGGAGATGATTAAAACCGTTTTAAATCACCTCCAGATGATGCCAACTTAGTTGGCGAAACGCACGTCGAGTGCAGTGTATAGTGTTTTGGTGTTTCGTGGAAAACTACGTCAGTGTTAGATTCAAATTTAGCGTTAAAATGATCTAGTGCATTTTCTAGATTTCTAGTAACTTTCCCTGTGCAAATGTGATTTTCAATCACTCCTAGTTTTAAGAACAAAGTATAGTATCTATGCCTGTCCGTGTGTAGCTGGATTTAAACAACATAACAATCTTGTTTTTTATTACAGATACAATTGAACACGTTACAACACGATGCAGAGGAAGATAGTGCCCCACAGCCGCTCTTATCTTCTACGCCATTAAGTAAAAAAAGAAAAGTAGTGCCTGACTCTAGTTCTGGATCTTTATCATCTTTTGTTGTATGTACGACCAAGTCTAATAAAGAAGAAATAGATAAACAAATTGCTAGAGCTCTTTATGCGACAAACAGCAGTTTCATGTGTATTGAACAACCTGAAGTAAAAAAGGCAATAACGCTTTTACGACCTGGATATGTACCACTATCTCGACATGATGTGTCCAACAGACTGCTCGATGACGTGTATAACGAGAAAAAAAGTAAATGTTTTAAAGATTTATTAGGAAGTTCAGTTTGTCTGTCATTGGATGGATGGTCTAACATACACAATGAACCAATAATATGTGCAACTGTAACTACGGAAAATGGGTCTTCCTTTTTAGTAGACACGATAGACACATCTGGAAATCCACATACATCTGTATATTTAACAGAACTTGCAACAAACTTAATTAAAACTCTAAACACTTATACCAGTACAGTAAGCAGTTTTGTGACGGATAATGCTGTCAATATGAATGCTATGAGAAACCAAATTAAAGAGTCAACAGAACTAAATGTTATTACTTATGGTTGTACTCCACACATTTTAAACTTGTTATGTAAGGATTTGGAAATTAGTGAAATTAAGAAACACGTTACGTTCGTTGTGACATACTTCCGAAACAATCATTTTGCCTCTGCCACATACGCAAAAGAAGGAGGAAAAAAACTTATTTTACCTTCTGACGTAAGATGGAACTCACTTGCCGACTGCTTAGAGAGTTTCGTTATATCATGGCCCACACTTTTTAAAATTAGCGAGGAACATAAAAATGAAATTGACAGCATAGTAAGACAGAAAATATCAAACATTTATTTAAAAAGAACTGCTAAGATCACTTATCACTACTAAAACCTATATATGTTGCACTTGATAGGCTTCAAAAAAAATGATGCAATTTTATCAGACGTCATAGAACAATTTAAAATTCTTGAGTCGCATTTTGACGAAACTGAAATTAACTTAAGGCAAATGCAAACATTTAGATACCGATACAGTCAGTGTATCACCTCATACCATTTGCTAGCCTTCATTCTAGACCCTACGAAAACAAAGCATAAATTAACAGGAAGCGAAAAGAATCGTGCTTTAGAAGCCTCTAATGAATTATATCCCGAAAGTGGTTTACTACCACTGATTATTAAATTTCTTGCAAAATCTGAGCCTTTTGCCGATATTATTTTTTACGAAGAAATTCTTAAAAACACAAAACCCTTGGATTGGTGGAAATCCCAAAGAAATATTGATATTATTGACAAATTGTTCCCGATTATCAAGCAACTATTTTCTGCTGCAGCTAGTTCAGCCTCAATTGAGCGAATATTTTCGACATTTGGTTTGATTCATTCCAAGATTCGAAATCGTTTAGGGACCGAAAAATCAGCTAAATTAGTTTTTTTGTACAAACTACAATAATTAACCTAATTTAAAAATTTTTTTTGGAGTAAATCATGTTTTATTTTCTTTTAGAGTTAGTTCTGTTTAATTTGTTTACTTTATGTTTCTGCTTTATATGTGTAATCTAACTATTCTTTTTATTTGAATTTTTTTTTCAGTTTAATTTATATCTAGCTTTTAAATAAACTATACTTTTTATTTGAATTTTCTGAAGTCGCAACCCTGATTAATAATAATAAATGTCGAAGAGGACAGAAAAAATAGCTTGTCAGTGGCAACCCGTTTTTTGGGGAAGAATATCTTCGACACCCTCCCACACCGTCACGCCTCTGGTTGGAATGGAGAGATAAAAACTATGGTACTGATGTACACAATGTTCACCTTCCGAATTTCATAACAATATCTCAATTATTTCCGGAGAAATACATATTCTAATTAAAATAATAATAAAAAAAAACATTGTGCCCATTTATTTCAGCTGGTGCAGTTGATTGATAATATCTGAGAAGTCGGCTGACCAAGAAATTTTCCTCATTAGATTATATCAACTTACTTTACTGTTTAAATTATCCTGCAACTTGGACAAAAATCAAGATTACACTGATAACTCCAAATAAAACATTTTTTCCCATTATATTATTTTTAAAACATTCAGGAGCCAGCCCATTCAATAAAATTCAAGAAATTACTGGACAATAAAACAGCACAGGTAAATGATAAGAATATATTCATCTAACTCCTCCAACTGTAATTTTTAATAAATTGAATTTTAATTTTATAATAGGTAGATGTTTTATAATGAAATTTACAGCTTCTTATATGAATATATTTTTTTTAAATAGAGACCAAGTATTTTTATGTGTAGATGTTATTGCAATAATTAAAGAAATATCCATTTGCCCATTAATTACTAATTTCTTAGGATGCTATCTTAGTTAAAATTAAGTAACCTGTTTGCATTGTGTTTGGCTTAAATTAATACCTGGTTTATAGCATTTTTTTTTAAAATTTTACATTAGATCTCTTCTCTACAAAGTTTCCATGGAAACAAGTCTAGGTCAAAGTGTTTCTGTCGGGGTGTTAAATTTATTCATGAATTAATTATTCACTTAAATATATTTTGACAAGGATATTCTTGCTTCAACAAGTTTAAGAACATTTTTTCCTAGAAATAAGTTTAGGGATGATTTGCATCATCTCAATTTTCTTGACAGTTAATTTTAATCTGTGATAGTAAAAGATGTATATTCAAACGTATTGTATTTGTATATTTCAAGTACCTACGTATTTACACTCGTATTTACAGGATTTATTTATTTTGAGATGCAATACAGACCACGCCGTATTGGCTTATGTTGTGATGTTTGAAAAAGTATTCATCTCTCAATTAGGATTCAATTTTTTTTATGGGATTGTATTCAGGAAATCACCTACCGATTATTAAAGCACATGTTGTCATCGGGAAACATGTTAGATTATTTTTTAAACAATTAAAAAATATTAACATTTTGCATCCAACAACTTTTTTTCATATCCTTTTGTCACATTCCAACAAAAAATTTTCTATGACTTTTTGTTATAAAATCAGTAGTTTTTTAGTCATAAATTTTTAAATGTTTTGAAAATAAGTGAATTTGACTAGGTATTTTAAAATCTTCGAAAGTATATTAATTTTTTTTTTTATAAAATACATTTTTAAATCTTCTATGAACTATCTATAATAATTTCTGCAAAAACAGTCTGACATCTGTTCACATTTAACCCTTGTTTCTTAATTGTAACTGTAATAATGTAACGTGTATATCTAAGTCTATACCTTTATGTGGATGTGATGTAAAGCATCCTAAAAATATATGAACTAACTGTGCTGTTGATTACTTACAAAATTTACTTATAATAAATGATTTACTGTTTCACGTTTTATTTATTTTTTTAAACTGAATTACATTTTTTTGTATACCATTGAAGGGTTAAAAATAGGCAAATATGCGTATTTTCCAAATTGCAAAAACATATAGCAAAAACTATTGTCTACAACAAAAAGTCATAGAGCATTTGTTAGAATTTGACCAAGAAAAATGTGTTGCATGCAAAAACATTAATATTTTTTAATTGTTTAAAACAGTATCTCGCAGGACCTCGCAGGACAGCTAGGCCTCTGGCAGTACTGGAGTACCATGTAAAAAGTTAAATTCCTGCTAAAATTAGCAATAGGTGTACAAATTTTTGGTCAGTGAGAGACCCCTCGCTCGCAAATCAATAAAAATATGATTTTAAAAGTTTCAAGATCTCCCCTATTTCTAAATTTTTCCTCAGGCCTATTGACCTTCTAAAAATACCAAGATTACGCTGGATTCTGTCAAAAATCATGAAATATAGAAAATCTAAATTGGTGTGGGTGAATATGGTGTTCTACACTGTGGTAATTGCAAAACCGTCATCAAACTGAAAGTTTTCTAGCGGTATCTTTCATTGTGCTTAATTGCTTCTACACAACATATCATAAGATGCATTTATCAGACGTTTTGAGGTAGTATATGTATACCTATACAAAATCTTCAAAGGCATCATTGAGGTTTTGATCCAGACTCAACCAATTCAAGTAACAATAAAAACCAGTTGAAAATTGGCAAATTTTTAGTTAACTAGGTACTTGTTTTTAATTCATTCTAACAAAAAATCCAACAATCATGAATATTTTCAAATATGATTACCTCTACGATGATGTGAATGTTTTAGAATAATTTTCCTATAAAAAAAGATACATACACATTTTGTATAGCAACAGATGCAATATTGTGGTCACTTTAGAAGTTTATAGCAGTTTCTTCTCATTGGGACCTACCGAGATAGCAAAATATTTTCTATTTTAATATACACATTAAGAATTTAGTTCATCGAACAATAAAAAAAAACAGCAAATACTCTACCTCAGAGGCAATGTCAAATAAAAGTAAAAACATGTATTATCGAAGGATAATTTTCCTTATTGTTTAAAAATCCCTGTCCCATTATAGGTAGATATCTTACTTTTTTTTAAGGGTGTTTTATTTATGAATTTATGTTTGATGAAGTTAGCAAAAACCAAAGTGTTACAACTATGGTAGAAGTGCAGTTTGGACTTGAGGAAATATCCATCCTCTTTGTAATCTATGAACATAGATTAATGACAAATAAATGTGTATATATTCACATTCACCTGTCATTAATCTATGAGCATATGATCACATGATATATCGACTGATAAATTTGTTTTAATTTTTTACTTTACAATTTAACACAAAAGTTTTTTAATGTGATGCATTTTGTTGCTTGGCTGTTTATTACCTTTAAATATAGACAAATCTTTATATATATTTATATTTTAACTCTTGTTGCCTAAAGATGTGGTAATACGTTTAGTATAAATACCATGAAACTGGTAGCTTAAATAGACTTTGTGAGAAAAATGACCTATTATTTACACCACCAATAATTTCATTTTATATTCATCAGAGCAAATATCAAAGAAGTCGGCGAGTTTCTTTGAAAATCGATATCCACACTTCTCACGACATAAAGTGTACAAATTTAATATAGCTAAGAGAGTACGCGCCTAACCTCAGTTTAACAAAAGATATCTATGTTAATACATTGTAATAAAATGCATAATTAGAGTTTAGATTCATTTGATTCATACGGTGGGCAGATGAATTAACGTTTCAAATCATTTTTTTGACATTTTCAATATTCTAAAGGTAACTAACTCACAAGGGGCGTTTAATATGTGTATAGTATATTAAATAAAAAATATTGGGTCATTCTTTACAGCAGCCACTTCTGCCTGACGAAAAAAACAAATACACAGAACGATGCTCCATCATGTCAGGAATACATCCCACATAATTATATGCCATAAAGAAAATAATAAACTTTTTCAATGCATTTGGTCGAATTTACGATAACCCTCATACGGCACGTTTAACTTACACACATACATTCTATATCTGCTTTATATGACTTCTTATGGGTAGAAAGCACAGGTACAAAGTAACTATTAACATCTACGTATTTCCCTTGCCCCAAAACATAGTATAAAAATACGATATTGCAAATATCTTTCCCTTGCCCTTTAATTTATTCTATTCAAGCCTTACATTTAACTATTATGTGAATGATAACATGACACAATCACTTATTTCCCTTGCCCCAAAACATATTACGAAAATACGATAGGTAATTATACATTTGCGCAACATTTCTTTTACAGCAAATGTCTTCTATAGACACTTTACGCATGTGTACAAAAAAAACACGAAAAATACAGAAGTGTCTGTTGTAAAGAATTACCAAATATTGTACCATTAACATCACATTACAAGCAAATGAGACTATAGTTCAAAAATTAAAACCGAAATTCAGATTGGTAATACAAAAAATCATAATTCAATGGTTATGCAAGCCAGATATGCTCATACTCTTTAAACACAATAAACAAAGCTAAAAACGTTACCTAAGCATTTACTAAAATACTATCAACTGCTTACCTTAATTTTACTAAATTGGTAGATGGTTGATGTTGATATTGACAAGTGCTGAAATAGGTAGCTAAGTGCCTGCAACCTGCAAATAAAAAGCCGTCAAGGCATCATACAGGTACCCCACTCGAGTTTATTTTATTTATAATGCACTTAAACAATGACTCAGTTTATATTATTAACATATTAGGAAGAAATTTCTAAAAATATGATACACTTTTGACATTAAAATAATAATAGAACTGTTACATGAATCAATAGGTACGGCGTTAATCGTAGAATATAATAAAATATTAATCTAGAATGATGAATGATGATGCGAGAAAAAATATGTATCTAACCTTACCGTTCGTCTCAAAATAGGTACGTCATAAAAAATATTCGATGTACGATGATAGATATTGTAAATGAAGAGAAACTATTCACAACACTTATTTTTGCCTCTACACATTATTAATCGGCTATACTAAAATTTAATTAATAGCGCTATCACAAAATAAACAAAACAAAACTGAAAAATCTTCGACTTCTCTAGAACTCTCCGTGCTCAACGCTTTACAACGCGCATGCTTTGCTATGGCGGTTGTCGTTTGTGAGTGGTTCACAAATTGACAAGGTTACTACAGAATAGAAGCAACATATATTCGAAAATACATGAACACCTAAAATAAATTGGTCTGTATTTGGACAGTACTTTCTCATAATCACATACGTCACACCGATAAATATATCCGCGTATCCGATAAATAGAATTGTTTTCATCGTATCACGTGATACCACATTAACACAGAACAGAAGCACTGTTCTTTATTCGTTGTGCTTTTTTGGCTTTTGAAGATGAAGATGGGGAGCAGGAGAGTGAAATTGCCGAACATAAGATTTATTTAAAGAAATAACTGATATCTAGGTATAAAAACATCACCTCTCTTATGCTGGAATGAAAATGAAAAATATTTGCCTAACGTCGCTAAACTTGCAAAAAAATATCTTTGTATACCTTCAACATCAGTAGCCAGTGAAAGACATTTTTCAGCAGCTGGCCTGTTGAAATTTGATGCACCTAGTAACTTTTGTACCAAATATTTTAAGGTTGGCACCATCGTTGCCATCTAGTGTTAACATGTGGTTAATAAAGTAAGTTCGTTAATAAGCTTCAAAGAGAAAACAGCGTTTTATTTTAACAGGTTATGGGCCCAGACGTGGACACGTGGGTACCTAAATAAAATAGAGATACACTGTTCGTGATCGTTAGTGAGTTGTTGAAAAAGTAAATATGGCATCGAATTATGCAGTTAATGTGCCGAAACTAAAGGGCCGCGAAAATTTTCCTGAATGGTCTTTTGCTGTAGAAAATTTTCTCGTACTTGAAGGCTTATCCAAGTGCATCAGAGAAATGGTCACCGATCAAGATGCAAAAGCCAAGGCAAAAATTATTTTAACGATAGACTCATTTTTGTACGTACATATTAAAACGGCAAGTACGACCGTGGATTTGTGGCAAAAGTTAAAATTGTATCACATGTTGTGAAGGTAAACAATTTAGACTACCGTTCAAGAATGTTGGCCAGAGGGCCTCATCTTTATTAGAAGTTATACATACTGATTTATGTGGGCCCATGCAGAAAAAATCACTTGGTGGATCCAAGTATTTTTTGACCTTTGTGGATGATTACAGTCGAATGGGTTTCGTTTATTTCCTAAAAAGTAAAGACGAGGTATTCGAACATTTTAAAACGATTGTAGAAAAGCACAAAAATGCTTCGATCAAGTATTTACGTTCAGACAATGGAGGTGAGTTCTGTTCAAAACAATTCGAAAGTTATTTAAAGTCAGTTTTGGCATTATACATCAAACTACCAACAGGTACACACCAGAACAGAATAGAATGTCCGAGAGACTCAACAGACCTTTGGTTGAAAAAGGCAGATGTATGTTGTACGATGCAAATCTAGGAACCGAATTTTGGGCAGAAGCTGTAAATTGTGCTATGTATTTGAGAAATAGATCTATAGCTTCAGGAATTGGAAAACTCCCATTTGAAATGTGGTACGAAAGGAAACCTAACCTAGAACATCTAAGAATATTTGACAGCCGTGCTATGGTGCACACAGAAAAAATTTTAAGGCAGAAATGGGATAAAAAGTCCAAAGAAATGATATTCATTGGATATGATGAGCAAACAAAGGGCTATAGATTGTATGATTCTGAAAAAAGTGAGGTTAAGGTCAGTAGAGATGTGATAATTATGGAAGAAACTAGAAAGAACGGTGAAATTGATGAAAAGTCAGAAATATTTGTAGAAAACAATTTGCTGGGATCAGAAAAGCAAGATTCAGTGGGGGGTGAACTTGCATCTATTGTCGAATCTGATTCCGAACCTGAAATATCAGACAGTGACCTGGAATAAGACTCCGATTACATACCTGACGTGAATGTTCTAGACGATGTTCCAGTTCAAGAAAATGTAAGGAAATCCTATGGAGAAAGAAAAAAAACGTGTTATGACGATTTTATGACGTACATGGTTTCTCACAAAATTCCTGAGGGATCTGAAGACGATCCGATTACCATTGAAGAAGCTTTGTCAAAATCAGATGGTAAAATGTGGAAGCAGGCGATTGACGAGGAGTTGGCCAGTTTTAACGAGAACGATGCATGGGATCTAGTGGATCTACCCGATGATTCATCGACAATAATTCCGTGTAAGTGGGTATTTAAAAAGAAAGTCAATTGTGATGGTGAAGTTCGGTATCGTGCTCGATTAGTGGCAAAAGGTTTTGTTCAGCAACCTGGTGTAGACTATGATGAAACATTTGCACCTGTCATTAGATTTTCTAGTTTAAGGTTATTGTTCGCATTAGCTGTTAAATTAAATCTAGACATAAATCATCCAGACGTAAAGACCGCTTTCTTAAATGGAGATTTAAAAGAATGTTTGTACATGCAAGCACCTGAGGGCTTAAATATAGCTGAAAATAAAGTCTTGAAATTAAAAAAGGCCATTTATGGATTAAAGCAGTCTTCACGGGCTTGGAATGAGAAAGTACATACTGTATCTTAAATATTTGTTAAGTGGGGGTGTTGAAATTTGATGCACCTAGTAACTTTTGTACCAAATATTTTAAGGTTGGCACCATCGTTGCCATCTAGTGTTAACATGTGGTTAATAAAGTAAGTTCGTTAACAACCTTCAAAGAGAAAACAGCGTTTTATTTTAACATGGCCGACACATAACTAAAATAAGAAACAGATTAAGTCCTGAAACAAGTCAAACTCTTATTTGTCAATAGAAATAAGTTAATGTAACTGGAGACGTTAAATTATTAAATTAATCCAAATTTAAATTAAATTACTTCATTTAAATTTAGATTATTTGGAACTTTCAAATGTTTTTGAATTATATTTGATTATTTCCTACATTATTTAGCGGGTAACGGGAAATTAACAGTATAATGGGTAATTAAGCAACGAAGGTCTAGTAACAAAAACGAGCGGTATTAAAATGAACGGATATCATCATCCTTAGTTTAAAGGCAATGTTTTTAACAATAATTGGAGGGAAATATAATAAGATTAATGTTTCTAGATATTCTATTCGAAAATCACAACATTTTACGAACCAGATATAATGAAGTTATTTTTCTTTCAGTTTGATAAACGTGTTAATAGTGTTTTTGGTAGAACCCTCAAGGAATTAATTATATCTTCCTTTTTTTATGCAACCATTTTTAAATTACAATTGATTTGATAATGATAACTTATTTTATAATCAATTTAACTAATTCCGAGAATTTACTCTATTCTATTATCAGAGAGCGCTCCAGAGTCACTAGGCAACCCACCATACACCTAACCCAATTTTTGCCCATAAATCTAGTAAATATAAATTTATCGACAGAATTTCCTACATTTTACTTCATTGCCATGTGGACAGATTATTTTAAAATCAAAATGTTTCATAAGAACGTAATTTTATATTTGGCTGGAAATGAGGATATTGAAAATTACGTTCTTATGAAATGTAATTTTGATATTAAAATAATCTGTCCACATGGCAATGAAGTTGTAAAATGTAGGATTCTGTCGTTTTTTGCATAAATTTATATTAACAAGATTTATGGGCAAAAATTGAGTTAGGTTTATGGTGAACTATTGACAACATTCTTACTTATAAAAAATCTTACAGATATCCTTCTAATCAAAAACAGGAAGTACAGACACAGATAGGTTCCATGCTATCACAGGGCATAATTAAGCAATCCACATTGCCATAGTCAGGTCCTTTGTGGATTATATCCAAAAAACTTCATGCTACAGGCAGAAAGAAATGGCGCATAGTGATAGATTATCGCAAACTGAACGACAAAACCGTAGACGATAAATTTCCAGTGCCAAATATCACGAATATATTTGACAAATTAGGCAACTGCAACTACTTCACTACTCTTGAACTTGCCTCCGGGTTTCACCAAATTGATATAAAACTGGACGATATAGAAAAAACAGCCTTTTCAACCGACAAAGGACATTTCGAGTACGAATTATAATGCCCATCGGCCTTAAAAACTCCCCGGCGACCTTTCAAAGAACTATGAATATCGTACTACAGGGACCAGATGATATATGTACTGTTTACTTAGACGACATAATAATCTTTTCAACGGGATTTGAGGAACATATTTAAAATTTAAAAAAGGTTTTTGAGCGTTTAAGATAGACAAACTTTGAAGGTCAGTTAGATAAATCAGAATTCCTAAACCAGGAAACTAAATATTTAGGACATGGTATAACATTTAATGGAATTTTGCCGAATCCGAACAAAATTAAAACCGTCATTGACTTTCCAATTCCCAAAACTGCACAAAACAAATAAAATCATTTTTGAGTCTTATCGGGTACTATAGAAAATTTATAAAGAATTACGCACATCTAACCAAATCTGTAACGTCATGTCTTAAAAAAAGGAAAAGAAATAAAACATACCACCGAATTTATTGGCGCTTTCGAAAATTGCAAATATATTTTGACTAATAGTCTCTTTCTACTATACCCTGACTTCTCTAAACCGTTTATTTTAACCACAAATGCCTCAAATGAAGCCCTAGGCGTCATTTTATCTCAAGGGAAACCAGGGTCGGATCACGCCATAGCATATGCTTCACGCACCCTAAATGAGGCGAAGTGCAACTATTCTACAATAGAGAAGGGCCTTTTGGGAATTGTCTAGGACACGAAGTACTTCAGGCCCTACCTATATGGCCAACAATTCACTATTTATATGGACCAACGCCCTCCCCAATGGTTAAACTCGTTAAATGAAACAAACGAAAACGATGTGTTGAAAAATTAATCTTGAAGTGTTTGATTGTGAAGTAAAACATAAAAAAGGTAAATTGAATTCTAATGCCGAGGCTCTATCAAAATTCACTCTCTAGATACTCAATCATTAATAGTAAATATTGACAACAAAACTGATCGCTTACTAGAAGAGATAATTAATGAACAAGAATGAGTCAATATCCCCACACATTCTTTAACCAATTATCCAGAACAACCTAAATCATCCTTAAATTTAGATGAAATTTTAGTACCTCAATTAGATAAAAATAATACGGACGAAACCACCAACACAACATTAGTCTCTGATGAACCAATCAATAGAGAAAAAAACAAAAAATTATTAAAATTAATTCCCCTAAGCAAGACAAACATACTAAACTTTAGAATAATAAAATAACCAAATGTTATATCTAAAGCTGCAAATCGTTTCTGTGTATCATGGTCATAGAGTACAGATGTACTTACTGTCGCCGGCATTCACCTTTACCGCGAAACTCTTTCTCCAGTCCAGTCTATTATTAGCTTTCGAGTTGTGTACACGTTAAGTCACTTGGGCGTATTGCATATTGTTTTTGTGTTTTTATTTTATTTGTTGTACTGTATTGTTGATATTAATTTAATAATAAAGCATGGCAGACATACGCAGGGGTAGAGAACGGCCATTTGCTGACAAGTGAATAAATTCGTAGGTGAATTCCTGGATTTATTCTATGATGGTGCTAAAATATTTTGTAAAGTGTGCGAGAAAGATTTGATGTGCTGGGATAAGCGTGATTGTGGACTTCACGTAGACAGTGTACACCATAAAAATAAAAAAAAGTGGCGTGCCTTCGACAACACAGTTTATGTTTGATTTACTATTAATGCTGATTGCCTGTGATGTTCTGCTGCACATACTCGATAAACAACCATTTCGAGAGTTCTGGAATAAATACAATGCCCAGGTGAAGTTACCAAGTCGCACAGCGTTATGTAACTATCTACCAACTGTACACGTAGACATGGCAAATAAGATGAAATGTGAATTAAAAAATACACGGCTGTGGTTATTTGTTGATGAGACAACAGATTGTAAAAAAAATCTATTTTAAATGTTATAGTACGAATACTGGACCCTCCTAAACCGACAGTTCCACTGTTACTAGCTAGCAACAGACTACGTCAGTGTACTAGCGAAACAATTACCAGGGTGGTGCTGGAGACGTTAGAAAAATTTGAACTGTCAAAAAGTCAAGTGTTGATGTTTGTGATTGATGGCGCCATGACAATGCGTTCGGTAGGCCGTTCTTTACAAGAACAAGGTTGTACGTTTATACATATTACGTGTAAAGTGCATCTTGTGGCAGAAACTATTCGAAAAGGTTTTCCAGAGGTGGATGCATTAATAGGAAGTACAGAAAAGTATTCCTTAAATCTCCTAAACGTCTCCGTACATTTCATAGCAAGTGTCCCGGTATTCCTGAACCACCACAGCCGATTCTTACACGTTGGGGAACATGGTTGCAGGCAGCTTTTTATTATGCTGAATATTTTCAACAAATAAAAGCTGTGATACTGCAATTCAATCCAGATGAGGCTGCAGCTATTAAGGAAAGCCAGACAAAATTCGAAGATATTTCCGTTGAAGCAGCTTTAAAAAATATTGCGAAGAACTATAAACCATTACATGAAAGCATAAAAAAATTAGAAAACAGTGCGTTGTCTTTAGCGGAGTCACTGCAAATAGTGGACGAAGTAAAGCTACTGCTACACGCTATGGGTGACGAAACAATCAGCGCGTTAAAGAGAAGTTCGCAAGTGTGTTAAATAAAGACACCGGTTTTACCAAATTAAGACAAATATGTGATGGTGCAGCCCCAGATCAGTTAAGTGCGTTCAAAGACTATTTTACTTATGCTGTATTACATCAGTAGATGTCGAACGGTCGTTTTCAAAATATAAGAATATATTTTCACTAAAGCGAATATCACTCATGGAGACAACCATAGAAATATACCTGATGTTGCAAAATGGCTACACATCTTCTCCTTGTGATAAGCAAGCTAGTTGATCAAGCTAGTTAAGAGGGTAAGTTTTACATACATTGTTATAAATTGTAACAGTTTATTGTTTCTCGTATTAGTTAATTTCTCGTACGTCACTGTCCCACGGAACATTTTTGACAGCCCTAGTTATATCCCTAAAGACTATTGAAAAGAACATCTAAAGAACATACTAAAAAACTACACCACTGCCAAGGAGACGTTCCACTTACATCGTCAGAGCTCTGAAATTTACACAAAATTATGTTATATTTATTCCAAACTATTTAACAATAATGGCCCTAAATTAATATGGCACAATATCGCGTTAAAAAGACTTTAAAAACACCAGAGAAAATAAAAAACTCGATAAAGTCGTATCACGAAGGAAAGACAAATCATCGTGGTATACATGAAGCTAAGTTAAAACTAAAAGAAAAATTTTATTCTCCTAACATGGTTAAAACAATTCAAATTTATATTTCAGAATGCGAGATTTGCCAAAAAGCAAAATACGATCAACATCCTTAAAAATACCATATAATGAAACCACAAATGCAACAAAATAGAGATGTGTCATTCGTGAATGATTCGATCTTCAGGATTCGATCATCTGAAAGTATTGAATGATAGAATCTTTTTGCGGTGAACGATTCGGTCAATCGCGGATTTTAACATCGTTCCTTTCGTCTCACCTAGGTGAATGCTTGTTTTGTTCATTTGTATTATAATGAGAATAGTGAATTGAACGCGACCGAGATCGAACCACTCGACAAACATGATGTAGCTTTTATAATGACTATTTTTGATCGAAAACATATCAACCAACTATACACGTTATTATAGTAAACAGAATCCCTAAACCCATTGGTTCCCAGGTAAAACAAACGAATCATTCATTGTTTCCATCTTGTTTATCTTTATAATTATTAATTTCTTGAAATATTTTCATATTTATTATTTCCTTTTTAATATATCAACATTGATTTAGTTACCAAAATATAAACTTACTTTAGACAGCATAATCCCTTTTTATAGAAGTACATATGTTTTAAAAGACGTGAATTATTGCAAATTAGGGTGTTCTATTATTTTTTATTTATTTCGCAGGATTTTTTGATTCAAATTATTTTTTTATCATATTTAATTTTATGGTAAAACTCGATATATATTATTATTTGCCCGTTCAATCAATGAAAATAATTTGAAATAAACAATTTTTTTCATTGCCACAGCAAGAACCACTGGGAAAGAAAATTAATTGCATTAGTAAGAAATTTGACGAATACGTCCCAATGATTTCTCTACTAACAAAAAACACGACACTTTTAAGGAACAAACCGCCGAACGCCAGCTCCAACATTTGTGATAATTAAGAAAATGACATAAACAAGTCTATATATATTCTCCTTATTATATATAAATATTCATATAAAGAAAGAAGTGGATTCAGCATTCGGCGACAACAAAATAAACAATATTGTACTCGGCTATCGCCCCTCTTAGACTTGCACGGCCGAATTGAGCAAATGATTGAATTGTATATTGATGATGAAAGCTAACCAGTCAGAGAGTGAGTTAAGGCAAAGGCGCACAAAAGCGCATTCAATCTTTCATATTGTTCGTTAACGACTGGTAGAACATCGATGATAGATAAAAAGATCATTTTTTGATATCATCACTGATCGATCGAATCCTTGTAAAAGAACGAATGACAATCATACAACAAAATAACCTTTCGAACATATTTTTATAGATACGATACAAATCGAATCAAAAGTATTTCTCAGTATAATAGACTCATTTTCCAGGTTTGGATATATGGTTGGAATCCCGTGCAAAGAAGCCACGCTAATTACTGGCGATATAATTAAATAGTATTTTTCATTACCTGGATCAAATAACGTTTGATAATGGTTTCGGATATAAGAATTATGTAGTAAAACCTTACTAACGATAATATACGCGTACATTTTATAACGTCTAACCATCCAGACTTAAATGGATTTATTGAACGCCTACATTCTAAAATCGTCGAACACATCCAACTATTTAGACTAAAAGATGAAACAAAATTACTTAATATTCAAGAACTGGTATGATTAAGTTTAATTGCATACAATAACACCACTCATAGAAACACCAGATATACTCCCCAAGAAATTCTTTTCGGAAAAAATATAAATTTAATGACGATTCCTCGGACAGCAATTTGATTTCGGACTATCAATATCAAATATAGAATATACATAAACAAATTCAAGAAATTAACAAAAGTGATAAAGATAAATACATTTCTTATCATAAGAAGAAAGCTATTGATCCCAAACAAAATTTAAAATAAATTTGAAAGTATGCATAAAGGACAACCCAAGGAATAAATCTAAACCAAAATTTACAGATATACTAAGCCTTGTATAAAACTTTGTTAATTTTTTTTAAGAACATCTTCTGTGTGGAAGCTAATTTAACTTATAGTTGCTACTGAAAATCATCGGACACAAAGTTGTCAATTATTTCTTTACTTGAAAACGATAAAAGGAAGTCCAGAAATGATTTTCCTAAAAGTGTTTATATACAGGGTGTATTGTGAAATTTGTACACATATCTAACAAAAGTACCTCTAATTTTTTTATATAAAAAACATTTAAATGTGTATATAGATTTGGGGGTTTTAATTCTATTCATAAACAAACATTTAGGAACCAGAAGGAAGGTACGGGGGTTGATTCTCCTACCGCTGACTAGCCCTCAACAAGGAACCAATAAATGTGTTTACAGAATTTTGATATCTCTAGCCGTTTACGAGAAACAAATATAGTGTGACGTCACCCCCCAAATTTGGCTAGTGTGCAAATCTAAATTTTCTTTTTTATCATACGTTTCTAGTTTACGCATAACATTTTGAAATGAAATAAAATTGACTTTATGTTGTAAACATTTCTGTATTTTCTGTTTGGGATTGTCTCAGTAGATATTTACAATACAATATTATGTGTGCATAAATATCGCAAACCGGAAACAACCAAATAATTCTAGAAAACAACAACTCGTACTTAATTAATGCACGAACTAGATAGCGTACCATTCACCACGCAGATATACTAACAGATGACGTCGCGCCAATAAGAAGGCCTTCTCAGACTGCAGACACGTTAAGTTTAATTAGCAATTTAAACATTTTCTAGGTAGAAATTATTAAAACATATTTGATAATTGTTAATGTTTAGTAAGTCTATATTAGAATATATCAATTAAATTAAAAAATCCATCAAGTGCAAGAGGCCTATTACTTTATCTACTTGGACACTAAATTTGTCATAAAATTTATTCCAAATGAACTACTCAAAATAAAATAATAAATCTTATTATAAATTAAGTAAATCGCAAAAACTTTTAAAATGTTTTATTACAATTTTTAAAACTTTTTCATCCTTTCACATTCTCTTTCTAATGCCTGCTTCTGCCGCTTGAACATTTTAGATTGGCCGACGTCATCAAATATTCACAAAGTACGTAGCTTCCTTGGTCTATGCACTTGCTATAGACGTTTTGTGGAACGATTTACTGATATTGCTAAACCACTACACTGGCTCACAGAAGAGAATCTTTAGTACCAATGGACACAAGAGTACGTAACATCATTCAGAACATTAAATTTTGGACTTGAATGTGCACTCTCAAATTCGAAATGGACAGGAAAAAGTATTTTAGCAAGGTGCTGTCCAAGCTGGAACATAATTATTGTGTTACAGGGAAAGTACTATTAGCCATCGTTAAATTCATAAATCAATTTCACAAATATCTCTATGGAAAACATTTTAAGATCCTGACCGACCATACTGCACTGAAATGGTTATTGTTGAAGACAGAAAGCCAACTTGCTCGCTGAATAAAGAAACTGCAGCAGTACGATTTTAAAATCGATCATCGTCCTAAGAAGTCACAGAAATTCAGATATCCTTTCCAGAAGACCATGCCGGGACATGCACTGCCACAGGGTGGAAAAACAACAAGGGTTACTTAACGTGAACACTGTTAAAATTGATGTTCTGAGAGATTGGACAAAAGCGGTATTGAGAAGCAGTTGAACGATAAGTAACCTGATCCTATTCTGGATTGAAAAGAAAGATAAACACGAGCCGATCGGAAGGACATTTCAAACAAGACAGTGAGGCTGAAGGTTTTTTGTGCACAATGGGATTGCTTCAGAGTTGAGAGTCATACGACAGTCTACTGTCGTGTGACTTGGTGTTTGGTACATCAAATGAGGAGTAAATTTCCATAAATGACTACGCTGATGAAGTTGGTGTATCACTGAGGAACATCCATGAGCTGGTGCGAGACCGAATTGCCATAGCAAGTTAAAGCATGAAGGTTCGTTATGATCTTAAGGCCAGTTCAGGAGGGTTCCAGGCGGGAGATCTTGTTTGGCTATATAACCCATAAAGAAAGAGAGGCAGGTCCCCAAGACTTCACCTCCCCTTGGGAAGGACCATACACTCTCGTCACCAAACGACGTCGAATACTGATTTTAACAAAGTTCAAAATGAAGGTGGTGGATGTGAAGAGACTAGCTAAGTGTGCGCAGGGAACAACGATTTGCCTGATCGGGACGTTCAGATTTAAGGAGGCGGCAATATTGCGCCAATGAACTGTGTAGACTGCCATGGAACTCTAGATTTATAAAGACTGAAGTAGAATTGTTCGCTAAAGGCAGAGAATGGTCTAAAAAATTCTAGACCATACATGGATGGATAATATAAAGCATCCAATGGATCCAGGAGCTCAGTTTTAATTTAGAATCGAGCAAGTAAAGAAGAAATTAAGTTAGAGACTAAGGTAATGATTTCTAAGTGTTTATTATGATTATTGTTAAGTCGTTCATTATGTTATTGTTATTAATTATTAATTAGTTAATAAAGTAGTAAGTGTCACTGTTGAGATAAATCGATCTTTCGTCTTGCTACAACTATTACCTTGACCTATTGTGTTAAATTCTAGTCTTCTTAAAATTAATTGGAAAGGTCGCCAGAGACACCTTTAGAAAATAAGATTAAAATTGGAGATCTGGGACCGACTTCCCCTCTCTCAAAGAAGTTTTAATTTTAAAAATCTTTCTCTTCTCTATTACCTTTTCAGGTCCAGTGAAGATTTCTCGATGATTGTTTAAAACAATTGAAAGGAAATAAAATGATAAAAAATTTGCTGAACTTATTTTATTTAAGACTATATAAAATGTTAAAAAATGTTGATCACTAGGAAAACTGTTTGTATAATAATTAATAGTGAAATTATTGAAAGTTGTGGAAATTGGTTTCAAATAAATCTCTTATTCAATATGGTTAATTTTGGAATGTACGCCACTGGGTGTGATCCTTGAAAAAAATTTAGAGTACGCCACTAGTTATACACATCTCTAGTTACTGTTCTGAATAGGTTCGATTCAATAGTATGATCGCTTTGATGAATTTAACTGGTGAATGAAATCTACCCTAAGTTGCAAAAAATTTACTACTCTACATCGTAAAATAAAAAATAGAAACAACTGATGTTAGATTTTGTATTTTAGGTTGGAATTTCCTTTTTTGAGGTTAGATTTTGTGTTTTAGATTAGAATTTCCGTTTCCCATTCTACAAAAAAGAATAATAACTCATTGTACAGATGCTCATGATTGATTCGCTAACACTTTTTTGAGCTTTCAAAAATAATAATATTACAACTAACACTGACTCTCATTTTTTTACCAGAGTAGTTTAAAAATGTGTTTTTCCCTATTTAATTAAAAGAAAAACAATTCATTATTCCAAAACATTATAAGCAGACTCCATGTCCATTGTCTGATATCCGAATATCGCAGCTACATAGAAGTCACGAGTGCATGAGTGGCTGGGAATAGGCGGGCGGTGCGAGTGGAAATAGCAGGACATTATTTTATCTTATTTTTTTATAATCATATTATTTTTTTATTATGTAAAACACTTCCAAAAAAAAATCTTGCGTACATCCCTGCTCTAATCAGCCGAATACCGCCACAGTTTATCTGTATAACATCGACCTTTCTGCAATACCAGATGCTTCCTACCTTTCGGTAAGGTCAAAAACCAAACGAAATTACCAATTAACTCTACATTCCTTGTTTTCTTTTTATTTCCAAATTCATTTTAAAAATGTTTTTTTTTCAAAAATTATTTTCGTTCGCTTTTTACAAATTTCCAAATTCTATCTTTTACAAAACTAAAAACTGGTGGCTCGACATTGGCGTCTTCTAGTCTGGTTCTAAATTGTTATTAGCGGGTTTTGCGTTAAGATATTTTCCTGCCCAAGATGAATCAGAAACCTTAGCGAGATTGGAACTGGCTCTTAATTATTACTACCGTTTCATGAAATGCAGGTCTTTCCGTCATCGAGATTACAGTTGATTATAGCTCGTACGATGTTCTGAAGAGAGATTTTTCGGAGATTTGGTGTTTAGAACACCAGGTGAGGTGAGGGACTTTTTCCATAAATGATTGTAACTGATAAAATATGTGAACGGGAAAAAATGTCTACGAACTTGTTAAAACCATAGCAAGTGACCGGATGGATGAAATTTCTATAGGTGGGGGATTTTTGGCTATACAATGCACCCTAAGTTTCAGCCGCTCACGGAAAGACCATATTTAATACCTTTATTTGGAACCAATTACGAATTTAAGAAGGTTGAATTTGAAGATGTCCAAGTTTGTGCATCTATATAGACTGAAGACAAGGTAGGGGAGACAAGGTTTAAAGAGGGCACTGTTATGCGGAAGTAGTGTTAAAGGCCCTCTACACATTGGCCCATCACCGGCCATCATGACGATGGGCCTTTGTGTAGAGGCAGCAATAGCCTGGGATGGCGTATGATGGCCGATCAACGCCGACGATTACCTCTGTGTCGGTTTGTAGAACACACATCAAAGAACCGTGGGGGATAGTAATAATATTTAGATATGGAAAGTTAATTTTGACGAGGCTTTTAGATCATTTGAAAGATAATTATAAATGGCTACTGCCTTGATATGAAAAGGACCTCTGAAACATTGCTGTGGAATGTCGAGGTATCGTAAGCTGGGCGATATGTCTCAATTTCCTCTGATGAACATTGGCTCTTGGCACTATCAAAACATTATGAGTAAAGCAAGCCATATGGACAATTTTACGGTTATGCATTTTTAATCACCCAATTTCTGACAAATACCTAGTTATGTAATCTCTACGATGTAAACAGAAAATAAACCTAATACGTGAATTTTGTACTTGTTGAATTCTAGTGGAAGATTTGAAATCCAGACACGGGCCATAAAGGACATCACAATAACTGAATAAAGACAGTGCAATAGACTCACATAACATAATCTTGTTTTTTTTAAGACAGTGTCTGTTAGCATATATACTTTTAAGTAAACAGTATAATTTTCTAATTATTGAGTTTATATGACTAACAAACCTAAGATGGACATCAATATTTAGGCCTAAACATTTAACTTCCTCCTTATATTATAATTTTTGTCCATCCACAAATAATTAAATGCCCTCTATAACCCTCTGGCGATCTTTAGCTGTACCAAATACAATAACTGACGACTTTTTTAGGGTTGATAAAAAGGCAATGATTTTTTGAAATCCGGACCAAAGCTGTGATTTCTTCATTCAAAAGATCGACTAAATTCTGTAGGTCTTCTATGTTCGAAGTGCAATATAATTGGGTATCATCTGCATAAAAATGTGGTGCAAAATATTCTAAATACCGATGGAAGTTGGATGTATATATTATCAATAACAACGGGGCCAGAATTGACCCTTGAGGTGCACCGTGTATTACATTATAATCGTTTGATACGTCGTCATTTATAATCACACACTGCCTCGTCCGTAAGAAATGATTTTATAAAATTTATTGCAGTTTCATTAAAGCTATAATAATTGAGTTTGGTACATAACATTTTGTGGTTCATAGAATCAAATGCTTTACTGCAATCTAGAGAGAGAGAGGCATTGTTTGTTACATTGCCGTTATCCAATCCACTAATAATGTCGTCAGTTGCTTTTAAAAGGGCATTAATGGTACTATGATTCTCTCGAAAGCCAGATTGGCTGGTAGGTATAATTGAATTTGTTTGTATATAGTCGATTATTTGATTATATACCAACCTTTCCAGAACTTTCGATAGAGAAGGCAGTATATTTATGGACCTCAGATCTGCATAATCAATAGGCTTATTAATTTTATTTATAGGGAAAATTATAGATTTCTTCCAGGGTCGCAGATATTTTCCAGTTGTTATGGCTGTATTGATAATATATATAATATATGTAAGTATAGGTATCAGATAGGGTACATATAGTTTCAACATTTTTATGCTAATTTTATCGTTACCAACCGCGTTAGATTTAATATTATTAATGACATATTCGACTTCTTTCTCATTTACAGTGACTAAATGGAAGGTAATGTTAGGATTAAATTTGTTGAGGTCATAAAAATCAATAGATGCTTGAGGTGGAGGGGAGACACTATTGGAGACAGATGCAATGAAATAGTCATTAATTTTGTTACAGTCGCTAAGATGAGCTGGTATAGTTCATTTTTGTTTTTTTGATATGTTAAACAAGTTAAGTGTTTCCTACATTTTATTAGTATTATGCTGCTCTTGAATGAAAGTCCAGCAACCATTTTCATGTTGTACCTCAGTATTGACCATATTACGTATATTTGTATAGATTTCCCAGTCATTTGCACTATTCGTTCTCTTTTTAGCACGTATATTATTTCGTGTTTTAATCATTAATTTTATTGCATCAGTTAACCAGGGAGCTTTTGGTGTACTTAATCGAACTTTTCTGAGTGGAGCGTGAATATCAAATAAACATGTTAAATAATTATCAAAAATATCTACAATTTCATCGACATCATTTATAGAATATAAATTATATCAAGATATGTTAATTAGGTCTGTATGGAAAGCATCATAATTGAAATATTTAAAATCCCTAAGAGTTCTGAAAAATTGTTTAGGTTTGATCGTCTCATAGATTAATTCGCAATAAACCAGGCAATGATCTAGCTCACTATTCCATTCTTTACTCCGACCGGGACGCACAATTGGCTTCCACGGTATGTAGGTAGGTAACTATTTTATCTTAAAATGTAACATTTTTGTTAGAAGAATAAGAGTATTACAATTAAAAATTTATTATTTTGAGAATATACCAGATCGTCAGTTCACTAATATCTATTAATGACTTCGATTTTTTGAGGTTTTCTGCTTTTAGGCCGGTGACAACTTTCTTTCTTAAAATAAAATAAAAAAAAAAAGGAAAAACAAAATAATAATATGCCTTTGGGGTGACGCCATGATAATATGGGTATGCTTACAAGCGCAGATCCAAGGGGTCCATGGGTGCAATTGGCCTCCATGAGCCGTCAAAAATAATCCTACTGAGGATGGTAATGGCATTAATCTTTTAAATGTAACTATTCATATAGATCTTGTTTCTCAAACATAAATACCTACTTTTTCAACTTCTTCGATTCATAGATCGGGCCATATATCATGTAAATAAAGTATAAATAAGTAAAGTTCAGCTCAAAGCTTGTATTCTCCACTAAAAACAAAGAAAAATTTCCCATAGACATGGGTCGAAAAATGCTTCCTAAGAAAATTACAGCCTTCTAAAAAAGAACCCTCGATAATGTTTTTTTCTAAATATGTATCTCCAAAACGAGTAGGGGGATGTAGCTCTCTTAGGAAATATTTTTCGATCAATATTTTAAGCAAAATCGAATGCATGTAATAAACACTATTCTATAAAGATAGTACTACGAAATAAAAAATAAATTACATGTAAACCATTAAATATGTAAGAGGTGAAAATTTTTGAAATTAGCAAAAATTAAGATGCTTGACAGTGTATATTTCTATTTTGTTTTTCAAATGGTGAACAGTGGAGAATTTTTTTTCTCTCTTGATAATTTTACTCAAAACCTATTAGAAAAACAAACAAATAATATTCAATTAGAAAATTTTCGAAAATCTAAACAAAAACAGTAGCTAAACATGCAGCGCCGGCCCTGGGGTAGAGCGAGAGGAGCGGTCGCTCTAGGCGCCAGATGACAAGGGGCGCCGAATAGCAAAAGTAGACTAATTAGAGCTACTTAATTTAATTTAAATTCAATAAGTGTTGATATTTGCAACAAAAGTTGATTTTTGAAAATTTTGGAATTATTATTTATTTAACATAAAACCGAAGTAAAATTAACGTGAAGTGAAAGCGTCGACCAAAGGGCGCCGAAAAACAATCTCGCTCTACCCTGATCAAAGGCTAGGACCGGCGCTGTAAACATGAGTAATTCGTATACGCATCAATGGCCAAAACAGTGAACTTGAGAATTTTTGCGTGTCGAGACCTGTCACGATATGCAATGTTGTTCCGAGATTAGTTATTGCAGCAGTTGCATTTTTAACTGTGCTACGATACGTTTGTGTCGTGAGGTGACATTATTTAAAAGTGTAAAAATGCCAAGATATCTTACACAAAGAGATTTAGAACTTGCTATAGAGGAAATAGCAAACGAATTAGAAAATGAGCAAGGTAAAATAAAATTATCTTTATAATTCTAAAAAGTATAATTTTTATTTTTTTTCGCTTATGCAGATATTATAGATGCAGTATATATACCACCAGAAATGGATGAACTAACGGATGAAGAAATTTTTTGAAGAAGATTATGAAAAAACAAACGAGAACGTAGATATTGCAGGGACGTTTGAAATTCTCACGGCGGATGATGATTTGATCTATGATGACTCAGATGATGAATCCTTTGCAGAGAAACGTAGAAAGTTATTGTCGTCATTGAATGAAGGCGTGGATCGAAAACCTTTCTGAAAAGCAGGTGAATGTGTATATGATCCAAACAGCGATTTTGATAAAAAAGAGAAAGAAAATACTGCTAGACTAAATAATGAGTTACACGATAAAACACCACTAGATTAATTTTTTATGTACCTCGACGACGAAATGCTCACAAATATAATTCAATATACACAGAAATATGCTCGTGACAATAACAGACATGATTTTACAATTAACAAAGATGATTTGCTGAAGTTTCTGGGTAACATTATTTTATCCGGTTACCATTCTCTTCCGCAAGCTGACTTGTATTGGTCTACAGAAGAAGACAAAGGCTTGAAAATTGTAAGAGATTGCATGAGTCGAAATAGATTTAGAAATATAAAGAGACACATTCATCTGTCTGACAATAGCAAACTAGACATAAACGACAAATTTACCAAACTTCGGTCATTTTTTAACCTTCTGAATAAAACATTTATGCAATTTGGTGTGGTCTCGACCTATTTGTCTATAGATGAACAAATGGTGCCTTATTTTGGAAGATTTTCATGTAAGATGCATTTGAAAGGAAAGCCTGTCAGGTTCGGCTTCAAGTTATGGTACCTTTGTTCGTCTGGTGGCTACCCCTACCAATTTATTCCATATACTGGTGCGTCTACAGAAAAGAGTCCACTTGGTTTAGGAGGGCAAGTTGTCCTCAATTTGTTGCCAGTTTGTGAAGAAAATGTCACACACAGGGTATTTTTCGACAATTTTTTCTCATCCTATAAATTAATTTCTGTACTAACTAGCAAAGGATATTTCGCCACTGGTACAATACGCGAAAACAGAACACTAGCTTGTCCTCTTGAGGAAAACAAACTAATTTCCAAAAAGCAACGTGGCTCATACAGCAGCGCTTATGACGAATCTACTGGTATATCACTTGTTCGATGGAATGATAATTCTGTTGTAACAGTGATAAGCAACTGTTACAATGTTCAACCTCTGAAGACAGCAAAGCGATAGAACAGAAAAGAAAAAAAATGAAAATATAAATCAGCCTGCAATGATTTCCGAATACAATAAATTCATGGGAGGGGTGGATTTACACGACAATGCTATAGCAAATTAACGTACCAGGATCTTGGGCAAGTGGTGGTGGCTCTTATTCTCAAATGCCGTTGACAGTGCTATTATAAATGCTTGGAAAATTTTCAACATTGTCCATGAGAAACAGATGTTACAACTTGACTTCAAGTCATATACCTATTGCTTACCGGCTTTTGAAAATCCAAAATCAAAAAGACAAAGAATTTGAGTCGTGTACCGAGTAGTACACCAAATGAAATATGTACAGACAAAGTTGGCCATGTGATCGTTCAGGAAGCTGCAAAAGCTAGAAGAAGATGTAGAGTGTGTCACAGTGCAACAATATATATATATATATATATATATATATATATATATATATATATATATATATATATATATATATATATATATATATATATATATATATATATATATATATATATATATATATATATATATATATATATATATATATATATATATATATATATATATATATATATATATATATATATATATATATATATATATATATATATATATATATATATATATATATGTAAAAGATGTAATGTGCATGTTCACGCTAATTGTTTTGAAGCATTTCACAACAAATAATGTATGTACATTTCATTTATCATATTCAATATTATTTAACATTTATGTTCCACATATCCGGCCAGTGATGCGTTTACGCATCATGCTGTTTTTCACAAATTTACCAAAAAAAATAAAAAAAAATTTCTGCTAGTTTTATGTTCAAGGCCTTATTTTTGTTAGAGAAAAATAAATAATTTGTTATTCTAAGAGTGTTTTAATACCTTGGCCGTAAATAGGTTAAATTAAAAATGAAATATAAGATCAAAGTTAAAAAATAACGATTATCCAATCCACTTTATTATTTTTTATTGAACACCTGAGTGATTATAATAATAATAACAAAAATAATATGATATATGGTTTATAAAATTAATGATGTAAATAAACATCGGATTCAGAATGTTTGTGTAGGGAATTTCCTTTTACGTAGGATGTTGTGTGTTTAAATTTTGTGTCATCAAATTGTTAATTTACATGAATTTGCCTTACGACAAAAAAGATATTTAGAATGCCTTATATGTTGGTCATATATCAGACGAAAAAGGTATTTCTTGGAATTGTTTTTTTGTGACCAAATGTGATCAGTTCTAGTCTAATTTTTGTAAGTAAATTTAATATAGAGTTCTTTGCTTGAAAAGGTAGTCGTGAAACAAAATACAAAGATTATAATTAATTTAATGCATGTTTTATGTTTTGATCAGGACTGGTTATAACGAATTTTGTTTCTGTAATAATGAATAATTTTATTTCAAAAGGAAAAAATACTAAGTATTTTTCTTAATGATCTGTACTGAACTCGATCTGTTACGTTACAGTTACATAATCTCTGAGCCAACTGCAACAATATACCTACTCGTAGTTTAGATCGATCTTTATTTGGCTGGACAAATATATTACGTGTATATAAATTATTAAACACGGCAAACCAGTACCTGATTGAAATTATAATCATAACTCAACATCTTAAGTTATAAACATATATCTCATACTACTAACTACGCAATTAATTTAAAATATAAAAAAAGGGCCTTTTTTACACAGGGGAACATAGCAAACTAATATTTTAAACTATAAAAACTTTATTATAATATAAAATTAACACTTTTTAATACATTTTATTGAAGCCCAAAAAAGTAATTATTTGATTTAACAATTTCAATTATATAAGTTAATGTAAACTAGGCAAAGCAAATACTGAAAAATTCTGATGGAATTTATTTATATATTAAACAGTTTTGTTCTACAAAGCAAATGTCCTGAGACTGTTAGGTAAAAATTATCTAAAAATTAACTTCTTCTAACTTCACGAACTTTAAACTGCCCAGCGCAACATGCTGAAACTGTAACAGCGTTAAGTTGTGGTAACAATTAATTATTTGAATTAAAAATGTCAAATACCTAAGCTAATGAAAACTGAGCGAGGCAAATTTTGACGTTATGTATTCCTGTTAAACAATTTTCTACAAAGCTAGTGTCTTGACGGTTATGTAAAATTTATGCAAAAATTAACTCGTTCTCATTCGACGAAGTGTGAATCGCCTGTAGCATCTTAAAATTACTTTATTAAATATCTATATACACTTTCTACACAAAAAAGGCACAGTTAGTACCCTAAAAATATTGAACTGTCGTGTTTATGCAAGCTATAATTTACGTTATTTCAGTGATTATATTTTTAAACTCTACGAGGTATCATTGGCATTAACATTTTCGGCACCATGATATCCCATTAAAATTTGTCTGTACAGTAGATAAAATATACATTTCGATGTGTTAAAACTTGTAAATGAAATAATATTTGCATGTAATTATACATTTCTTAGACAAAATATTGAAATGGTAATAGTTTCTATCTTTTGAAGGTTCCAAGATATGAGCCGCAATTTGGACAGGTATGTGATACATCCATGCATTTGTCTATACAGCAGGGAATTAGGCAGCAGCCCCAGAAACATCTGTAACAGAAGAGAAATGGATTAGGAATGCAATTGAAAAAGTATAGAGAGTAATTGTCTATTATACATATATTTACATTTTCAAAATAAAAATGACTCGTTCTGAATAAATCAGGTTTAGCGAATTGCGATCAAAATTAGAAATTTACTTATGGTGTGAGGGATCCACTATGAATCTAGCGAAACTATTAAAGGGGATTCCCTAAAAGCCTCAAATCTGAGAGTTATCTCAAAGACTAAGGACCCTCTGTAGCGGTTACTTTCTACTACTCGTATACAAGTTTTATTTATAAGAATACTTCTCACGCAGTAAGAGTCTACCAATGTACACCCCATATACTATATACCCAGAGTATTTCAGATAAATGTTACATACGGTAACTATGGATAGAAGACACTTCCAACTTATCATTTATGAGTCCATCTTTCTTCGTTATTGAAATATAGGACTCTTTTTTAATTTTGGACCATTTTTTCTTTGGTCATAAGTTTTGAACCACCGTATATAAACGAATCATACTTGTTACGTATATTCTAGTAAGCAAGTAAAATAAGTAAAATATATGTAACAGGTATGAACCGATTATACACGTTCGTTTAAAAGTTATGACCAAACAAAGATTTGGCCAATATCAATAAAACGTCCTGTTTATTAGTAACGAAGGACGATGGACTCATTAATGGTGGGTAATTTAGGACCATCAAGGTGCCTTCTATCCACAATTGAAGTATGTACATTTGACTTTGAAACACCTTGTATGTCTATTGTGCATGTTCACACTAGTTACATTTTCAAATACAGGTCAAGGTGAGGATTAGGCAGGGGGCAGCAGACCCGGGTCCACTCGCAACAATCTCTGTAAATCGCCCAGTTAGTTAAGCAGCACTTATCGTCAATATACAAATAATGTGATTTTTATGATTTTAAAAAAGCCGCCTAATGCTATTAATTTTCTTGAGTTACCAAAAACTTTAAGTTTTTCAGTGATAGTTAATTAAATTTAGAGCCTTAATACAGAGAAATTTTCTACCATTTAACCGATCGAGTAACTCTGTTATGATTTCCAATTCTAGACAAGTTAAGATTTTCTAATTATTGTTATCGAAAAGTACTTTCAATGTTCTTCGTAGAAAGTATTGTTACGTGTTTGCTATCCACACAAACACCTCTACTCGTAGATTCGTTGATTGAAAGTCCAGGTAACACTTAATCACTACTTTATTTACTAATTAACAATTAACAACAATAGATTAATCACTTTCCTAATTATAATCACAACTGAACACTTATAAGTCTCTTTCGTATTTCTCCTTTACTCGTTCACGTTCGACTTCAGACTAAATCTCGGCCCACCGTGCGTCTTATTTATACATCCATTGACCCAGTCTAGAGCACTCCAGAATATTCCCGGCCGTTCGTGTACAATTCCAGCCTAATCTAACCAGTCTATACAGTCCAGTGGCGTAACACTGCCCCCTCCTTAAGCCTGAACGTCCCGATCAGGCAATTTATTGTTCCCTGCATACTTGGCTAGTCTCTCTATATGCACCACCTTCATCTTGGATTTTGGACTTTGCTGAATTCTATATACAACGTCGTTTAGTCTGGTGACAACAGTGTAAGGACCTTCCCAGGGCGGGTGAAGCTTCGGGGACCTGCCTTTCTTTCGTTGTGGGTTATATAGCCCAACCAACTCTCCCACCTGGTACCCTCCTGAATTAGCCTTAAGATCATAACGAGCCTTCATACGGTCACTTGCTATGGTAATTCGCTCAAAAGGAGCTCTGGTGTTATATTGCTTATTTCTTATTTGTGGCCCCATTCTTGCCGCGCAAACTTCACATTGGCGGCACCAAGCCTCCATATCTTGACGACTGTTTACCCAGTAGAAACGTTGTCTTACTTTTCTCAGGGTTTTGTTGATGCCAAAATGTTCGCCAGACGTTCCATTATGCACTTGCTGAAGTACATCTGCTACGTGACACCTGGGGATTAACAATTTCCAAGTAACTTTCCTCCCATCTGGACTTTCCCACGCTCTCTTCAGCAGTCCATCCTCTACGATAAGGGAGTCCCATTGTGCCCATAAAGCCTTCAGCCCCACTGATTTATTTGAAATGTCCTTCCAATCGGGTCGGGTCCCTCTTTCTTTCCATTTCAGAATAGGACCAGTCTCGTTATCGTTTAACTGCGCTTTCCTTAACGACTCTTTTGTCCAATAATCCGGAACATCAATCTTAACGGTCTTCATTATTTGTACATTCTGCTTCCTTACGGTAGCAAGGCTTGCAGTCTTTCTGACACGGTCTTTTGGAAAGGCCATCTGCTATATTCCGCGAAGTACCAGCTCGCCAGTTTTCCTGCGGCTTCTCCATTACTGCGACTCTCTCAGGGATGCGCCGACGATAGTTATTCTGAATATGGCCCACTCTGCCACACTTATAACAGCGCATACGTCCTCCACTCTGTCTCCCACTACTTTGTTGTTGGGTTTGTCTCGGATCTTTAATGTTGAGCTCATGACACTTCCTCTTAATATGGCCCAATTTGCCACACATATAGCAACGGATGTCTCCAGTCGGCCTCCCACTACTTCGTTGTTGGTCTTGTCTCTGCTGGGAGTTCGATTTTGTCAGTAGTTGGGTCAACATCTTGTGTAGATCAGATATCAGATTCTGTGCTGTGTTGTCTGGCTTGTCTTCCTCCACACTTACAGCTCGTACTCTCTGATTTGATTGTGTGGTATCCTTATAGGCAGCCTCAATCTCCAGTGCATGTACTAAAGCCTCACTGCTAAGCTTATGCCTGGCCAACTTAAGAATTCGCCTAACTTCCTGGTCCCTTACTCCATCAATAAATGTACCAACTGCTAACTGTTGTTGAAATTCCATTGGTGCATCAGGATAGGCTAGATGGGCTAATCTTTCTACCGCAGCTTCGAACTCCTGGAGGCTTTCTCCACCTCGTTGTCTGCGTGATTTGAGCTGAGCCTGATATACTTGGGCGAGATGTTGGTCGCCATATCTTAGTTCTAACGCTGCCTCCAAAATGCTAAAGTTTTGTTGGTGTGCAGCAGGAATTGTTTGGAGCAGGTCTAATGCTTGGCCCCTTAGTGCTAATACCAATGCTGTTGCTTTTCCTCATCGTTCCAGCTATTTGAACGTGCAGCTGCCTCAAATTGTCTCTTATATGTTGACCATGAACTTTGACCGTCGAAGGAAGGTGGTTGTAACCTAGTACCAGACGACAGTACTAACTGGCCACCCTTCTCTCTTAATTGTTGTTTAAGTCGGGCTACTTCTTCCTTAACTTCAGTTATTTCTCCTTCAAACTTTCCTCTAAATTCACTGACTTCTTCTTTAACTTCCATGACTTCAGCCTGTACATCTTCCTTCAATTGTTCAGTGACCGAGAGCACGACTTGATGCTGTCCCTCCATAATTTGTTTTAATTCTTCCTGGCGTTCCTTTCTTTGCTCTTCCTTTTCTTCCTGTCGTCTTATTTCCAGGCCTTCGATCATTTTTATCAAGTCTTCTTTTTCTTCCTGGCGTCTTCTCTCTTGGTCTTCTCTTTCTTCCTGTTGTCTTATTTCCAAGCCCTCCATCATTTTTCTTAAGTCTTCTTTTTCTTCCTGGCGTTTTCTCTCTTGATCTTCCATAATCTTCCTTTGTTCTTCTTTTTTTCCTCGGCGTTCTCTTTTCTGTTCTTCCATTTGTTGCACCAATGCTGCAAGTAAGTCTTGTGTTTGTTTCTCCGCCATGCTTCTTGTTGTTGGCATTAACTCACGACACGTAAATCAGTTCAAAATAAAGTTTATTACACTATAAAGTCCGTGAAATATTGATATCACGTCTATTTTAATAATGGAATGTTCCAGAAAAAATCTCGAAACAGCACTAGAAAGTCTTATTTAGAGTCTATACTACTTTTGTGTTGACAAAATTCACTTATCTCCACTAATTGTCCAATGGAATGTTCGAGAATTTTCACGAAATATCACTAATAAGTCTTGTTTTTGAGTCTATAACACGCTTCTGTTAACACAGTCTATGTATCTTCTGTGGTTTCCAAATCGAATGTTCTAGAATTTTCCCGAAATTGCACTAGTAGTCCTTTTTCTCAGTCTATAACACATTTTTACTAGCGGCACTCGCGTATTTACAGCTATTTCTAAATCGAATGTTCTAGAAACTTCTCGAAAATCCACTTTAAAGTCACTATTCAGTCCAGAAATAGTCCTCCAACACTGTCCAGTAGTTCAATTCTTCGTGTTACCACTAATTTCTGAGAATAACACTGTAGAACCTTTTCGAATAATCCAGAAATTTCTCTTCCAATCCACTTCCGACACCAAATTGTTACGTGTTTGCTATCCACACAAACACCTCTACTCGTAGATTCGTTGATTGAAAGTCCAGGTAACACTTAATCACTACTTTATTTAGTAATTAACAATTAACAACAATAGATTAATCACTTTCCTAATTATAATCACAACTGAACACTTATAAGTCTCTTTCGTATTTCTTCTTTACTCGTTCACGTTCGACTTCAGACTAAATCTCGGCCCACCGTGCGTCTTATTTATACATCCATTGACCCAGTCTAGAGCACTCCAGAATATTCCCGGCCGTTCGTGTACAATTCCAGCCTAATCTAACCAGTCTACAGTCCAGTGGCGTAACAGTATTATTAGAGTTCTTGCTTAAGCAAACGCAAAGAATAGTTCCTTTTATTAATAAGTGGTAAATAGTGTTTACTCTGTGTATTCTTATCGGAACGATTTTTTAGATTATAATATTAGTGACGTATATTTTCTGGAAAATTATGAAAAATGTTCTGGAAAATTACCAAATAATATTTCGTATGCACGCTATCTGTTAGGTACTTTTTCATTTTAAACGCCCAGGATTTTAAACATTATTTGTGAATTGAAAGAAAATGTTAAGTAGGCAATAACAAAATAAAGATAGTGATCTTTTTTCGCCAAGATTTTAATGTTGATCAAAACATTTACATTTAAAAAAAAGAATCTAATTTCTTTGTCAGTGCTCATGTACACTTTATAAATTTTAAAACGTGTTTAACTATTTTTGTAGGATTATTTAATGAGAGATTTAGCACAGAATTGCCACATGCGAATAATCAGGCTTCAGTTTTTTAATTTTCATGGTTTAAAGTACTCTTTTACTCAAAAGTTAATGGTTTTTAAAAAGTTTCAGTTGTCACATTTTGATGCTATGTTTGTGTAATTGACGTGATTTGTAAAATTGGCGCTAAATTTAAATAACGGAACCGACTAACAGATTATTATAATTATTTTTTTTATTATGTCCCTAATATAATTTAAAAAAAAACTACACGTCAACGGTAAAAAAGACACGTTCTTACGTAAAACTCATTTAAAATCAATTTGTTTATGATTTGGCACCTTTCACAAGTTTGAGTAAGTATGAATAATACTCTAGATACCTAATAATAGAATTTTACTACTACACCACTACGAATATCCTCTTTTGAACTTGTACACACCAGCGTTTTCATTAACATTTTATTTTTAGGAATAGCACACGTAAATTTATTTCTTCATTACAATCATTTCATCATCAATATCACTTCATCTGTAGGAAAGTTAAATAGAAATACCACATAGAAACATATGATGAATAGTATTATTTACAACGATAATTGTACAAACACACCTTTTTAGGCATTGAAGTGGCCATAAAATAAAACAATTATTGTTCTCATTTCATTTTATGATTAGGTCGTTGTCTAAATATGTAAAAGTTTGAACAACAATATTTATTTGTAAACTTATTATCACAATGTCACAATACCTTGTCTTTTTTAAAATAAGTTATTTTTAAATTTGTTTAACTTCATTTTATTTTATATTAAATATATTTAGTTATAATATAATTAACATGCAACATTATTTAAATTTTATATTGATGAAGACCCACTAAGTAGATACCTGCATTCTATAATTTTTGTTTAAAAATGAAGATTTTGTCTTCTATAAAATGAACTGTAGTTACTGGAATTTTGAAAAAATCAAAAGACTCATTGACAACAATTAAAAGATAATTACCTTTTTTGACAATGTTGAAAATATAAATTTACAACAAAGAAGATTTAGTGCCATATTCCCCAAAAAGAAACAATTATGGCACTAAATCTTCTTGTTTTATTTTGACCCCCAATAAATCTATCTTGTTTTATATAAATTTACACACATGCAATTGTGTTATTTTAATATTTTGTCCGATTTAGATCTATAATTTTACATAACAATTACTCTAACCAAAAACATTTAAAAACGGTTTTACCATAGAAGCTGTTTTAAATTTTGAAATTTTACTAAAAAATTACTCAAAATGATTTTAATTTGGTCCAGTCAAAATTGAGTAATAATTTCACTATTCGTTTGGTGCTGTCTATCCCCCGTACCCGCGCAAATACACAGATGAACGAGATAAAAGGGGTCCAAATTTGAACTTTGGTGTTCGAGTTTTTTGTCATTTTTGGATTATCTAATCTAAAATGTTTATATTTGACATCTGTCATCAAGAGACCAGCCAATTTAATAGTTTGGTTATAATCATGTGCCAACAAGTGACACAGCAATTCACAACCTATCAGTAAATTCGAGGCGCTCTGCTCGCTTCTTGGTGCAAAAGTGCCATAGTGTTCGTTTAAAAGAAAATATCGCTAGAATGAGTGAAAATGTCGCCGAACATCCAAGTATCTCAATTTATTACCGTTAGCAGCAATTAAGCTTTTCCAGAAGCTCCATGCAACAAATCATCTTCAGAGACAAAGCCCATTTCCATCTCGACGGGTATGTTAATAAATAAAATTGTCGCAATTGGTGACTTGAAAACTTTCGAGTGACTGAAGACAACCAGTATATCCACGTATGTTGTGGTTTTTAGGATGAAGGTGTCATTGTGCCATTCTGTTTTAAAAACGAGAGTGGCAAAACGGTTACTGTCAATGGCGAACGTTATGTAATATGTTAACAAACATTTTATGTCCCCAATTGGAGGATATAGATTTCCGACAAATTTGTCTTATCGTATCATTTTTCAACATGGTGACACAATTGGCCGGCAAGATCACGCGATCTAACGCCTCTAGATTTTCCATTGGTGCTTTATGAAGGACAGTCTATGCGAAAAATACGCAGTCAATAAACCAGTTCAAAGTCTGCAGTCGTCGTGAAATTAGTCTGCAATTGTTCGAAAATATAATTAAAATTTTCGTCAAAAGAGTAAACATTTGTAGGAACAGCCGGGGGGGGGGGATATTTCGCATTTTACTTATTGCTTTTATTATACATATGTATTAGGGGCGCAAATTATTGAGATCGCAAGCAATAAGCACTAGTTACGGAACTGTCTATAACTAATATTTCAGGTAAAAGTAGGTATTTACTTAAGTAGATTCTGAATTTAATCAAGATTTTTTTTTATTACGAAGGTATTTTTTCCTCACTTTTATAAACTGGTATTACAGTAGATGCTTTAAACATTTCCCGTCAAATGTGAGAATTAAGTAATGTATATTAATTAATTTAATTTATTTCGTAAATTTTCACTTAATTTTTTGAGAAGTATAAACGAGTTTTTATAAGAATCTAATATATTTTTTATCATTGGCAACATCAAATTCAGAATTTCAATTTTCTTTACATATATCACACCTGTTATTTAGAGGATCGCTGAGATAGAACAATGAAACACTAAATCAGGTCATTCGCTTATGTTAATTTATTATTGTCAGATCATTAAGTCTCAAGAAGACTTAATAACAATTAAGTCAAAAAGTAAGCTAATAAACTGACTTAGCCCTTGTCTTATCCCGGCGACCTTCTAGGTAAAGAACTACGAAGAATACGAAGATAGTTCTTATCTATTGGCTATTTATTAAAGTTAATAACCTGTGTGGTATATAATCATTTATTTATCGTTATTATCATTACTATTATTAGCAGTGATAGTAGTAGTAGTAATAATAGTAGTAGTAGGAGTATTATGTAGTCATTGTGCACAGTAAATTGTACAGTGACATAATCACGACAGTATTTAATTTTAAGAGGCGTATAGCATTAACATGTTAATAACACAGGCCTACAAAAAAAGTTCTCTCCTAGAGATTAGATCCAACTTTTCACACGTATTTTGAAGCGCTGAAACCAAATTTGGCAAAAAAAATTTTTAACGCGTCAATTTTTGTCTACGACCCCATAAGGGGGAAATTTTTTGAAAATATTTCTATGAAGGTTTTTTGGGTCGCTGATCACGAATCGGAAGTCAGAAATAAAGGACATGGCACCCGAACAAGAGGGATCCTGGGTTTCAGTAGATTTTCCTGAAATAATTTGTACAATATATTATGACCCAGGATGACACTTGTATATGCGGGAAATTTTTATGAGCCTACAAGGTGTACCAGAAAACAGGTCCGAAGATTCCTTCTTTTGCAAAGTTTAAAAATATTATTTACTTTACCTTTGGATATGTATATCCTTTAAAAAATCGATTAGTATAAGGATTTTGAAGTAATTATTTATTTAACGAGGTGTCCTATAATCAAAACATACGAGGTGCGATGATTGTTAATGATAAATACTTTTAAAGTTCTAAAAAATGTATTTTAGATGCAAACTATTGATTAAAATATTGAAAGAATAAATACTTATTTTGTAAGTTTTTTGAAGCTATTTCAGTTTCTATAATTAATGTGTACATAATATTTTTATTGTTAATATATTGGAGAATAGTTGTGTTTTTACTCGTTTCATTGTGATATCGAACTACCACATAGTAACGGCTTCCTCAATCAACTTTTTTAAAACATTTTAATTTTGCGAAGTATGCCTTGACGTTATTTTGTTGTCATTTAAATAAGTCATTAACTGTCAACAATTATTTCATACGAAAACTGCAAAATTATAATTTTAAAATGATACATACAATGTTATACTTGTGGTCGCGAAAATTCAAATTGCAAAATATATGACGAAAATGATATTAATGAAGAGCGAACGAAAAATGTCGCAAAATTACATAGAAATCGGTTTCGTTTTAATGTTAATGTTAAACGAACAGTCCAGAATTTGTTTAAACTGTAAAAGAGGAAAAAACAGAATAGTTGAAATGGAAGATGATTCGTTGGCAATCGCTATGGACGTTTTAGTACAGTATAGCACAATGAATTGTTTCGTTTGTCAGAGAATTTGTCGATTTCGAGTAAGCATTGATGCAAGATAGACTTATCCTTAAAAACTGGAATTTATTTACCCTTAGAAACACAATGCTGTAATCAACATTTAACCGAAAATGGATTAATACAACTTGAGTTTATGGACAATCTCATGTCTGTACCGCTACGAATAAGCATGACGGGACCAAAAACCGGTGAATGGTTTAGAAAAATTAAGCAATATGCTCAGAAAGTATCATCTTCAAAATACGAAGATGAGGCCAATTTTGATGACGATGACTTTAAGTCCATTACATCTTTAAATAAAAACCAATTTCGTGAATTATTTCAATTTTGCAATTCTGTACAATATGGCGGTCATTTAAGGAATTTCACAAAGAAACATTTAATAACTTTTTTGATGAAAATGGGACAAGAATTATCAGATATCTGTTTAAAAACACTATTGAATTACTCGTGCCGACAATCAGTATAGCTATTACCATTGTAAGACAGAGCCTTATGGTCACATCTTTACTTGGAAACTTAGAATTTGATGTCCTGAAGTTCAAAATAAAGAACAATTCATAAATAGCCATATCACAAGATTTTCAAATATTCTCTACAATCCTGAACCAGAATATCCAAAAGCAATTTTATACTCTGACTGTACATATTTAAAAGTTCCAAAAAGTTCCCATTTTCGAATCAACGACAGTCCTACTCTTACCATAAAAAGTATAATTTGTTAAAAGCAGGCCTAGTAGTCGCTCCGGACAGATATATTTTAGATGTACATGGTCCATACTTCTCGGATGTTCGTAATAATGACGCAGCAATTCTTTTATATGACATGACCCAAGATCAACATAGATTAAGAGAATGGGTTCAAGAAAGTGTTATATTTGTTGTAGATCGTGGCTACAGGGATGTTGTTCGGTTTCTTTAGAAACTGAATTAAAATTACAAAATTCCACCTCACCTGTTACGTAATCAAAGGCAGTTTACCACTGAGGAAGCGAATCGTTCAAGAGCTATTACAGGAAAACGTTGGACGGTGGAATCAAGAAATGGATATTTAAATTCAGTTTTTAAACTTTTTAGGGATATGATACCAATTTTTCCTCATTACATCATAAAAGTAAGAGACTTTTTAGACAGACCCTATATTGGGCCGTGGATTGATCATCAAGGCCCAACAGAACGGCTTTCCCGCTTCCCAGATCGCATCATGGGATTTTTCCTCTAATGGTACATTAAATTAAAGGTGTATGTAACAGAACAACAGTTCCTGATTGATCTAAGACAAAGTATAAGAGAGGCATGTACTAACATGCCTCTCAACGCGTAAACATTTGTAATGTTTGAAGACGAATTTATTAATATACTCTTATTGCCAGGATCAGCAGGCGAACATTTTGAACATCTAATGAATAAATGAATGTATTCAAATAAAGTGTAATTCGACTCTGGGTACTATTTTAAATTATTAAACAATTAGTCACGATTTGCAGTTCAAAATTAGTAATTCAACAATCCAAAATTGGTTGCTCTATGCCAAACTGTTAAGTAAAGTCTTCCCCAGGGGTTGGGGGGAAAGACTTTAAACATTTGTGGCTGTAACCACAAATAAAAAATCTAATGTTTAAACAAAACAAATACATGCTTTACTAACTAGTAAAATAAATAACACAAAATTGACTAATTTGATAACAAATTATTGACTATTTATTTATAATAAAATATAATTTCTAATATTCTATAAACGTGCGGCGCAAAGTGGGTACCATTTTACTCAATAGGCTGCATATCTTTTGCTTACTTTAATAATAGTTTGCCTTAGAATATCAGCTATTTCATTTCTAATTCGGGTCTTTAAATCTGGAGAAGTAATGAAAACTCTGTCTTTCAAACAGGGCCATAAAAAAATAGATTTACATTTGATGACCTTGAGGGATATCTAATTGACCCGTAATTACCCAACCACCCAATCATTCTTCAAATCGGGCGCCGGGCGTTCAAACAATCGATATTAATTCGTGCATTATGTAGTGGTGCAGATCTTCTAAACAATTTTTAAGATTTCGTAAAAATTGCCTGTATAACTGTGCGTTTAAGTTTTCGTCAAAGAACATTGACCATATAATTCCGTCCTTTAAGTTTTCATACCATACATTCTTGAAAATTTCTTTCTCATGTGATATACTGATTATTTCTCGACCAATGATAACGTAGCTGTAGGTTCATATTGAAAATACCGTTATTTCCGAAGATATATTCATCCAAGTATAATAATAATTTATTTCTGAATTCCACATTTAATGTTTATCCACGCAAAAAGTTGTGACAAATGTTCAATCGACACGCAATGTTCGGAACATTTATATGCAAACATTGTATCAAGTTGGTTTTGTAAGCTCATAAATTATGTTTTTTCGTTATTTTAAAAACCGTAGTAGCTAATAAGTTTAAGTTTTATGCTCTTTCATACAACGACTGATCAGGGTTTTATTCTACACTTGATAGTACATTACATTAAAATTTTGAGGCTTCCCGGTTGGGATATTTTGGAACATATCTCCGACGAGGTTAGCCACTATTTTTGTCATATAAATAATGAATTTAAATCATATCGTTTAAATGTTCATTTTATATTATGACATTATTAATAAAATGTTTAATACTTCAGCAATTTTACTTAATTTCAATTCTACAAAGTCAAACTCACAGCGTTTTTCGACATAAAAAAACGTTAAAGGTCAGATGTAATTTATGTCACAGCCACCTTAAGCGATCATTTCGATTCAGTCATCAAAATTTCCAATTTTTAAATCGCTATAAAATCATTATTTTTCATAGTTGGAAACTTCGGTTATATCTGTAATGAAAAAATCAATCTGGATATCCAAAAATATACAGGGTGTTCTATTTGAAGATCAGAAGTTAATAAAATTGATATCACTTTCAGTTACTTCTGGAAGTGTCAGTTGTTCTATGACTCATGCAAAAGATGGCAAAAATAGGCTAAATGCCACATAAAAATATCAAATAAAAAAAATTACAAGAGAGTTATAGGTCGGTGAACTTTTTAAAAAAACACAGGGTTCAATTAAAAACCACAATTTCGAAATCTTCTTTCCCAAATTTGCTGTTGATAATTCAAACAAATAGACGAAATCGCGTCAATAATATGGTAAGTATTCTACAAAGTATCAGAGTCGGACAAACAATTATTTCAAATAGAAGTTACAAAAGATTATACTAAGAGTCCTATCCTTCAGCCAACATAAGTTAACGACTTAAAAGGAACGCCATCTAATGGTGGCTGCTTGTCATAATCAGCTTGGACTTTAGCTCCATTGGACCAACTGGGCTCCTTTTTAATGGCAGATGTATATAATTGCTTCGTACTGACGAAGGCAGACAGTCAGAAACCGCACTGCAAATAGTATTTGTATCTGCCCACACAGGAGTCCTCAGAGGTGGATTAATCTCGTGATGGTAGCTTGTCGCAATTATTGATTCGTATGTCTTGTAATAATTATTTAAAAATTATTCTGCATGCAATGTACGTCAATAGTTCGTAGATTCACTCCTTTCATTTAGGATAGAATGGATAGAACTCCTAGTAAAACCTTTTACTATATTCATTAACTACACACCTCTGTTTATTTATTATCGTCGATTATTTTGTTAATTATTTCAAAATCTGCTGCCTTACTTAGCGACAAATAATACCTGGCGAAATCGGCATACCAGAATTTCATTTAAGACACTAAATTATTTGAACTCTATTATTTGTTTAATTGTTGCTAGAGAAATCCATTAGCAGTTTAATAAATAATATTGTATTAATTGCTATGTACACATTTTAAATTTGAGAGTCAGATTAAGTGAGAGGATAAAATGCCCTCAAGTTTCCAAAAACTTAGGTATGCTTTTAAGTATTTATTAATAATTTCTACATTAATATTACTACATAACTATTTATATCATAAATAAGTCGTTGACTTAGAAACAAATTAGTTTATTAATTAAATTTAATAATGAAGTTCGCATACATTAAAAATATATGTATAATTAATTAATTCATTTATAACGGTGTCAATAAAAATATTATAAGATAGGTACCAATTTAGTAACTTCTGGCAAAATAAAAAAATAATAATAAGAAACATTTTTAAAACTTACTTTTCTTAGTCGTACTAAAAAGTAAAAAAATAATTTCTTTGGCAAAAAAAGCAAGGCGTGCGCACTTTGTATGATAACACGCATATTGTACAGTGTGCACGCCTTCTTTTTGTCAACGAAATTATTTTTTTTACTTTTTAATTAGTACGACTAAGAAAAGTTTTTAAAAATTTTTTTATTCTTTTTCAATTTTGTACTTTTTTAGTCACACTTTAATTAAATTATTATCATATCATTAAATTATTATCATAATTTTGCAGATTTTTCAATTTTCACCTCCGCGCCCCCTACGTGGGAATATTTAAAGTAACGGTTGATTATTGTATTGTCATCTTAGTAACTGTGTAAAGTTTCATCAATTGGTTATGTCAGGAAGTGTGTTAAATGAAAGATGCAAAATCTGAAGACAAACATTGTGACAACATTGTGAGTTAAAGAAAAGCAAGTAATAAGAACGCATTTGATAACTACAGTATAAGGCGAAATATTTTTTTACAATATCAGTGTGACTGTGTCGATTATAATAAACACTGAGCATCCAAACTTAACGATTAAAATATCAGAGGTATGGAGCTAAATCGGTTTGGATCGCTTTTCTTGAAAATTGGAAACAATTTATGAATATAGAATATAATAGTCAGACTGGTTTGGATAAGGATTCCTCGAGATACAATTTTCAATGTGTGTTCCAAAGGATTCAGTTCTAGGGCCTGAGCTACTTTTATTTTGCATAAAAATCAATTTAAATTTGTGTGACAATTCTCTTTCTATTTGTGATGATTCATAGTAATAATAAAAATTGCTAAACTTGAATAAATAATACATCCTTGTCTATTAAAGCAGAACAGGATCTACATTTAGATAAATCCATGAAACTGTGATACCAAGACAACAAGAATCTCAAGACATCAATCAATCTTTTTTCAAATATAAGCACAATTCTTTGTATAGAATTATGCCATCGAATATTATTCCTGTTTCTGAATGTATTCGACATTCCCATCATATCAGTTTTACTGACAAAAACGTAACTTCGTGGTGGAATGGTAAGGACACTTGCCTTTCACCCTGGAGTCCCTGGTTCGATCCCCGGTCGTGGTGCTAGGATTTTTTTCTAAATCTAAAATTAATTCTAGCATACTCGGACATTGGGTATATGTCCATTGTCTCTAAATGTGTAGCCCTCTCCCACACAAGGTCCTTGAGGTACTTTCAGGGATACAGGGGGTTGTATTATCTGTAGTGTTTAATTTCTAATATTTCCTGTAAAATCAAGATAATCATTTTATTGAAGATTATCAATTTTGGTGTACCAATTTAAATAATGCTTATTTCCACAAACCTTTCAATAGTCATATCGAAAATATCCCATTTCAATTATCTCGAGTGCACTCTTTGAAGGGTCGTAACTTTTCAAAGATCCACCTTATGGAGTGATTTTATAGGGCCTATTCTCTGGCGTTGTTACATAAGGAATCCATTTATGAAATATATAAATTTTATTTTGATACGGCTTGGTCATCGTTTTCAGTAATTCATTCGATTTATTGGTTTTATTTTTGATCTGGAAGGACTACCAGCTTTTTATGGAAAGGTCTAGAATTTTTAAAAAGTATGAAATGACCCCGAACTTCATAACGAAAAATAACTTTGGTAGTAATAATGCAATTAATGGAATTATGGGGCATGGTAGCCAAATGGGTAACGCGCTCATAGTTCATTACTCGGTACCGAAGATCGATGGTTCGATTCCATCCTGGAGCAAATTAGAAATTTTATTTGTATTTTGTTCCGGACTAAGATGGGAGAGGAAATTGTCGATGCCCTAGATATGGTTCGGACGCCACAATAAACTATAGGGTCTCGTCTCTCTCTACCCAGCACAAAATCCTAGGATTTTCCGGGAGTTACTTCGGTGACTTGAGAGGCGGTTAAGAAACATTTTAAGAAACAAATATTTAATGTTATTGCCCATAACTATATATTAATATTAAACGACCTTATGCAATACTATGAATATAAATATAATATTTAATTTATTAAAATGTGAATGATATAATTACCAAAAAAAAACTTAATTACCTATCAACATCTTTCAATAAAGAATTTCATTCAGGAAATTTCAACGATAAATGAGGAGACAAACTAAATCATAAACAAATGAAAAATGATCGCGTAGCACTGCAGTGCATACCACGAAGCATTTATTCTTATTTATTTTGTCCATAGTCATGGCCATGTCGATTTTTTAAATATTCAAATAGGTAATGTTTTTTTAATCCATAACAGAATTTAATACGTTTTAAAATTAGTTTAGTTTTAGTTTTAAATATTACCTATATCTTGAATCAAAAGTGGGCATTTTTTTATTTATATTGGAGAAAATTTAATCTACCTTATCTAATTTTACTGTTAGATAGAAAAGTCTCATATACACCTGTTACACATATTTTTTGGTTAACCCTTATATTAGCTTAATCAGCGAAACTACGCAAAAACCCAGTATACAAATACATTTTTAGATAAAATAGCAAAAAATAAAATAGCAAAAAATAAAATAGCATTAAACTTAACACACAGGAAAATTAAACTTACCCAATTATACAAAGGATTGCACCTGAAATATATGCTATTAATCCAGGCTCTGATTTTGTTGTAGTGTCTATTTCAGCATAGCAGTGTGGACATATCATATGGGTTGGGTTCGGCCCTACAGGTACTAATGTAGTAACAATTTCAGGTTCTTCTTTCGTAACTAAAAAAGAAGAAAAGTATAAATAACATTTAATTAATTACAAAATAAAGGTCTTTAAACGTAACATTAAGTTTTTATTGGGACTAGTTTCAGAACTGAATGTGTTTGCCTTGCTTAGCCACATCGACTATTAACAAATGATGGAAACAGTATCAATATATATCATAAAAAACCAAATTATTTATTGATTTTTCATATGTGCATGAATTAGATCTGTGGCGTAAATGCAAATATAGGAGCCATTTTATTTATAGAGGATATATTTGTGTCATTATCACCACTTTATTTAATTATCTCCTCTGAAAGTTAATACTGTAGCTTTATTAGCTAAAAAGCTACAATTAAATCAGAAAGTAAGTAGAAACAGTACATTATCCATTTTATAATATATTTTAAAGCTATACCTATATCAATAACTGTAAATTAACTACAGTTCTTTTTGTATCCTAACATTAATTAACCCAGCACAACCTAACCGTAAAATAATCAGAATTCTATTTTAATATAACTAACCCATAATTTAGTAAAAATATTATGTTTTTCACAATATTTTATATCATTTGGTAGACCGTTAAATATTTGAACACTCTACAAAGTACTTAAGTACTTATTTAAATATTAAATTATGGATTTTAATCACCTGAATAAAGAAATAAGCAGAGTTGACCAGTAGTACTGTACATAGTGTTCATCTAAGTACTCGACGCACTTTTGTGCTTAGGAACATTGTGCTTACGAGCACTTTTAAAATCTGTGCTTAGTGCTTCGAGTACCTCACGAAAAGGTTTAGTGTTTAGTAATTTCGAAAGATTCTCGCGAGCATTCAAAATTATCACGAGCTCTCAAAATTCTCGCGAGTCTTTAAGAAACACGCGAGCAGAATTTTTACTTATGAAGATATGAAAACTTCGTTTTTTATGTGAATACGGTATGCGTATGCTCTCACATACTCATCTCAGGCTCATTTTCAATATTGTATCAGCGATTACACGTTAGACATATCTTATTTTCTTATAAAGTTGCACAAGTGGAAGTTTCAGTGATAAATAATTGTACAGTGAACAGGAAGTTAAGTACAAAAGGAAGTGGAAATTGGTCAAGCAAGCTTGACAAAATTTATATAAATTAGTCCAAAAATAGATTTTTCCTTTAAGAAAAACTGTTCAATACATTTCTTGAAATTTGAGTGGTTGCTAAACGATGTGTATGTGCACAACATCCACTGATTCGGTCATTTTTTTCGCGGAATATAAAGCAGACAATTTTAAATAATATTTTAACCGCAGGAGGAGACCAATTGTTCAGTCTTTAAAACACAACAAACTGAAAAATGTCGGAAACCGCTGTATAAAATGACAGCAAATTTTTTAAGCAATAAATTTTTTAAATAGGACCTATTTTTTTTTTGAATAAAAAAAGCTATGATGTTATTGAAAAGTTTTGGAACTTTCAGCATATCCAAGTCTGGTATCGTTATGTCATTATATACAGCGTTTTTTTTCCCATATTTTTCATTATGTTGTATTTTAATAACTTTAATAAACACTGACGTGGTTTTCCACAAAATACTAAAATACCATATACAGCCCTCGACGCACAATTCGTCAACCAAGTTGGCATTATCCGGAGATTATTAAAAGTTTTGACCATCTTCAGATGATGCACCAAGTTGACATCATCTGGAGATGATTAAAACTTTTAATCATCTGGAGATGTATGATGTTCTGTTGTTTTGTGGAAAACTAGTACTATGATTAAAAGTTTTAACCATCCCCAGAGGATGACAACTTGGTTTGCAAAATGCCCGTCGAGTATAGTATATTATTACCGCTTCAAGAATCTTCCTGATATATCCAGATTTTCAATTTCAAAACGGCTTTTTAATTGTTGATGTTTTTTTTATGTAAGAAATTCATTTTTATTTAAACCTGTGGTGGTTGCCTTCTACTTCTTTTAAGAGATCTCTGCCTCTTATGTTAGTGGACAAAGTGCCGTGAGTGCCACGCTCTCCGTTGACTATTTACAGATTTAAATTCAGTAAGTGCTAAGTAGCCTAAAGCACTGCTGTCCTAAGTAGCCTAAGGCGCTACGGTGTCTTAGCTTGCTCTAACTTGTTAATGTTGTATTATTGTAATGCATCCAGTATAGCAATAGTTGCATTTTAATTTCTTACTTATGTTGTTGTTCTACTTCCGTTGAAAGCAGATTTGGCTCAGTGTCGTGAATATATTTGTTTTCTTATCTTTCATTGTCTTAATGCTCTAAAAAGCAAGAATCTATGAAACCCAAAAAGGGAACCTTAGCATTTGGCGTCCAACGTGGGGCATTCTAAGGTTAACGAAAGGCACACTAGATGGGCACAGGTTATAGGTGTAGTGATAAATTGTTGAAATGTTAATAATGATAATATGGGGCTTACAGCTCCTTTTTGCACCCTGAAAAAACCACTCCTACCCCATTGAAAACATTATTAATTTTCCAAATAAAGATAAAGCTCCGAGCATGACCTTGGAACAGTTTTGAATATTAGCTCGCAATAACTTACAGACAAAAGCAGAGCATCGCGCTAACAAGGCGAACTCGGCCAGTCGTTTTCAATGAGGGTAACCATGTATTAGTGCATACGGATACATAGTGCTCGGCAGAAGACCGTACGGTCCGAAAATTCTTTTTACTATATGAAGGTCCTTTTTAACACGCTTTTATTAGCTTCACCTGTATGTTTGTTTGTAACCGACTCTTTGGACTCGATTTTGACCCACTTTAAACGGACAGATTTAATTGAAACTTTGTACACTTAGGAAGAACCGGTAACAATACAATAATTTGATAAGTTTATATCATTATCCTGATCAGGATCGCCAGAATTAAATAATTTCCTTTCCTCACGTATCCTCTGCGTGAGAGCAAGAGGCTTAATACTGTAAGTACATTCCATGATTCTTAGTTCGGTCGTTGGCCGAGCGGGCTAAGGCACAAGTCTTAGTCGACGCGAAACGACGGACTCCTCGGGCGTGAGTTCAAATCCCATGGCTGAAAAAAAGTATATTTTTTTTTCAGAAGTATCTGTTGGATCGTAATATGTTATAATATCAGCATCAATAAGCAATATAAATATAGTTTAAAAAAAACTAAAAAACACGCTTTCATAGCACATCAAACTAAAAAGTGAAAAATAAATATAGTTTAAAAAAACTAAAAAACACGCTTTTAAAGCACATCAAACTAAAAAGTGAAAAATAATTATTAATATAAACTGAAAACAATAATGAACGAAAAATACTAGTATTATTGTGAAAAAAAGCGTGGGGCGCGTTGTGCCATATTTTTCGTATATCGAGCAACCCACGCTTTTTTCACAATAATACTAGTATTTTTCGTTCATTATTGTTTTCAGTTTATATTAATAATTATTTTTCACTTTTTAGTTTGATGTGCTTTAAAAGCCTGTTTTTTAGTTTTTTTAAACTATATTTATTATATTATCAGGCAAACCGGACTCAACTATTATCTTGTTGGATATGAAAATGGCAAAGAAATTGATAAAGAAAATATAATTAATTTAAAGATCTATAAAACTCCCATAGTCTATTGCTGAATGGCCTTTAACTCATTTCATTTACGTATATTCGTTTTTTCTTTTTTTAGAAATACGCTCCTTTTGTTTCGGTACTTAAATACACTACCCACTGTAATTTTTAAGCAGAGGGTAAACGCGTAGGGGTAGCTTTCTACTTCTTTTAAGAAATCTATATACCTTGTATATTAGTGGAGAAAGTGCTGTGAGTGCCACGCTCTCTATTGACTTTTTATAGCTTTAAGTTCAGTAAGTGCTAAGTAGCCTAAGGGTGTATTTATGTTGAAGCAGTGATTAACGAGTGGCGATACTAGCGAAGTAGTCGGAAACAATGCAGTGATTCGTATATGAGTATTTATATTGAAGCACCGCGCAAAAGTACGCTCAGTAGTTGACCAGCGATAAGAACGTTGAAAAATTAATTAGCGAAATTTCTATTATCAATCTTTGTAGTATAAAGAGATAGAAATCATCATCGTCATTTGTATGTATTAAAAAATGTGTGTTTATGTTCAAGTCACTAAATAAAAATGATGAAATTCCCCAAAAATACGGTTTAGTGTTAATAGGATGCGCAGAATATTAACGTTTATTTGTACATAATTTGTTTGCAGCATTTGATAGTGATAGTATTTCTTCCTCTAAATCACTCATTTTTGAAATGCTTCGCATCAATCAACAGTTAGAATATTACTCTCATTACAAATCCACTATAAACACATCAAAGAAACATAAATTTGAATCGCTTTTATCCTCGTTCTTGTCGCCGTTCTTATAGTTGCTCCAACATGCTCCCAATACACCCTAAGGCGCTGTTGTCTTAAATAGCCTAAGGCGCTACCGTGTCTTGGTTTGCTCTAATTTGTTATTATTTCTTTATTATCTAGCAATATTGCAACAGTGACATTTTAATTTATTATTTTATTGTTCTACTGCTGTTGAAATCAGATTTAGCTCAGTGTCGTGAATATATTTATGTTTTCCTCGATGTTTTCTTATCATCAATTATTTTATTTACCAAAAAGCTAGAACCTACGAAACCCAAAAGGGGAATCTTGGCAAACCCAATCCTAAAATTTGAGGATGCTTCAGTCCCACAAGCTCCTCAATGGATACGATACTGTCTATATTTGATTTATTTTCGGAGTATTTAGTGCTTAGTACTTTTTCAGTGTGCTTAGTAATTTCGAGCATTTTGTTAATAAGAGTGTTTAATGCTCAGAGAATAAAAGCACTTTTTTGTTTGCTTAGGGCTTAGTGTTCGAGGCATTTTTCGTTAGTGTCTGGAAGAGCTCTGAAAGTAAGTAATTAATTATAATTAATAAACTAAAGATAAAACATGTATTTATGTAGCATCACCAAATATTATTGTTGCTATTGGTAATGATTATTCCCTTCACGAGAATTACGGATGTTGCCTAATCTACATACAAACATATGTTTCAGAATATAGTACTATAAAAAAGCCATAGCAATAGATAAAACAAACAAACAAACAAACAAGGTAACATGCAGTTATACAGTTCCTGTTATTAATAAACTATTCAGCTAACAAAGATTTTACAATTTTTGCTATGTTTTTAATGCTATGGATATTTTTGTCGATATTTTCAGGTTCAGACAGTAGAGAATAAGGTTACGTCGATATCATGCTTAATCCTTTTTTTCCTTTATTATTTCGAAGATTTCTATGACTATTTAATTAAAATATTACACAAGTTAATTTATATTAAACAATAAACATTATAACACCTCCATATGCTTCATAAAGAAATACTTATAATACATTTTACGAAAATTTTGACTACTATATAAGGCCTCGTGAAATTAATATTATTTTATACATCGGACAACCTCCGCCTTTTTTTTAACTAACTAGTGAGTAGGTTAACTCTAATTTATGCGCATCTAATATGATCCAAAGTACAGCATTTGAATATACTAATAATCAATAACTTTATCCAATTATTTTCATATTTTCATTTGTTTTAGAGTTTTTCTTTCGCAAATGTACATATCAGTTATTATGCAGGAACCATTCCGTGGATAAAAAAAGCTACTTATTAGCTACATATTAAAATAGATAATTCAAAAGCAAGAAGTGTCCTTTTTGTCCAGAATTCAATAATATGTAAAAATTTTATTGTGTAACGAAGTGATTTTTCAGTAGACTGTTGTCTGTGATAATAAGACCTAATTGGCTCGCACTTTCACTTTGGTACACCCTGTATCCTGTAACTTGGTTTAATGTGTATTTTAGAAACCGCTTTAAACAAAGGATTAATTTAGTTTATGTCAAATTCTCGGAAGAACAATTAGTTCTTACAATAATTGTTTCAGTCCGGTTTCTTTCTTTTTTTTCCAGGGTAACAGTAGTCGTTTTATTATTGTGTTTGGGGGGGGAAAAAAAATTTTTTGTGAAAGAAAATGGGGGGGGGGCCCGCGGAGAATAATAGAAATTTGGGGAAAAAAATTTTTGGGGCCCCCCACCCCCTTTTTTTTCCCCCCCCCGGGGTTATTTGAAAAACGGGGAGGGGGGGGAATGGAAGTTAAAAACTAGGGAGGAAAGCATTTGTTAAAAACAAAACCAATTCTAATTTTAAAATAATTTACAATATGAGAAATTTGTTTAAGCGTATTTCGCTGAATCGACTTAAAGAATTTTGCCCCTCCACATCAACAGCAAATTCTGTTACTTGCGCATAGGGTCACGTGACACATCGCGTCATCCGTGGAAACAAAACTACTAACACAACTTCAAAAAATCACTTCTCAAGTGAGAATTCACCTCGTGCAGTCGTATTAGTAAGCAGCTCCAGTCTTCGCTGTAACCAGGTAGTGGTAAGAATCGTTTTGACCTTTTTTATTCTTTTTGTTTTATTTGCATTTATCTTTTGTTCCATTTTGGCTGTATTATTTGCATTTATCGTTTGTATCCGATTGTCTGCTAATTGAATTCGTTGGAGATATTCGGGAACATTCGGGAATCATTAAGTAAACCACAGGTTACCTATTCTGAAACGAGCATCGGGAATACGCGGCTATTAAAATTTGTAATAAAAAATACGCCCGAGTGAAGGCCCTGATCCCTAGTGTTAGGAGAGGGACTTCACTAGGATTACGCGAAGAAACACGAAAGATAATTTGTGATTAAATTATGCTTGCCGTTGATGTGATAACCTCTAACTGTCACTTGTATTTTAGCTACTATCTGTTAACGTCATATCAATTCACGCATATCTCTGGCTTAATCAATTTAAGGGAAAGTTTGCATTTCAATCCTAGATAATAAAACTATATTGAACCTGCTACATGGGTAGATACCTCCCGGGAATTATTCCTCTATTATTCGTTGATGGTTATATATGGTAACCACCTCGATCCCTAGTGTTTGGAAAGGGTTGTCACTAGGCAAAACGCAAAGGCACACGTGAGGTCTCAGCAACTAGACCGTTGAGTGGGATCCGACGAAGTGTCCCTGAGTTCGAACTAACGTGAGATCCAATAAGTCCTAAGGAAGGATGAAGGAGGTAAATCTAACGATAGAACACATCCGTGACTAGTATGTATCGTTAACCACCTGTCCCTAGGTTGACATCCTACCGTAGTGTCACGCTAGTAACCCGTAACTACTGATACCTGGACATTGCTGCACCGACCGCTTGCCATAATACCGTTAGTTGCTTGATGTAGATAACAGTAGTAATAGATAACGTAACTTAGCTTGTTTTAACTCACCGCTTATTTTTTTGTGTACCTGCTTGTAGTAAACATTTAAAATTTTCTTTTCCGGAGAGTAATAGCATAGAGTAGATTCAATAACTTAACTGTGCTTGATATACCTGATCACCACTTTTCATAACCTCTTGCTTGATTGCTTATCTGGTAAATAGATTACTATTTACATTGTACAAATATATATTTCTTTTGTTGTGTACTTTGTTTTATTTTTTTTTGTGTTATTATTCTACTGTGAAACCAGTCTTGAATATAATAGAGTAAGTAAAGTTGATATTCAGATTGTTATTTAAAGCAAAGGTATAAGCAATATATCTGGTGGCAGACCGAAACACAATTTCGGCAGGTAAAAGTGAAATTGTCCATTTCTACGAAACCGACAACCATACACATCGACCCCTGGACATTCCGTTTCTTCACTGAGTTATCCTAGCTTCTATCATACCCCTGATAGAATAAAGTGGTGTTCCTACACTTTAAGACAGGAACTGGCTCTCAAGACTGTACCTAAATAAAAAGTTCAAAGTACCACTGTGGTACTGAAGAGTGCCAAAGTGACACGTTGTACAAAATACAACGTTTTGTTTAGCAAGACACGTCACAGTGTGTGCTCCATATTTTTTTGTGATCAAATGCCTTGTTCTTCCTATTATAGTAGATTTCGATTCCTCGTTACACGGCCGTGGCTACCATAAGGATCTGGCGTGACAAACACGTAAGCGTCCGAATCTAGGAGAGGCCAATTGCCTTGTTATTAATCGAAAAAAATTAGACGGTAAAACAATAAAAAAGAAAATGCTCCCGCTCTCTTCCTTTCATACTATGAAATAAATTTCTTCAACAAATAGCTAAGCAATAAGTTTTCAGAAAAAAAAGTTATACAAATCGCACACGTTAACAGAGTAGCGGTGGGTTCCAACAGTTCGTGAGACTTCTCACATTTTGTAACAGCATAGGGAAGTACTTACAAAATATGTTCGTTTTTCATTTTTACATCACATCGTTGAAAAATATACAGGGTTTTCCATTTGAAAAAATTGAAAAAATTCAATTTAAAAAACTTCTTAATTGAATACTAATTTTTGGCCACCCTGTACATTTTTAGGAAATGAAAATGAATCAAAAATATTAATTAGATGTCTCGTAACTGGTATTCACATAAGTTTTTCTTAAAACCCATAATTGTGACTGTGGTGATTTTTTTAATATCCATCTGCAGATGGCATTATTTCAACAAAAAAATTCATTACATCAAAGTGGTTGGGAGATAGCCAATAATAATATAGGAATCAATAGAGCCTAGAAAGAGGCTTCAAAAAATGTACTGATATACATAACATTCTATTTAAAAAAAAGACACTTGGTGCTGTAATTTCGTCTTGGCTCGCCCTGTATGCAGTTGTAGACATTTTATCTAGTTTACTTGCAATTTTTTAAACATTTTCTGTCTATCGTAGAACTCGAGATATCGGGGTCCGACGCACTATTGCCTCACCCTGTATATATATAGAGCATATTTCGTGATTCTGAACAACTTTTGTTAACAAAATTTTTGCCTACCGCTAAGCCTACTATGATTTTTGAAAATAATGGGAGTTTCCTTTTATCGCAGTAGGCCGGTGTTTTGGATGCGGACGACAATCATGTGTTAAATAAAGTCATCTTAATGAGCTGTACAGCTGATAACATTTTGAACTGAATTCAGCCAGAAATAAAAAAGATATAGGGGTGTTTCCACGAGAAGTGAATACACTGTATATGTAAATTCTAATTTTTTTTTTTAATCGGCCAAAAAATAAAGGAAGTACAGGCTTGTATCACATTTAAGCGCGACACTCTGTATAAATGAAAGAAAATTAACAAATCCAATTTATCTTTTGGTTGATTCGATGAAAATTAAAAACTGGAATTGTAAAAACGGATGGTTATATAGATCTGAATGTAGATTTGATTAGTATGGAAAATTGAACCTATGTACATACATTATAATACGTTGTCAGTAAAAATTATTGTTACTGATTATATTTCTTTCTACGTAATTTAATGGAAGGAATGGAAAAGCGTTATATATTAATTGAATTTGATTACACATAGAGCGATTTAGAGATGTTTTAAAAACGCCAAGATCCAAGTGACTTAAAAATTATTATCGAAAATAGTCATGCTGGCTAGAAGTCAGTGCTATGAACTTTTCAATTGACAAAGCTAATATATCTCGACGTTTTATAATATTTTCTTCCATAACATCTCTTTTCCATTCGACACAAAAGCACATTAAATTATAAGTAAATTTTGTTTATAGTATCTGGATATTTCGCCTCTGGCCAGAGGTTTTTTTAACAGAAAAGATCTTGACAACAACAAGTAATTTAGTTGAATCCAATTTGAATAATTAAAACGTCACATAAAGTAAAATATAATAATAATACGTGACCCATGACACGGTGGAATTGTTTATACTTTTTTTTTATTATTAAGAATAATCTTAAAAAAAACAAGTGTTAGCAAACCATGGAATTTGCTTATGTAAATAGTTAAAGAAATTTGCACAAATGCACACGTTTTCTACCAAAATGCTGTCCTGCATGGAATAAAATTTTTGAGCCTTGTAAATTGTAAATTCTTTAGTAAAGAGTTTGTTTCAATTTACTACCATTCGTTCGCCTAAATTGTAAGTAACCTATTTTAAGACTTACGTTTTTATGCATTATTTGGAAATAAAGAATTTATAAGCGATACTAAGAAACAGTAATGTTTCCATAAGTATAACCCTCGCCCATGCAGCTTCGGGGTTGTCTAATTTCTGTGGCGTTTATTTATTTATTTATTTGCAGGTCACGCAATTTTTTCCATTAAGTACTTGGCACTTGTCACAGTCGTTTCTTTCTCTTTCTTCAGGTATTCCAGTTCTTCTATTTAGTGTTTTGAATTTCTTTCTAAGGCTTCTAAATTTAACAGGTTCTCACTTCTGATTTTTTTTAATAATGTGAACAAAAAATACTTACTAAAAATTCTAAATATTTAAACAAGTAATTATATTTTGGATTGATCGGTATCAATCCAAAATCTATGGTAGATAAGACTATAAAGATAACTACCAATACGGCAATTTTTTTAAGTTAGGTAGCAATAATGCAGATTGGTAAAAAGTGCAACGTATCCGGTATACAAAAAGAAAGATTTTATAACGTAGGTAGGTTTTCTGTTTGTCTTATCAAGAAAGATTTTATTTGACTACTTTGCATAAAAATTATACTTGTAGCAAGACAATCGAATGTAGAACATTGTAGATTCATAATATAATACAGTAATATCCTATATAAAATATAAAAATATATATGCCAGTGAGCACAAGTTTTAGTTTAGCAACTCCCCATAATAAATATACTATTATTATTATTATTATTAGTTTTTATATTAACGTAGTAAAAAAGTTCAGTGCTTAGTTTTTTCCAAAGATGGCCAGTATGATCATACCATTTTAAAGCTTCATTGTGAAACTCAACAACTTCACTTTAGTGCCTTTATTTAGCTTAAAAGCAGTAGAAACAGTTTTTTTTCTTTGATTTTGTTTAAAATTATTACAAAGAATCCACTCATTTATTAGATTTTCGGCACTACACATATTACCTTTAAGAGTTTCTTTTTTAACATCAGATTCATAAAAATATAGTTTTCGGCATCTAATGAACATTTAACGAGATTCATGTAGAAAAATATGTCGTGTACATAAACAATAAAAAGCAGAGGTCTCAGGATAGACCCTTGAGCTACACCATAATGAATGATGATGACATACCACCATTTAAGTGAACAGATTGATAACGCTTAGATAAGTAGGGGTCGAGAGATGCAAAAGCGATGCCTCTTATACCATAGATTTCAAGTTTAGCAAATAGTGGCATTAGAAATTATTTCCAATGATTTCATCGTTTTGCATTAGAGGAACTGAAAATGAATTCAATTTATTTGTAAAAACATCTGAATTATTAATTTTATTTAGCTATATAAAGACACAACTAAATTAAACAAAAATCTGAAAATGTGTCCAATTATGTTTCTAAAATTATGTAATTGGTTACAAAAATGTTCGGTATTCCTTGCACCACGTAATGTTGCATACATGAAAAAATAATTCAAGCAAAAGGAATACATTAAATGCGCTTTTTGTAAAAAGACAACTGCAGATTTTTGGATCAATGGATATACTTATAAGATAAGAAAACGTCTAACGTTAAATGAAATGCAGTCAAGGTCCAGACTACTAGCACTATTTACTGAGATAATGAGTAATCCCATAAAAATGTGTAATTTAGTATAATTATGCAGAAATGATCTAACATTTAATAAGTGTGTTATTTAAAAATATATACGTAGGACTAGCCCGTATGCAATCATTTTAAAATTACCTTTAAAATACATCATTAAAAATTGTTAAAATGTGTACAGTATCAAATAATTGCGTATATTGATATATAGAATATTTTCTTTTAAACAATAATCATAACATGTTTATAATAATATTTTTTATTGATGTGATAGGTAGTTATCATATAATATGTTTATTTTTGGAACAGATATAAAAAGTATAAATAGTTCTCTTGGTAAAAGAATTCTGAGTATAGTACAAGTGCGGATCCAGGAGCCTCCTAAGGAGAGTGAACTTGACACAAATATTGAAAAACACCTAATAAGAAATGCCAAAAAATGCTGTGTAGGGAAAAAAGTAGGCATTTTGAGAAAATTTCTTTTTTTTAGATTAATTTCTATGAATCGAAGCAGTATTAAAACTATAGTATATTAGAGAACGTCGATTTTTGAATTGTTTTTCCTAACACACTCATTTTTGCCTGCTGAACATGATGTTCGAGTAAAAAAATTCCCTCTCGGCTATGCTTTTCGAGATATTGCAGTGTATTTATTCACAAATTTTTTAATTTATTATTATCCCTAGAAATTCTTTGGATACTTTTAAACTCCAATACATTTACATTAATAATATTGGCCTGTTATACTGGTTAAAAAATGCACCAAAATAGAACGTAACTTTACATAAATATCTGTAAATTTGAACACACAAGCAGGCTAAATATGAAACGGCTGATCGAATTGTAGCAACTTAGACAGTTGACAATACTGGAGTAATTAACTAGATATTCAAATTTTATTGAAATAATTTACCGCCTATATGAACTACGAGGATAAGAACCGTAAAAGAAGGGACATGCTTTTACAGCCAATACCCACAAAAGAAAATACTTCCTCTTTGCCCAAGCAACCAACATCCCTAGGTTCAGCTGATAACCTGCAAAACAGTTTGAAATATTGTGCTATATTTTGGTACATTCTCAACGAATATAGCATGCAAATATTATTACAGCCAATGTATTGGAATATTTAAACCCATTCCGAGAATAATCTAAAATTAGAGAATAAAAAATGCAATGTGATGTTGAAGAATGTGAAATTTTAGCACTTTGCGCCCCAATATCTCGAAAAGTATAGTTAAACGGGCATTTTTTATTCGAAATTTGTGTTCAGCAGGCAAAAATGGGTATGTTAGGAAAAAGTAAAAAAATCAAACGTTCCCTAATATACATTATCAAAAGTATTTATATTTAAGTGAATTTTCGAAAGATAATGTTATTACTGAAGCACCCCAGACCTGGGCTGCTTCATCGCGAATAAATTTCCTATAATTTTTACATAAAACTAAATTAGTCCCAAGCATTTATATCATTAAATTCCAAATTAACTATTACATAAAAAGGTTTAAATCATTTTCTTATAAATTTGGCAGGAAACGTATGCATTCAAACTATAGAGTCTAAATTACTCAGCTAAGTAAAAGAACACACAGTATTCATTTAATATTTTAAAACATTGACAAAACTGTACAAAATCTCAAAGCATTCTTTAGTCAAGAGGAAATAACATAAACAAACCAACGTAAACACGTAGGGTTGTAAGAGTTTTACTATGAAATTCAAATGCTGTAAACATAGAGTCATTATATTATTTCTCACCTAAATGCATATCGTGGGTAAAGCCAAAAACGGAGCGTTTGCCTATCTCCGTCTAACTTGCAGGCTCGGACCACGAATTCACTCGCGGGAAATCATATAAATACGCGAGCCGGCTTACGATCGTGGTCACATCTCTGACAGCCCCAAGCTATACGCTTTGGTTCTAACGAACCGGCTACAAAGAGATTGTCCAGCTCTACGTGGCAGACTCGTGCCCCACATCTGACTACCCCCAAGCTTTTAGCTTTGGTTCGAAAGAACCGGGTACGAAGAGTTTGTACGACTCTCTGTAATCTAGCTGTGCACTAGGTCGACTCGGACAGCCACAAGCCTATGCTTTTGTTCTGAGGAGTCGAGAAATAAGAGAGTGGCCCTGTCTTGCCGTTATAACTAGCGTTGAGTGCCGCGCTGCATTAGCGTGCGCTAGCCACCGACCCCGCCGTCGACATGGAGGCGAGTAACTCAGGCGTTACTCAGGAATCCGGGGGAGTGGGCTCCGCGGAACTCTCCGTGTATACCAGAATTGGTAAGGATGTCACCTAAATAATGATTATACTGCGTTGCCATTTGCTACGTACTTGAGTCCAGTAAAAAGATCATAAAAAATTAAGGCAATTTCTTTGTTTCGAGTAAAATGGCAACGCTAACCAAAGTACGACTCTATAGGCTTGGGTTTCGCGGTTTTTAACAATGTCTGACCGGTGGTACCACATGATTTATAGATAGGGCTTTTTTTGTTATAATGCACTGCTCATTACATGTTTACTAACAATTAGAACAGTCAATATTAATTCCGATAATCATTGGAACTTTTCCTTTATTTTTCAAGTCAGGTCTAAATAAGATAATATACCCAAAAATTTAATGTCCAGTTGAATCTGCAATATTTGTAACTTCATCAGAGTGCATTACCCATATGTGGATCAGAGTGCCGCTGTCGGATGAGACGGTGAGGCGCTGGCAATAAAAACATGCGGTTGTCTGGGCACGTACCTTGTCTCTCAGCAGGGGTCCGGGCCCAGCCAACCAGTATACACCGATTAATGATTTATGGCTACCGCTCCCATAAGCGTGCCACAACACAAGCGGCGACGGCCAAATTAACAAATCTACGGATTAGTTCGTTTCAGGTTGGTTAAGCCTTGATTGGCGGCCTGTAATCGACAACTCAAAATAATACGGGCAGTGCTCGTCAGATGTCGAGGTTCCGCATCTGCATCGAAAACTTAAAATAATACGGGCAGTGCGCGTCATATGTCGGGGTTCCGCATATGCATCGAATCTTCGTTGGCCAAGCGTCAATTGTGTTTGTGATACTGTTTATGGTAGCACCAGCCCGCGAATTCAAAACAAGGCATGGTTGTCGGCCTCTGGCCGGTTCATGTGACAGGGGACACTCTGTTCCACATACAAGGGAGGTTTCTCTTGCACCCATATGTAGAGTTCTACATATGTCATTTAAACTACGAAGCGGAAGTTTCCGCGCATGTAACCAGGTTTGGTTACATTGCAGGTTCAACTAGCTAAATAGCTATGTATTTTTCGTGGACGGTTGTCCACCGTATATGTAACAAGGTTTTGTTCATGTAAGTTTTGTAATCTATTTCTTGTAGACAGTTGTCTCAGTATAGAAATAAAAGGTGTACAAACGGTATTTGAGTTTCCTTGACTTATTTCTACTTTCAGGTACAAAAATGAATTCTAAGCACATTAATACTAATAAACATAAAGTCAAATCTTATATTGAGTACTCTTTTAAACAGATATCAGTGCAGTGCAGATTAGGGGTCATAATAATTACTACAGGTATACCAATTAAATTAAAGCAAATTAAATCTTATAAATGAAACAAAGTAATACCAAACTTTATAAACGTATCTGTGAGTTTACAATAACACAACAAATTTAGGGTCCTACCACTAAAACTAGACGATCACGAAAAAGGCCAATTAAATAAGTCAGTATTACCTGTCGCTTCACGACAGGTGAGACTTAGAAATAAAATAGAAATTAAACAATAAATATACGAGGGGGGTTGGGCCGTTACATTACCATCTTCAATATGATTTTTTAAATGGCGCAAGTGGGCAATTGCACCCATTGCCCCCCCCCCCCCCCCTTGGATCCGCAATTGTTATAGTATAATATATAATCGAGTATATAAAAAAACTAATTGTAATTATTGTAAATTACTGTCAAAAGCACACTTTTCATTAGATGAATTTTTTACCGGATTAAAATGTTAAAAGGTAGGTATGACAGTATTTTTCTGGTGCATGCAGAGCGATTAAAGTACTACAAAACCACCATTTTAATTATATAATTATTTAAATCCAAATCATTATAATGATTTTCTTTAATCTTACATTTTCCTTATTCTTATTATTATATAGTCGAATTTTTCTACCTCGTCCCTCCTAAATCCCCTAAGACTGTTCGAAGTAAAGAAAATTCAAGTTAAAGAAAATATTTCCAAAACGAATTATATATTAAGGGCACAGAAGCATATTCTGTTTACAGCATATACGTAACCAGTAGAGGGCCAACGTTTGTTTTGTTTGTTTTGTCCAGTTGACGGAACGTCATTTTTGTCTTGTTTTATTTTTTTAGTTATATTAACGTAAATTAGCGAAATTAATATTTATTTATTATTTATTAATGAGGTAGCTTAATAGTTTTCAACCTTTTTCTGAAAAGTTTTTCTCAACCTCTGGGGGCGGGGTCCGATCTTGTTGTCTCCCCTCTCCCTAGATGAATTTTGCATTTTCTGGCTTCGCCACTGGTTTACAGAGAATTTCGAAATGTAGAAATTCGAGTTATAGAAGTTTGATTGTATTCGTTTTAAAAATATATTTTATTTTAAATCCTGTTAATAGTTTTACGTGTTAAAAAGGCAAATTCTTTCTAGAATCTTTCTTAACACATTATTCAAGATCAGAAAATAGGTACCATTGTTTGATAGAATGGAAAACCCTTTTTCAATCCTTATATAATATTATCCAAACTAACGGTAGTAGCATTAGTTGCTGTTACATATTTGGTGTCGTATAAATTCAACAATTTGGAGTATTTATTGTTGACACAGCGTATGGTTAAGTGATAAAATTTCATTAGCTAATATTTTTCATTATTTTTTACCAGTACTTGTATCTGAGATGATAAAAATGATTCAAGGAAATTCTAATAGTAAATTTATGAGTATATATATATTTTTTTATTACTATACCGCAAGGTTACAGTGAAGGTAAACATTTATGAATAATTAATTTAATCGATTTTATTAAAATTAAATATAATATAAACTAATTACAGTTTTAATTTTATATATTTTGCATTTTTTCCATATTTTTGTTAAAAAAATATGTATATTTTAAATTGTTAGCCAAACTACAATTTCAAGATGTTTGAACGAATCAACAAGAACCTAAAGATAGCAGATGTTACTCTGCTCAACATCGTTTAAGCAATTACAGTCCCTGTATAGTATGGTCGGGGAAAGAACACCCACATAAAGAATGTGATTTCTGCATTCTATTCACAATTAATGGTAAATGAAATAAATTAATTAGTGCATGGAAAATTTATGTGATCGCTTGCATCCGCACCTACTCATTGGTAGAGGTATTATATTTCTATAGAGAGTCACAAACATATGTTTTTGCTGGGTTATGTCTTACACTGACAGAAATTGGGGATTTTTGACGCCTTCGTGGACAAGGTAGACCACTGAGAAATTTTAATAAAGAAATTTTCAACTTCTTGGAGCGGTATTCAAGCTGCTCGCTCACTGATATTGTATTCTCGGTCCATTAACAGTAGACAGTAATTTGGCGGACCAGGGGTCTACTAGAATCTACAAAAAATTTTTCCTGAACAGCAAAACCATAATATATACTTGAAGTAACTTCAAGTATATTATAAGAATTTGCCTTGCCTAAAAATTTTTTTGCAGACTCCAGTAGACCTCTAATTGGCCAAATTACTGTCTACTCTTAACGGACCTAATATAAGACGATTCAATCTTCCAAGGACAATGGTGAGTAGATGCCTAATTCTTGGTGAATGACATTTTTAAATTGCTTTTAGGTATGGGAAATATTTCGGCGCAATAATTTCCACCCCCTATCATTACCAGAGAGTTCAGGCTCTTGAACCAGCAGCGGACCACAATTTACAAGTAATATTTTGCCAGTGGATTCTTATGAATTTAAAGTCAATTAAACGCATTTTGTGAACTGGTGAATCAACTTTTATGCCCGATGGAATCCTCAATATCCACAATATGCATTCATGGAGTGAAAACAATCTCTGAAATGTGCAACGAGATTATTTTCAAACGAATTTTAGCGCCAATTTTTGGGCTGGGTTGATAAAAAGGGCATCTGATAGGACCATTTGTATTACCTGATCGTATACATACGGAGCATTATTTACATTTCCTTTTATTGACAACCTTCCAGTTAACTTACGTGACATTGTGAGTTTCTAGCACGATGGGGCACCCTCACATTTTGGCATCTACGTAAGAAACTTTCTAGATTATTTTTATCCTAGCTTTATGATATAAACCGTAAAATTTGAAGATGGTTCTGTCATGGTATAGGGCTGCTTTTATTGGAATGGCCCACTTTACAGAATATATTTTATCATGGATCAGCATGAATACTTCAATTAACTAGAAAATATCATGCAACCCTACGCAGAAGAAAACTTATCGGTACTTTGGAAAATCTAGCATGACAATGATCCTAAGCATTCTGCTAGAAGAGTAACTGCCTGACGTCAAGATAATCATGTGGAAGTTTTATAGTGGTCTCCTTGTAGCCCAAACTTTAACTACATAGAAAATCATGGATGATAGTTAAAAATCAAGTAGGGACGAAGAGTTTTCAAAATTTTGGGAATAATTTGACGGCATGAGGCAAGCATGGCAGACATTCCAGTAGAGACATATAAACGTTTAGTAAAGTCTATTCCTAGAAGATGCTTGAAAGTCATTGAAGCTAATCCAACTAAGCATTAATCATTAGATTTAGAGAAAATTAATTTATTAGAAAATTTATAATATTATTATTACGTTTCCTATTAGATTGCCGCTTAAAAATGTATTTTTTTCAAATAAAAAATTTTCCATATTTTATTTTATACAAAAATGAAAAATATACACTAACAGTAGTAACAAGCTGTGATTTTTTACATAATTTCAGAATAAGAAAAGATTGAATTATTATTTGCTGTCGTTTCCAATTAGCCTGCTGCCACTGTATATAAACACCACAGAAATTAGACAACCCTCGAATTCACAGTCGAAGTTGCACGAACGAGAGTTACACTGATGAAACAACGTGAACACACAACTATTTCCACCGACCTTGCTTATGCTGGAGGCGAGATTCGAACCCGCAGTTAGGATAGAAAGATCATCTGTCATGCACGCTCTATTTACTTTATATATTATTGGGAACATAACAACTTGTTCTGATGATACCTGCATAACGATGACAAAGACTGGACAGCTTTAAAAAATAAAGTAGAGAATGATCTACTACGCATCATGAGTTGGTTTCAAAATAGGCTATAAACCATTTATTATAGCAAAACGTATTATATGGGTTTTACAATCTATAGCAGATTTCTATCAAGCTATGATACCTTAAATATAAAAGCACACAATTTAAATATTGAAATAAGATCCGTTTGTGGAGAAGCGTAGATATGCCTCCACAATAGTCGTGTTTCGATACGAAAAGTTAATCAACAGTAGTTGCGGTCATTAATTTGATGGTAACTGAAGTGAAATCGGCGACTTCGGCCCGTCTTCTACCAGTTCGTACATCAGCGTATACGCAGAAGCTATGCAATCTCAGGGAGGATTGTGTAGGTCATACACCATTCTTGGGAAGGGATGTAAAGCAGTTGGTTCTTTGTCTATTAGATTAGATTGACAAGTAAAAAATTCCTCCTCTTTGATAGAGAAGATAAAAAACTTCCACATTGGGGGTAGCTCGTCTCCTGGCGTCGGTGATTGGCCCTAGTAGCGGAAATAGGCCATCTTTAAATAAATGAATAAAAAAAAGATCAGTTTTAAGTCTGTAGTATCTAGGAATTTTTATAGATAATAATATAACATGGGATGTCAATATTAATTATGTAACAGGGAAGCTAAGATTATTATTATATAGATTTAAACATTTACAAGTCTTTAACCTACGGTATGATAGCTTAGAGTGGTGCAACTAATAATCATTTAAATAATCTACAGATCATACATCTCAAGTCACTTATTGTCTGTGGATGAGGCATGGTTATTTTGAACATATCCCACATGTGTTCAATGAGATTGATGTCTGATAACATTGGTGGGACTGGAATTCTGTAATTACATGTTTTGCAGTGTATTGGTAATAATTGTTGCACGACGCGGATGAACATTAGCATCCAAGAAAAAAGTTCTTGCCGATGGCACCATGAAACTAAATCTCTTTTATGGTACTGTCAACATACACTTGAGCTGTCATAGTTCTCAACAATAAACAAGTCAGTCCGTATTCAACCTCTACGACCATCTGAAAATTTACTCATTTAAGTTTCATCGGTGAATAAGACAGAACGCCCTTCCTCTCACCAATGTAGATGTTCACGCGTCTATTGCAATCTCACTCGTTTATGATGTACGGTCTAAGAAACTCTTCTCAGGCTTTTTCTAGAAACTATACCTCGATCCCTCAAACGTTTTCGAATTGTTGTTATTGATGCACGTATTCCATTGGCACTGTCTAATGGATTTGCTATGTTTCTTGAGGTACAGCATATCTCTCTACTGCCAGTTAGACAAATGTAGCGCTCTTGAGCTGAATTGGTTTTCGTTAGACAGCAACTTTTAACTCTATCAGTTACTGATTCAGTGTTTTGATACCGTGAAACAAGTCTAGAGATGCCTCTTTGCGATACATTGAGTTCTTCTGCGACCTCGACTTGATTTCGACCAGCACGAATTATTTTAATGGCCATACTTCTTTCTTCGGGAGAGAACTTTCTTCGTAGTATGTTGTTATGAATTAAGGTTGTTTCTAGTTCACAATCAAAAATATATTAATGACAGTGACATATTTAATATAATAAGACAAACAATCTTTTTTGTTTTATTTGAAGTCAGCAAATGTCAAAAATGAGCACCGACAGTACCAGAGGGAGACACTACTTTCTTATTTTTTCTTCATTAATACTACTCTTCCAAATTATTTGACACATTTATTGAAATAAGTGTAATGGATTATTACCTAATAAAATATTAAAGAATAATATCAATTCAGTGTTACGTACCTAATTCGCAAAAATTATTCCTCGCGAACCTTTCTAGTTATTTGTTTTTCAGTTTACAATTATTGTTTGTATTTTGAATTATCTTACTTAAATATATTTACAAACAATTTATACGTGGACTAGCCCCTGAAGAGTTCAGAAGAATGAAAGTAGATATATTGTCATAATATTCATGGGTCATAAAAATTAAATTGTTTAAAAGAGAGAAATAAGAACAATATTTAAGAAATCAGCTAAAATGGCAATTACTTTGAGCGTTAATATCATGAAATGTAATAATACTGTGGTCAAATTTGAAATTTGTTGTTTCATATAACAATGAAATACTTAAAACGTAAAGAAATAACAAAATGTGTTGAGAGCCATGAGGCAAGAAATAAAAATATTAAGTGAACATAGTTATTAGTATTTTAGTTATAATGTTATAATATAGAAGTACATACCGTACAGATAATTGGCAAAACATTGTAATTAAAATAAACAAAAGTGAAAATGATGCATTTGAGGAAGCATGCAATCATCATAATTTATTTGAGGTCAGGCCTACAATATTCCCGTTTCAGGACGAAGGTATCAATTTGTTTATTCCTTTCTATTATGTATTCAGCTTTGTGGTATGATCCTTTTAAACAATGATTTATTCATGAATTTATGGCGAATAATGCAAGAAATGCATTTATGCTGTTATTAGTGCTATCGGATGAGACAGTCAAGAACTTCACAGATTCCTCCACCATGCTCACCTTAGCAAGTTTTAGCTATGAGGATGTTACCAGAAAAACAACCAGCAAGGTATCGTTAAAACCATTCCTGTTATAAAAAAGATCTTAAGGAACATCGAGTGGGCAGATAGGGACTACTGGGAATGTAAAGTCAGTTTGAAAACCCTGAGATACAAATTTTCTGCTAGTATTGCACAATTGATTCAGACATCCAGGGTAACTATGAAAAAAAAGAAAGGGAGGGGAAAAAAGTCAATGTCAGATAGAGATAATTAAAATATAGAGAAATTAATAGGAAAAAAAACTAATTCAGTTCAAGTGGACACATAAAAGGAAAGATTAGAATAGAGAAAAGGGTACTAGAATGTCCGTTTGAGATGATTATCTAGAACAACTTAATTCTAAACAAAGTAGTTGTACGAAGGTGGTGAGTTGGAAGAAGTTTGGAGAGTACGGGGGAGAGGAAAATCTCAAAGGTGAGCGTAGGAGACAGTTAGGGTTAATGGTGCATGCAAACCAGTGTTAGAGATAAGAAGGAACTTGGTATGTAACAAAACTTTGTAAAAAACCAGTGTCAGAACAATATTAAATTTAAGGAGTCAGATTGTTAATTGTTTCTTTAAAAGTTGGGAAATCATTATATGATCATTTGGTATTTACTCTTGGCCTAAATTTAATTTATAACGCCCTAGAACCGGCTCCTTTGAGATAAGTGTTTCATGCTCAAAGTAGATTAATCCAAAATCCAGGTTAATTTATTAATCTGGTTGGCGCTCAGCACAATTAAATCGAGAAATTGAGTAAGTATAAAATAAAAATAAATTATCAGGAGTAAGGTATCACAATATATATCGGACTAGGAATTTTAATTTTTTGGAGAAAATCATTTCTTGCGTGTGAAAATTTTCCTTTTTGACGAGTTCATATTTTTTCAATCTCAATATTTTTTGCTTCTAATACTAAGAACACTGTTATTTAATTCAATGCAGCTCTTGCTCCTAGACTAAGTAGTTGTTTTAATAGTTTCTATGATAAAATGTATTGGAAGTGTTGTTTTTGATTCATTATATTTCTAAAACTTTTATACTAGCACATTCAGATAAGAATGTCAGTATAATATATAAAAATCTATAGGTATTATTATCATGTTACGTTGGAAAGAATGCTTTTGTAATACCCAATAATTTTTTTTCTAGAAAGCTTAAATACGAAACAATAATGTCAGCTGTTTTAACATTATTTATTATTCGATTGTAAGAAGAAAATTATAATTTTTTTTTATTATATTTATTTTAATTGAAAAACCCGTTCGTAATCATTTTGACATAATCTAAAAAGAATATCATGACAGTTTGTTTCATTTGTTTGTGGTATCTATTATTTTGTTTATAATTGCTTATCGTCCGAAAAGTATTTTTCGTCCTAGGACGAAAAGTACTTTTCGGCCAGAAAAAGTAGTCGCCTAGCAACCACAACAAAAAATAATATTAGTTTTTTTATTGAATTGATGGTAGCCGAGTGGGTAACGCACTTATAGCTATTTACTCGGTACCAAATATCGATGGTTTGAATTTATCCCGGAGTAAGTTAGAAATGTTATTTGTATTTTGTTTCGGATTAAGATGGGAGAGAACTGTCGATACTCTAGATGTGTTTTGGACTCTACAATAAACTGTATGGCCCGTCTCTACTCAACACAGAATCCTAGGATTTTCTGGGAGTTATTTCGGTGACTTGAGAAACGGTTAAAAAACATTTAAGAAATATTTAATTTGCCTAGTGGAACAAAAAAATATTTCGGAACACTTGTGGCATACATTAAAATTTGTAATATCCTTAACTTTCTTGGTGCAGTTTCGGTACAGTGTATCCCAGGATGGAGTATAGAGCATCTGCACACGACGTCACGTTTTCAAGGTCGCCGCTTGGAGGATAAATTAATAACAAATCATAACCTCACTTCAGTTTCTTGTAATATTAAAATACCATTGTACTTATTTAATAACTTTTTCAATTTTTGTCACCTTACATTTTCAATCCAAATGCCAAGTTATTGTGTTGTGGTAGGTTGTGGAAATAACGTGGCAACAGGCAGTGTCAGTTTTACAATATAGTCAACTGGCGTGTGATAATAATCACTACATATGATCAAATCCAAATTTTCTGACGCAGCAAATACAGGAATACGTTCGCAATTAAATATCACCACCAATCATCAAACTATTTATGTGACTAAATGGAATTTGAGCTTATGGCTTTTTTTTTGTTTTACCTGCATAAAGTTAGCCACGCCCGTAAGGTCATGTGCCGCAGATGCTCTATTAGTACACTGAAAAACCGACAAAAACTTTTCAAAAAATTTTTTTAAGGTACAACCACATGGGACCTTCACAGAATAATAGATTAGGCCCTTGTCCATCTAAAATGGCCAATTACAACATTTTTTGGGAGGTCCAACTTTTTTTATTATGAAAAATGTCATAAATCTGTCAAAATAAATTTTTCGTACTTTTTCACACATCCCTCACGATATCTCCGGAACCAATTGAGTTAATCAAGTTTTTTTTTTTTAGTCGATAAAGGAAACGTGAGCGGAGGTGACTGAATTAATTTAGTCTTTATGGAAAACCTAGTTTTTTTATAAAATTAGGTAATACTTTAACATTTATTTTTCTTGCAGTATTTTTTTTCAGTAAGCGAAAAACTTTTTTTGTTTTAAGGAATTTTGCCACAGTGTATGCACATGGAATAAAATTAACACATCAAGGAAGTTTTAAAAAAAAAACGCAATACTCTACGATTTATACGTTTCAAGTTATTGTTATTTGAAATTAAGTTTCTGCGGGCAGGATATTTCATGAAGCTTCGCTCCCCCGGTTCTACTGTGCTTTAATCAGAGTGCTATGCGTGTTGTGGGTGCATACTATAAAGTATTATTTTTGACATATCTTTAATAGAAATTTTATTTTCATAACCACTAAGAAGGTTTTACTTATCATTATTTACATTGCACATTATTTAAAATCCATTATATTTATACATCAAAACCTAAAATTGAATTGAAAAAAATACGAATTAATTATTTATTTTAAAATATAAATTTAAAACTTGTTATAAAAATATTTTATCTAACCCCGTTATGAAATGTCAAGTTTTAAATGCATTTTTGACGTTACGAAACGTCACATTTTTCATAACTCAGACCCATTACATAACTGAGTGATGTAATGAATTTTTACGTAACTGTACTGTGTTTTACGTAACTATGTTTGGAACCGCAAAATAATAATCAAAATAAATTGCCATTTTGTACTTAACACGTTATGAAAAGTAATTTTATTTGACTCATGTAATTTGCAAAACTCGCTCGCTCCGCTCGCTCGTTTTGGCAAATATTACATTCGTCAAATAAAATTAGTCTTTTCATAACTGGTTACGTAAATAACTATTAAAAATCCTCAACGTCGGAATCTAAAAATATCTGGACAGTTCCTTGGTTGCAGCAGTTTGCATATTTGCACTCACTGCAGCATTTCAAACCTTGAGCAAAACAGGTACATCTGTTGTTGTTACAGACTCTTTCGGAACATTTTATTGACAAACTTTGCCTTACAATATCGAGCACAGGTTCTTGACTAGAAAAAGTTGCCTTCCAAACATTTTCTTCAAATGTCCAACAGTATCGAGTTGTATCTTCCAACTGCATGTATTGTATATGGCTATTGTACCAAATTTTTAATTGATACAGACACCTAAAAAGAAAATAATTACATGTAGGTGTGTTGTTTCTTTTTTAATAGGTATGGGCGATCTAGAAAAATAATTATTACCTTTTTAAATGTTGTCTAAAAGCATGGTCAGTAGAAGGCAGCTCAGAAGCTGGCCGATTTGTACTTGTTGTTAAGTCCCATCACAGTTCATTTAGGGATTTTATATTTTTGTTTTTATTCTTATATAAATAAAGCGTATATTTTACCCCTAATTCCATCGCTTTATCCTCTGACAGAAAAGGAAGGTTTTCTAAATCTTTTAAATTATTTAAATTTTTATATAAAACATCGAATGCCGTTTTCTTCCCTATTTTATACATGGCATTAGTTGTGTCACAACCAGTTAGGCAATGAATCGTTAATAATTTCTTGCAAATTTCCTCTCCTAAATTTGCCACAATATTGTTAATTGACAAAAAATGTATATTCTTACTATGTCCTAATTGTATAAATATATTCCTTTGGGACATATGTATCTGGTGTTTCACAGTAATAATGTAAACGCAAAATCAGGACATCAGTATCAACAGATTTTACCAGAATTGTATTACCTGATTTTAATTCTGATAACACAAAATAAACATTCCATTGTTAAGCACTAAATAATATGTAAAACTCAATAAAAATAATACTCATTCGCATTCACATTACATAAAGAAAAGTTTGTTTCTAACTGGCAATATAATATATGTATAATATAAGATTACTTGTATTGAATATCTACATTCTACACACTTGAGTGGCGCCGCGGTGAGGCGCATCTAGGATCGAAAAACTCGTAACTTCAAATAACAAAATCTCGAAAACTATAAGTCGTAGAGAACTGACTTTTTTTTTTAAGAAAAACTTCCTTGATGTGTAAGCTTTATTTCATACACATATGGTATGACAAAATTCCTTAAAATAAAAAAAGTTTTTCGCTTACCGAAAAAAATGCAGCAAGGAAAGTAAACGTTCCAGTTTTACCTAGTTTTACAAAAAAAATTAAATTTTCCATAAAAACGAAATTAAAGCAGTGACCTTCGCCCACATTTCCTTTATCAATTAAAAAAAAATACATATAATTATCTCGATTGGTTCCGGAGATATCATGAGTGATGTGTGAAAAAGTAAGAAAATTTAATGTTGACAAATTTATGACATTCTTCGTAATAAAAAAGTTTGACCTCCAAAAAAATGTTGTAATTGGCCATTACAGATGGCCAAGGACCTAGGCTATCATGCTTTGAAGGTCCCAAGTGGTTGTACCTTAAAAAAAATTTTTTTCAAGAAGGAAGCTACTTTTTCCCCGTTTTACGGTGCACTATATTGAATAAGGAATACTTTTTTTATTATTGTGTCTACGAGAAAAGCTATTCTTTAGAAAGATTTTAACGTATCATAAAAATATCTGATCATTTGTTAAATTGGACTGGATTTATTCAAATAGTTCAAAAGAGTTATTTGGATTACGACATTATTATGTTAAATTGTTAAAATTGAGCAAACATGTATTTATTTTTATTTAAGTACGTTTTTCTACGTTCTAAAAACTAACCATAATCTTAATAGTATTTTGAACTTTTTGACTAAACCTGCATGCAGATATTAGTCTTGTAATTGCCATTCATTTATTTAAAAAATGTTTCTGATTTTTCGTTTGTTAACCAATATTTGTAAAGAATATCTTTACATAAAAGTGTTAATAAATAATATTACAGAATTGTGCAAAATGAATGCAAACTAATTGTTACTTTAGTTTTGCATTACTCTCATTGGGTGAATGCAGGCATCAAGTTAACCTACACACCTTTAATTTTGATTAACCCTTCTCATACAATAGTGCAAACTTGTTATTGTTAGATATAAGATGAGTAAAAACTAATAGTTAGTATAATTTTTGACTTCTCTAATTGGGTGAGGACTTCATCAAAATGGCCTCACCTACCGTAATCAATTTCAAAGTTAGTGCAAACTGCTATTATACATCATCCTTGTAAATGTATAGGTATCTTCCTTGATCTAAGTAAAGCATTTGACCTCGTTTGTCATGCCTCTCTATTAAATAAACTGGAGAGATATGGCGTGCGCGGTCAGTCGCTGAACTGGTTGAGGAGTTACCTTTATGGAAGAAAGCACTATACTGAAATAGATCATAGCAAATCAAATATTTTACAAATGTCAGTGGGAGTTCCGCAAGGATCAGTCTTACGGCCCTTACTTTATATAATTTATGTAAATAGTTTTAACAGCCCAAATTCAGTAATGTTTGCTGATGACACATCCTTACTAGTTAGTGCAGCTAATACAAATGCCTTAGTAACCATGGCTAATCAACAATTACGCGAAGGACATACCTGGTTCACTGCTAATAATTTATTGTTAAATGAAAACAAATCCAAATTCATGTGTTTCGACACTAGTAAAGTTAATTTTGACTACAGCTTCCTCATAAAAATTAATAAGAGTTCAATCGAACAGGTCAAGTCAACCAAATTCTTGGGGTTGCATATATCGGCTAACTACTCATGGACTGTGCACATTAATGAAATTTGTAAAAGGTGGCTCCAGCTTGCTATTGCTTAAATCAACTACGAGAGGTGGTCAATCAATCAGTTCTGATGTCTTACTACTATGCATACTTTAACTCCAGTATTAATTACGGAATCATAGTTTGGGGTTCATCGCCGGAGGCCACGCGAGTTTTCAAATTACAGAAAGAGCTGTGCGCTGTATAGTAGGGGTAAATAGGAAAACTAGTTGCAGGGATATTTTTTAAAAAATTAGGTATTTTAACGCGTCCAAGTCTTTTTCTGCTAAGTTTGCTACTTTATGCTAAATCCGAATTAAAAAATCTAAAAAAAGCTCAATTTCAACCACAATTATAACACAAGATGTGTAGGCACTTTAGAAATTCCAAGTCATCGTTTATCTTTATATGAAAGAAGTCCTAAATTTTTGGCTATAAAGGTATTTAATAAACTGTCAAATTCATATAAAGAACTCAGTGATAGGGAGTTTAAAACTAAAATTAAATCTGAGCTAAGAAGTAGAAGCTACTACTCTTTAGATGAATATATGAGTGAGGACTTTTAATTAAAATTAAAATTTTTGTGACAATCTTTTATTAAAAGTAAAATTTTAATGACAATATTTTATTATCAATACAATAAATCTCATTTTAATATGTAAAGTTATTTTAGATTTTATATTTGTTTTGTGTATAATTGTCTGTTCTGAAGTAACTTCTGACTTCTTATTTAGTGAACATGTATACATTGTTTTGATCCCCGTACCTGTCCTATATCATGTAAATGATCTATTGGATGAATAAAGTATTATTATTATTATTATTATTATTATTATTAACACTAGGTACGGACAACTTGACTGACCCAATAACCAGTCTTTGATGAGAGTCTCATAAACAGTGGTAGCAAGTTGCAAAAGTTCATGGAAAATTGTAAGCCTCACTTGCAGAACTCGGAAAATGTATTATCTAATAATATCGGCAGTAAGGCAATGCGTAAATGGTTCTCATTTTCAACATTTATTGCCATAATTACAACTTACTATCACCGGCACGGATATAGCTAAGTTAAAATGATGGACACAACTTAGGAAAACGGCACAAAGGAAACACTGATAGGAAGCCAGTCGCTCGTTTGTAGCTGCAATTAAAATACCCGTGTTTACAAGGCGACAGGCCTGATGAGCACTAACAAGTCCGAAACACATAAACACCCGGTTTGCATCCTTTATGCGGGCCTCGCCCGTAATATTTCTTGCTTATTATATATCTTCCCCTGTTTTTCATCCCTTATTATTTAAATCCTTGGGTCGGATTTTTCACACAAATAGCTATACTTAATTGCTCCGTAGCAATATTGTCAATCGCTCTCTAAACACGGTGTCTTTCAACTACAGCCAGAAATGAGCGACCCTCTTCGTGTCAGTGGTTTCCTTTGTGTCGTTTTCCTAAGTTGTGGCATCGTTTCAATTTCGCTATAGCCGTGCCGATGAGGACTAATAAGTCCAAAATACATGTGTCCACGATTTGCGTTATACGGGTCTCAACTATGATATTTTTTGCTGTCCATTCTTGTCCGTATTCCGCTTTACTTAATACGTCCAAAAGGCCCATTGTTTACATCTTCTTTCAATAAGATGGGTGTAAATTAAATATTTACATAACAAGAAATTACTTTTGACGTAAGCTCCTTTCTCGCGAAATAGGTAAGGACAACTACTAATTTGCTCCTTCACTTCTGCTAGCCTTGGTTTATGAGACGACTTGAGCACACATCGTTTGCATTATTTGTTTATAGCGAAAATGTAGCAATTGTCCTTTTTAAGCAATCGTTACTTAATTTTATTGATTTATGAGAGTAAAACTATTCTCCCGACTTTATATTTCGTTAAACTACTATAAGGATGTGCAATCTACAGAAAATTATAGATTTACGTATCGATCCGGATCAGTCCGGGATCTTCTTATACAGGCTTTTAGGAACAGCTATAAAAATATCAACGTCAGGTATTAGAAAAAGTTGTTATTCAGTTTAGGGAATGAATAAGATACGTTTTGAAAATAAAACAATAACACGTAATAACGTCATTCAAATACGTATAGGTGACGTAATACAAAATTCATTCTTGCACAGGTACTTACTGTAATATAAGGAATAAACAAATAGGTGTAATTTATAAATAACAAAATAAAATAAAGTAACAATCGAATTACGAAAACGTTTTAACAATAACAAACTGAACCGGTAGTGACATCAACTTTTTTCTCTTAAATGGATTGACTATATTTTTTTATGGTTTCTCATTAAGCATAAATTTCTAAGTGCAACAGTTTTTTTCAGATTTTAAAAATTAAAAAAATAAGTGAGATACGAACAATTTTTTAATTTTTTCAAAATGGCCGCGTCAGATGAATGCGATGTAAGAAAATTACTAAGTAGGCTATGGAAATTATTAGTAAGATTGTAAACTTGTCTGTAAAGAAGAAAATAATTGTTTGAATTACTGACAGGTACCAGTATTTTTAGGTTTTTTTTTCAAAAAACGGAATTTAATTTTCATTTTCATTTCCGTAGGGGTCCTATGGAAATTTTTTTAATGGAACTGTGCTATTTTTTTTATTAATCAGAAATAATGATTCATAAACTATAATTTTTTTCGCCATTAATCATTTCCTGAATTCGCCTTAAGGTCATAACAAGCCTTCATGAGATCACTTGCTTTGGTAATTCGGTCTCGTACCAGCTCATGAATGTTCCTTAGCCATTTCACCAACATCATCGGCGTAGTCACATCACGCAAGCCGGCATCTGTTTTATTGTTTCATGAATGGGAGCCCTGTATGCCATAAGGAAAAGAGGTCTTATTTTCAGGCCCTCCATCATTTTTCTTAAATCTTCTTTTTCTCCTGTCGTTTTCTTTCTTGTTCATCGTTTTAGGCTTGTCGTCTTTTTTCTTGTTCTTCCTTTTCTTCTTGTCGCTTTCTTTCCTGATCTTCCATACTTTGTCTTTGTTCGTCTTTCTCTTCCTGTCGTATTCTCTCTTGTTTTTTTCTTCATGTCGTCTTCTTTCTTGTTCTTCCTTCTCTTCCTTTCGTCTTCTCTCTTGTTCTTCTTTGTCTTCCTGTCGCATTCTTTCTTGATCGTCTATGACTTTTCTCTGCTCGTCCATCCGTTGTAACAATGCTGCAAGCATCTCCTGTGTTTGCTTCTCCGCCATACTTCTTGTTGTTGGCATTAACTCACAACACGTAAATCAACTTCAGAATAAAGTTTATTACACTATAAAGTCCGTAAGATGTTGATATCACTCAAATTTAACAATGAAATTAACTCAGTGATAGTCTTATTTAGAGTTTGTTACTTTTGTATTGACAAAATTCATTTACCTCCACTAATGATGCAATGGAATGTTCTAGAACTTTCACGAAATGTCACTATTAGGTCTTGTTTTGAGTTCCCGTAAACATAGTTCACGTATCTTCTGTGATTTCCAAATCGAATGTTCTAGAATTTTCACGAAAAATCACTTATAGTCTTGTTTTTAAGTTTATAACACGTTCCCGTCGACACAATTTAAGTATCTCCAGTAGTTTTCAATGTTCCAGAATTTTCCCGAAATTGCACTAATAGTCCTATTTCTCAGCCCACAACACGTTATTACTAGCGGCACTCGCGTATTTGCAGCTATTTTTAAATCGAATGTTCTAGAATCTTCTCAAAAATTCACTTTAAAGTTACTATTCAGTCCAGAAATATCCCTCCGAACACTGTCCAGTAGCTTCATTCTCCGTGTTACCACTAATTCCTGAGAAGAACACTGTAGAACCTTTTCGATATTCCAGAAATTTCTCTTCCAATCCACTTCCGACATTAAATTGTTACGTGTTTGCTATCCCCACAAACACCTGTACTAGTGGATTCGTTGACTGAAAGTCCAGGTAACACTTACTCACTACTTTATTGACTAATTAATAATTAACAACAATAAATTAACGACTTTCTTAACTATAATCACAATTAAACAATTAAAGTCTCTTATTTCATCATTACTCGTTCTCTTTCAACTTAAGAGTCTCGGCCCACCGTGCGTATTATTTATACATCCATTCACACGGTCTAGAACATTCCAGAATATTCCCGGCCGTTCTCGTACAATTCCAGTCTCATCTAACCAGTCTACACAGTCCAGTGGCGTAACAATAGAAACTCGTACGAAACGTATCGTTTGTTCTTATGAGAAAACATTAGAAAATATAAGAATTTGTGATTATTGTAAAGTATACATGGCCTACATTATTTTATATTTTTAACACTTTATTATTACACGACCGTGTACACCAGTACTTATATTGTACAACTACAAAAGTACTTGAGAAATTTGAGTAATTTGGAGCAAAGTACCCTTACTAAATGTACTACTTTTCAAATGTACTGTACTTGAAATGTATGAGTACATTTGTGTAGTACCGGGACCAAATCAGCAAAAACGCATCAGAAAATTGTTAAAAGTGAAAAATTCGCCACATTTAGTGACATTGTTCCCTGTGCTAGTGATAGAGACACGCTTCAACCCCCTGTGAAAAAAGACACGTTATTTAACCCCAAATTATCGATCAAGGACGTTCCTAATATTAAATTTAAAAGTAGGAGCGCGACAGTGCTCAACACCCAAGTAAAAGTTAAACCTGACAACACAAATAGTGATAGTGAAATTGACACAAAGTGTGATAGACGGAGACAGGGGATAGACGTGAAGTCTATTAAAATTAAAAAACGCAACTCTGACAAGTGGTCTACAGTAAAACCTCGTTTGTACGATATTGCTTTGAAATCAGGAGGTAAGAAACACAGTAAAAAATCCATAACAACATTAGTTGGCTTCGATACAGCGTTGGAAACCGGCAAAAAAACTAGTGCAAAAAACAGAACCTTTGCCAAAACAAGAAGCCCTGCACGCACTCTATTTGGGTGCGTACGAAGTGGAAATGGCCGCTTCCGGCGGAAGTGCGCCCCCAAGCGCGCCACCAAGTCCGCCTCCTGGTACGTCACAGCAGTACCAGCTGCCGCCCTCAAATATCCCTGTGGACAAGGACAGGTCTCTGACAAAAGAGCGCGAGCTCTTGGACGCCAGGGCCAATCCAACTAATAAGTATATTAATAACACTCCAGCTATTAGTACTGATCGCCACGAAACGTCCACCGGCGACTTACAGATGGAACTCGATGAAATTTCATCAAATAAAACACCCCCAGAAGGTTTTATCCTACCCAAAAAGTTTACAAAAATTGGAAAACTCCTCAACAATAGTACTCCGCCCACACCCACGTCTAACCAGTTCTCCCAATTACCAATGGTTCACGAAACTAGTGACTCAGCTGAAAATATTAGGCGAAAAACTGTCACAACAATTTCTAAACCTAAGCCAAACACTGAACCGCCGCCGAAGAACCCACCGTTGGTCCTAAAAGGGGTCCCTGGTAAACATGCAGACTTTATGGCCGAGATAAACCGCCACGTCAAGCTAGGATTTCACGTCAAATTTTCGCAAAACAGCACGCTTCTTTACTTATATGACAAAAATGAGTTTAATAAATACAAAGAAAAGCTTAATAATAGTGAAGTTGAATATCACTCCTACACATCTAAAAGCGACAAAAATCATGCCTTCGTACTTAGGGGCCTACAGGGCGACCCCACAATAGAGGACATCCGAAATGACATAACTGATAACCATGAAATTGAAATTTTAAATATTTTTAAAATGAAAACGAGGAAAAATCCACTATACCTTGTAATTACGAATAAGAATATCACTCTTAAAAAGCTGCAAAATGATATAAAGTATGTATTATTTACAAAAATTTCATGGGAGCGGCGTACAAATGACAGGTTAATTTCGCAGTGTAGGAGGTGCCAAATGTGGGGGCACGCCACAAGCAATTGCCACCGAACCGCACGTTGTGTCAAATGTGCCGGGCTCCACTGGACGAAGGATTGTACAAAGGCTATGGAAACCACCCCAAAGTGTGCAAACTGCCAAGGGCCACACACCGCCTCTAACTTGGAATGTCCTGTTTACATCTTTCGATCCAACATCATTAAACAGAACATGGAAAAAGAAAATGAAACTCAACCGTCCCCGAAATATGTAGCAGCACCGCCCCCGACCACCAACGCCTGGAGAGACAGACAACAACAGCAGCCAAGTAGAGAGCAGTCAAAAGAAGCCAAGCAAAATACAGGAAATGTCCCGACACACTCGACACGGACCACGCAACAACAACAACAATCACCCAGACACACAGCTACGACGGACGGACACTTTACAGACTTTAATACTCTTACTAAAGAACTCGACGATCTCAACAATATGATCAACCTAAAAGAGACTATAAAAGCGATACAGCACTTAAACAGCTTGCTTCGGGCCGTAACAGAACCAATGCAGGCAATTTCTGTCCTTCAGGATTTCACAGCAAACATACTACCGAATTATCAAATTCTTAACTAATTGCCTGTTATGGAACTGTAACGGCCTGAACAGCAAAGCCAACGAACTGAGACAATTTTTGTTAGACAATAAAATCGACATAGTACTACTTACGGAGACTAACTTAAAAACAAAGCATAAATTTAAAATTAAAAATTATTTTACTTACAGGGCCGACCGAATTGGGAGGCGAGGTGGAGGCGTAGCTATCTTGGTGAAGAAGGACGTTCCCCACATACCAGTCCCCCCTGCAAACACGTCTATCGAGAATGTAGGCATAGAACTGGGTGACGGGACCACTCTGATTGTGGCCTACAACCCGCCCAGGAACCGAATCACAGAAAACGATTTAAACACATTATTTAATAAAAATAAAGTCTTAATTGCAGGTGACCTGAATGCCAGACATGTCGTCTGGAGAAACAGGCGCGGCAATGCCAATGGTACCGTCGTGCATGACTATGCACTCAGGGAGGGTATTGCAGTCGTATCGACCAATACACCCACACATTACCCCGAAAACAACAGCACACCAACATACATAGACATTATTCTAAACAAAAATTATTTGCGAGATATTGACTTGGTTTCTCGGCCCGAACTAAGTTCGGATCATAATCCTATCACTTTCAGCCTTCACGAAGTTGACCGGAATGTACTACATAGAAACATTTTTAATTACAAAAAGGCTAACTGGGATAAATACAAACACCTCATGAATTTATACACAAATATTAACCCAAATATTAACAATAAAGATCAGCTTGATAGTGAGATAAATATTCTCACTAATAATATTATAAATGCTCGACGTAAGTCTGTTAAAGAATACAGGGTGGGCCCCAGAGAGGACGATATCCCAGTTAGCCTTAAAAATTTAATAGCTTTCAAAAATAGAGTACGCCGAAAATGGCAGCGAAACCACAGACCGGTCGACAAGAGAAGGCTAAAAAATCTACAAAATAATATTAACAACCGGCTGGTTGAATATAAAAATAAAGAATGGAACGAAAAGGTGGCCAAGCTAACGGTGAAGGACAACTCCCTGTGGACGATGTCAAAAATGCTTCAACGAGGTGATAATCAAATCCCCGTCATTATTAGTAATGGACGTACGTCCTTGTCCGACAGGGAGAAAGCCGACGCCGTGGCTGGCTACCTTTTCGAAACATATAATGCTAAACCGAATGAGACCGAGCACCAGGTCAATATTGACGCAAATATGGCACACATCCCTACATACACTCCTATCCCCCCACACAAACTCGCAAAACTCCTCACATCTCCTAGTACACTTAAATCCATACTGAAAACACTACCTAACCTCAAAGCCCCAGGTCCCGACACCATCCCAAATCTATTATACAAAAAATTGCCACACAAAACCATAGTCCAAATTACCTACATTATAAACGCGTCGATACGCCTACAGTATTTTCCCACAGCGTGGAAAACGTCAATTATTGTGCCCTTCCTGAAGCCAGGTAAGGACCCCGTTTTACCATCTAGCTACCGCCCCATCTCGTTGCTTAACACGCTGGGGAAGGTGGCGGAGAAAATTCAGCTCATAAATTTAAATAAATTTATTAACAAACATAATTTACTACCCAACATACAATTTGGCTTCAGAGAAGGGCACAATACCACGCTGTCGTTGTGCAGAGTGGTGCACGACGTCACCGAAGGCTTCAACAAAAAACATTGCACTAAAATGCTGCTCCTGGATATCCAGAAGGCATTCGACAGTCTGGCATGCAGGCCTCCTGCATAAATTGCTTGAGCAGCATAAACTTCCTGTTTATGCTGTGTCCTTCTATAAGTCATACCTAGAGGATCGACAATTCTCTGTTAAAATCAACAACACCCTCTCCGGCTCGCATCCAATAAGGGCGGGTGTGCCCCAGGGGACGGTGCTGTCTCCAGTTCTATTTAACCTATATGTCGCGGACATCCCGACACATCCACTTACACAGACTATTATGTACGCGGACGACACGACGATCTACTCCCAGTCCTTCTACGCCCAAACCGCAACCACCAAGTTGCGGTACCACTTGGACAACATTGTCAAGTATCACAAGGACTGGAAGATAGTAATTAACGAAACAAAAACAGAGACAATCAACTTTACTAAGAAATTCACAAACATACGGACTTTCACACCACTTACCATAAACAATAGAGTTATTGAGGAGACTAAAGTTGTTAAATATCTTGGGGTCCATTTGGACCAGCGGCTTTCTTTTGAGCCGCACATTACTAAAACCTTAAATAGGGCCTACATGGCATTACATCGGCTATATCCGCTCGTTAACCGACGGGCGGTGTTAAACACTAAAAATAAGCTACTAATTTATACCACTATTATTAGACCCATATTAACATATGGATGCGTCGTCTGGAACAGGATGTCCGACACACAGTTCGGGCGTCTCCAGACGACGCAAAACAAACTTTACGTCTCCTCACTAACTCTAATAGATACATAAACATGCAACGACTCCACGAGACAGCTAACTTACCCTACATTAGAGAGTACATCACACAAACGGCACAAAAATTTTTTAGACATAACATACAACACTCAGTACTTACAGCACATATTACAGACATCAGACATTACCACGGCCATCAGCACACCCACAAATTAATACATGAAAACCTCCCGATTTATTACGAATAACATTAACACTACACACAAAACGACAGACATAACAAACTACCCCTTTTTACCACCATCCTACATACCTAAAACCTAAATCTTTCTTAGATAACTACTCTTTTACCTACCTACCCATTTCACACACACATTCTAAATTCAAAATTTTCTTAAGCAGGTTTTTTCTTTAGCTTTTTCCTGCAAGACAGACTATAACGACATTTATAGTATTTTTGTATTCTTTTAATTATTATAAGCCATGGCAAATCAATTAAACATGCTTTAATTTTACAGGAAAGCATTCATCTCTACCCCTAACAACGAAAGGGGTACTGCCAAGCCACCAGGGCCATAACACCGGCCGGCTGCATAGGAATACCCAGCTTCTTATTGTACCCCATTCAAGTTGATACAATGTATTTAATTATTAATAAAGATTTTAAATTGGAATTGGAATTGGGACCAACTCTGGTGGTTACCGATGCTAAATGAATAATTTAATAAAATTAATATTGTATAAAAAATTAAAATATCAACAGTTCTACGGAAGTATCTATGAATATCATCATGATACGATATCATATAAACAAATATGTATTACGTTTCGAGGTTCACGATATTTGTATTTTATAACAGTTGCAGGGAAATATTTTGTACTATTAATTTGTTGTTTTATACTAGCTGTTAAAAATATCCTGTGCCTATTCTTCTAACGTAGGCACAGCGAGGCTTTTTTTTTTGGATAACTGTATTTTTTAGATAATCATTTCTGGAAGAATTATTCATATGCTAGTAAGACCAGGAGCGGTTCTAAACCCCAAAAAATGGAGGGACCCAAAAAATAAAACCAAATTTTGAATGATTTCGTTAATAATGATTTTCAATAACTATTTTTGTTTTCTATTTACAATTTTACTAACTAATATGAGCACAACTTCAGGTCGCGACAAGCCACAGTTTTCACTTGAATTAAATTTTTTGTCTTTTCTCAAAATTTTTCTTATGCAATCTCACTCTAATGATACGTTTTTGTAATCAGAAAATAACAGATCTACTCCTATTGCCTTTAAGAAATAAGGACCTTGATCCCCTTTTTTGAACAGTGATACAAATTGTCAAAATCACATTATAATATGCAAAAATGTACCTAATTTATATGCTCGAACTTTTATTTTTTTAGCCGTTTACTCTAGGTTTCACACGGTCCGGCCCATACACTTACCGCATACCGTGCATAAAACCATCACGTTCGTATCTCCTAGCATCTGACAATTTCTTTTTGTTAAAGCAATTAATTTATTTAATTTTTAAATGTAGCTCAAGAAGTTGGGGCTGGGCCCCTCAAGACCCCTATAGAACCATCCCTGAGTAAAACTCAAGAAGATAATAGAAAAACAAGTTTTTTTATTCCTATTTTGCAATGTATTTTTTTATATATAGAGTATTGAAATGTCTCGTTATAGAATGTTAAAGTTTGATTCCGTTTTCAAAATACATATGTGAGGAAGATTGATATTTTTGGTTATATTTCTGATTAGTTCGCAAATATTTCCAAAATTATCATTAATTGTTGACAAAGCAAATTGGTCTGTCCATATATGTAAACCATTTTAACCAGTGAATATATTAACGGTGGGTTTCTCTTTTATTATTCTAACCTTCATTTTAAAACACAACCTTGACATGAGCAGACAGCTAAAAGAGCCGTCTGCGAGTACCTAATATATGTACCATATTTAACACTTGTAAGTAACTCTATTAATAGCATAAAACATGATTTAGTACATAATATTAGCAAAAATGAGAATGTGTCACTATAAAAACAGATTTTAGTAAATAAAAATAAACTGTTGAACCTTGTGTAGGAATTATGCACAACTAATGAATTACTTTTGAAAAATATGATATATCAGTAAACGGGACTCATAAAACATATTCATATTTAAATAATTGTAAAATTTATTCAGTCCACTTGCATAAAACGTATAACACACATACGGCTAGAATTGTATCGTATTAAACAACACATTTCGCCAGAACTGTCTTCCTTAGAACGATGAAAATGTTAAACACGTTCAAAGCATAAGCTAAATGCATACATTTTGGAGAGGGATGGAAATTCAAACAAAAATAGAAAATAAATAAAATAAAATAATATTAGAGTTTTCCGCGTGAAGAGAAGTTCTTTCAATAATTTATAGAACACAGATGTGCGAAGAAAAGTCAGTTCCCAGTGGTAAACCATTAGAAGATGAGTGGAGAAATTCAGGACTACTGTTTCTGCAGCTAGACAATAGTAAAAGAAGACATCGAACTGTCTGTAATGCTGAAAACATGGAAAGAATAAAAACTAGCATTTTACAAAGTTTCAAACGATCTGCCTTGCTTCACAAATTCAAATCATTCACCAATTATTACCACAAGATTTCGAAGCTCCGGGTACGTTTTGCAAATGATATCAACAAGTTTTGAACGATAACCAAGGTGATTTGGACCAACTTCGAATAACTGACGAAGCTCACTTCCATTTTCGTGAATAAGCAAAGTTACACATACTGGTCTTTAAAAAATTCGAAGGCATTACATGAAGAACTGCCGCATAATGCAAAAGTCACTGTTTAGTGTGGATCATTGAAACCGTTCACGGAACAGCAATTAAAATAACATCTGAACGTTACATATCGATACTGCATGTAAAACTTCCTTGCTGAAGAACTTAAAATAAGTAATTTAAATAACAATATGGTTCCAGCAAGATGGTGCCACATCGCATACATCTAGAGTGTCAATGGAAATTTTGCGAAGAATGTCCCTAATAAAGTATTTTCTTATCGACTTATTGATTTGTGACTTATTTTTAGGGAGGTACCTGAAGTCCAAGGCATTCGTAAACCGTCCCAGAATGATAAATGAATTAAAAACCAACATATCAGCAGAAATACCAAGGCGAGTTATGTAAAATTTTTGAAGACTTAACGTGCTAAAGGCCAACATTTGAATGATAGTGTCTTTAAAACTTTATTTTTTTAATGAATAATTCCTTTTATAACCATAACTGTCATATTTTCAAAAACTTAAAGTTATTCGCATATTAAATAGGATCCTGTATAAAGTTCGAAAAATTTTGCTTAGAAGTTTCTGATGATGTAACAACGTTTTTGGACGAATACATCCAGAATATCTAATTAGAGAACTCAAATCTTGAAGAAGATTAAACATTCCCGAAATTAGCAATAGTTTATTTTATAATATTGCAGTTCCTTATTTCCATATATTTTGAAAACAATGTTTATTATTACATATTTTAAAATTATTGGTTAATTATAATTTTTAACTAGTATAAAACAATTTTATTCAACTCCTTTGATTTACTCCCTACTACTATATGAGTAAAATAAGTAAAATAATTCTAGTAACCTTAACTTATTGCAATTTGATTGCGAAACACAAGATACGATCATTGGTCAAGAATGGCCTTTTGAAGTAGCATTCGAATTGTCACCACTCGTTTGTTTGTAATCGCAAAACGAAACAAACAATGTCAAGGATGGCACACCTGATCAATGAATGTAAAAATTTGCCATTTCTGGGTCGAGGAAACCATGATTCTATCTATTTTGGGGGTACTATATGTCTTTTAAACTTTTTTAGCTACAATTATTTAAAATATAAACAGAAATGATAGTAATTCCTAATACACAGTGTGTATACATTGTTGTTCCTTAGGCATTATAAGTACCTCGTAAAATACAACATTAATTCCAAACAATTTGATATGCTCTGTGCTACCCTGATTTAAGTAAATTGTTACGTTTCTTGTAAAAAAGTTAATATACCACCATAAAGACAAAGAATAAATGGAGGTTTGTAATGCTTCCATACTTCTTTTATTTTTTTTAACAGACACAAATGATAAAAATTCGCTAATTCAGATAAATATCTATACCATTGCAAATTTCATGTTTTTATAGATTTTCGATTTCTTTTCTAGTTTTATAATTTTGAGAATTCATAATTCATAGAGAATTATGAATAATCAAAATATGAAACAAAATATTAGAATCGAGAAAAAGTAACCTATTAACAAATATGATCTGATATAAATTTGTTAAGCCCACAGATATTCAAGGGCGAAGGGGCACCAGTAATCACAGGCAAACATTAGTATTACCTATGCCAATAAAAAACATTCTTGTTTTAAAATAACATGAAAATATAATAAATTAATACTGTATAAATATATCTGAACTTATAAGGTTAAGGTTAAATGAACACAAACTTGATAAAATGTGAAATTAGTATGAAAATATAATAATCATATTTATGCGGTGTATTAGACATTTTATTGCTCCATCTGCAAAATGGTTAGACTCGGTTAGACCATATTTAACGAATTTTTTTAAGTTTATTTGTAATAAGTATCAAATTATAAAGTAGTACTAGTAGCAGTAGTAGTGTTGTAGTGTAAATTTTACTCCTATTTCACATATGCATTCGAGTTGGCTTCGATATTTTTGTTAGATTACTTGTACGACAGAAACATTCCATTTGAAGTTAATATACCAATTTTGCGTCAACGATTAGAGCATTCTATACTACAATATTTTTCTCATTTTAAATTACTACGAAAAATAATTATTTCCAGATTTATTGCTTTAAAAAGTATTTTCTTTATCCTAATCTATCAGCATCAGGCTATGAAGTAAGTCATTCTGTTCTCCACATCAGACAAGGAAACATCACCTTGAAGAAGGAAGAAGACGAATCAAGATTTCTAATTCGAGCTCTGAAGATTATACCCAGATTATTTTATTGAAATGGTTGTCATAATAATTTATGAGCTCAGAGGTGTAAAGCCTACGCTGCTCTCAGATTTGTACATACTGGTCCGCCAGAATCAACGGATTAGTTGGTAGATCCAAAAATGCAGAATGCGTTCATCCAGGGTTCTTTGTCTGTTTAGGGCTGATGGTTTTGATAACCAAAGCAAATAATTTCGCGAGTTGTGAAGAATGGCTACAGTGTATTCGCTGCAGCCATTATCATTTAAGTTGCAAGTTACGGAAGGTTTGTGTGAAAACAAAAAAGAAACAATAATAACAGCTTTGTTAGATAAATTCAGTACCCATATCTATGCAAACTTCATTAAAATTGTATTAACCATATAGAAAATCATGATAAGGCAAAAATTACTAATTGAACATCAGGTAAATTCTACCCTTGTCTAGTACCGAAAATTGGTGAAATATTAGTGAATAAGCATATCAATTTTGCGATCTCGTATCTCATGCCGTCATTTAATAAAAATGGTGATTAAAATCAAGTGCTCTGAAACATTTTGTATTCGAGGCGCCCTAGCTTAAAAAAAGTTATGCAAAAATGAGGATAAAATTGTCCACAAATCATGCTCTGAACAATGTTTTATGAAGTTAATGGTTTGGGCATACCATCATGCTAATATGTACAGCGTACTTGATATTTCTCGTTTATAGTGTCCACACCTGCCACACTATATAAACCGAACGATTTAGATCTTTTTACATTTGCTCTTTTTGGACTGGTAAATATAGTACAAGCAGTGTTCAAAAACTCCTAATTTTGACAGTATTTCTTGTTGACGTTATCACTATATCAAATGCAGCATTCGGCTGCGAAAAATCAAAACTAATGGGGATAGAATGCTGCCCTCAAATATTATTACTCTGAAGATACCTAATTAGATGAAATTGTCATCCTTACAGCAAGAACGTATGATAGTGAAGAAGAATATTACGTCCCAACCATAATGGATACAAGAGTTGAAGCCTTGAAAGACAACTGGACAGAAGCGTGTGATTCTGGTCCGGCAGATTCTGAAGAAGACCTTAACAAACATGTTGATGGCCTCAGCAATATCGGAAAGAAAGCACGGGAAAGCATACTGAAGTTGTCCTGTATAGCGGGAACCACTTAATAAAAAACGTTATTTACTCTATTGACAAGTGGTATTGAAACGATTTGTTACAGAAAAAATCTCTAGTGAACGCATAACAATTAATTGATCTTTTCTTAATAAACACCTTTTTCCTTACATGATGCAGAATCAAACTTAATGAAAGTGTTATAAAGAATCATGTAAAAGCAAAAATCATGAGTTTTTCAAGCAACACTAAACACCTATATAGCACGTCCAAACTAAAACAAGACTATAATTTAGACATCTTTAATTATTTTTATATCGATTTTTTTCGCTAGTGCATACCGAAAGTGAGTAGACTTATTTTTGCAGCAATTTTTGGAAAATAGCGGTGGAGGCGTAGGGGTACGAGGTCGCAACATTGATTTATTCGCTAGCAAATCCATTCCACCGATTTTTATTGTTACATAATTTGTTCATTAAATATTTACCTTATTCAGAATCTAACGCAAGACCTACAAATTATCACAAATTTCATATAATCCAAATGAAATTAAGATACTTGTATAATGCCACAAATAAATAATATAATTATTACATTACTGTAAAGGTATGTATATCCCTATAAATGGATCTCAAGTCCTCGAGCTTAATGGAACCATCCATAATTTATTTATCTCTATAACATTGTCACGTATTTTTTTCTGAATAAACATTTTCTTTTTTTTGACCCAACTCTGGACAGTCCTTCCGTGGCCTCCAATTCTCATTCCCTAATCTCGCAGGATTAGTGACTGTAGATTCCAGCATCATGTTCACTAGTAACCTAAAGAGAAGAAGAACCTAGAATCTCCGCTTTCTTCACTTTGCCTGCCAATTATTCGTCTGATTTTTGGCAGGCTGATATAGTCCTCAATTCTTAGAGCAACATGAGCGGATCCCTCGACGATACCAATTATCAGGACAAACATTCCGACTGAGTAACCTGGGTACAGGTCCGTTTTCTCCTTTCATGATGGTGATGTTCTTCTTTACAGGGGCCGAGAAATCGATGAAGTACATCGGTTTGGTGGTTGAGGAGCACTGTCTCAGGTTTTTTTATTCAAGCCGATAAACCTTAGTCCTTCTCGACCACAAACCAAGGTGATATATGTCATCGACATCTGCGGAGAAGAACAAATATCGTGATATCTGGTACCATTTCCAAGTGTTGTACCCAGTTTACCTGGTGGGCATGTTCGTCCTGATAATCGGTGTACACGGAGGGATGAGTCTGGCAGTTAGTTTCTTGTTCCCAGGAAAGGACTCGATACCTCCGCTGACGTAAGGCAGAAGTGGTGTTTGGCCTACTCCGTGCTAGTGCCAAATAAACAAAAATAGAATAATAATACAACCAAATACAAACAACAAACACAGAATAATCGAAGCGAAAGTTTAAGAAAATATATGAAATGTCACGTACAAAAACAGAAATACGTCTATGAACTTTATTTTATTAAAGGCAGCGTAATTAATTTGAATAAGTTAACCTAGTTATGAAAAATTTTAGTAATCTTGAATATTGACAACACTCTCATAGGAACGAATAAACAAAACATAACACCGGCAAACAAAAAATAAAATTGTTGTACATTGGACGCACCTACCTCCCGACATGTATTTCGACCCGCTGCCGAATTTGAAGTCAGTTTGGACCGTACACCCTCAAATATCGAGTAAATTGAAAAACCGTAAAAAATAGCGAAAATTGGGTTTTCGGTAATAAAAAAAATTTTGTGGATCTAAACCAAGCCTAATTTTTATTATTTCGATCCCAACGAATCTAAAGTAATTAGACCAAAGCCGTTTAAATAAAGTAAATAAAAAACCCTCGAAAATTGCATGGCAAAAAATTGTGATTATTTGAGAAAAATTTAGACCCGATCGAGAGATTTTTAATTACCGAACTGAAATATATTTGGTCCATTAATCCCTCAAAATCTCAAAAAATCACAAAAAACCATAAAAGCAATTCAGTTAAAAAAATCTATGAAACACATTAAATACGTTTTTGAATATGTAAAAATTGTAAAACCTATAAAAAATGCTCGTCTACAAAATTTTTTCATCAACATAATCACATTTTTTTGCCATTTTTAGCAATTTTCGAGGGTTTTTTACAATTTACTTAGACTTAAAACGCTTAGCTAAATATACTTTAGATCGTATTCAGCGGATCGATACAAAAAATAGCTGAAGACATTTTTTTTACCAACACCCATTCTATTTTATTTCTGAATTTGAGGGTGTTCGAATATTGGGTTATAGAGTGTAAAAAATTTTTTGTTGGTGAATTATTTGTCTCAATTGAATAATTATTGTAACATGTATTCAAATTGAGTTTAAATTTTAAATTACTTACTTACTTTTATTTAAATTAGTAATCAAATCACATCAATGCTAATAAGCATTATTATTCTTAGATGCTAAAGTAATATTGAATGCAGTAATTCACGTAGTAGAAAATGGAAATAAGATTCAGTATACATTAAAACTTTCCAATGCATAGAGTAGTGCTATTTATGTCACTACACGTGCATCTTCAATTTGCACTTTCATTTGTCTTTAATTGGTATTAGTCTTAATATTACCGAGCCTGCCAGTATCTTCAGGAACATGATTTTGCTTCCACATTCCTTAATAAGGTGTGCGAAAATAAATTGTTTTTATTACAGTTCTAGACGACTACAAATTATGATGACAAAAACATGATTTCAGCAGTGTGTGTGTGTCTATATATTACGACGGCAGCCACAATTTTTGAGAAAAAATTTTCAAATTTGGTACACACATTTTAGAGACCAAGAAAAATGATGAGTTCAGTTTTTATGTTTAACTTCAAAATCTTGGCGAAATATTAAATCAGATCCATTTCTGCAACTAGGAATGAATGTTAATCATCCAAGGGTGGAAATGATACTTTACTCCAGGACTGAACGTATTATTATTTTCCCACCTTCAAATTTTTATGAGATGACTTTATCACTCATATACTGCTGCATTCAAAACTATTTAAATATAAAAAGTAGGAGGCTAGCTGATGCATGGTATAGTTAGAAATAGACAAATAGTTGCTGTTTACCTTTTACATTATTGCAACTCCAATTCATGCTTTACCTAAAAGGAAAATGAATTTGGATAGTAATTGTGAACTTTCTGAATCTATTTGTAGAAGCAAAAATTGTCACAATATGCTGGAAAAAGACTTTCAGCAGAATCAAGAATAAAATATGAAAATGAACATAATACGTTAAAAAAGTGGATGATAACCAACAACGTCAAGAAAATAGATGATGATGTCATATTGGTTTATTTCTCACTGGCAAGTAAAAATTACAGATGGTCGGCCCTTTGGGCGAAGTAATCGATATTAAGAACTTTCGTTAAGAAAAGATATCTGTATAAGGAATCAGAAATTAATATATATTTTTAAAAAAGGCAAGCTGTTGAATATAAACCGAAGAAAGCAAAAACCTTGAGTAGAGAAGATGTATTTAAATATATTTCAGAAGTTTCTGACGAAACATATTTGTTCATGAAAGTAAACTTGAATTGTCTTTGACTTAATAGTTTTTCCTCAAACATCTTATTTTATTTAAGGTTGTTATAGTTATGGCAATTTATAATTTGTCGGTGTGAAAAATTAGCTAATTTGCATTTCGATGACATTCAAGATAACAACTAAATTTTAGGTATTATGATTCCAAATACAAAAATGTATTGATAACAAATGATACGATTAATGGAAATAACGTTATTAACATATACAAGTAGGAAATACTTTGCATTAAGTTCTGCGAAAAAACACATTCCAGATTTATGTAAATTATGTAAAAGAGTGCACAGTGCAAGTAATAAAGAACAGTACCATGTAAAGTTGCCGAATATCCAAAATTGCCGAAACTTGTTAATTATACTAGACGCTGTTTCAGAAGAATATCTGTGTTGCTTTTGGTAGAAGCTGGAGGGGATATTATAAGTTTGAAAAAACCTAGAGGGTGGAAGTCGTTAGCAGTTGCTTAAGGATATTTAGAAGAATATTTGTTTACCAATCAATATAACTTTTGCTTCGTATAATTTATTCGTAACAGAAAAACAGAGAAAAATGTTAATTTAAATGTTAGTTTATTTATATGTAATATGCAGATATATTTAGATGAATCAAATTATGTTTATTAGTTATTGTTATTAGTAATTATAAGAAAAGTATTTGTTTGTGCCAAAAAATTTGATATGTTCTACATAAATAAAATAAGCCATTTGATTAGTAGATTGTTCAAAACCAAAATTTTAAACAAATTATGTTATTTCTTAAATTGAGAACAGTTTCTTTTTTCTGTGTACTATTAAGCTATGAGAAATCTTTGATCGCAAAACTGGAGCGATTTTTTGTAGATTGAAATCCAGTAAACATCGCCAAAAAAATAACTGGACCTATTATCGATATGGGACCTATTTTGCTAAAAGAAAACACGTTCATAATCCAATAACTCGACACAAAAAAAAAGCAAAAATTTCCTTAATAGAAAGTGACAAAATTATCTTTGTTTCTATACAGTTTAGTGGTTTTACTCATACGCATATAATCAAATACATTTAGCTATATTCTACTTTATAGTCAACAAATACTAGTAGAATCCGTTTAATTGATTAATATAAATAAAATTAAATTTGTTATCTAAATCAATATTAAATTCTAATTTCAAGAGATTTATTTGATGGTGAAATTACATATTTTCAAATAAAGTGTAATGAATTATTGAACTTTTTAATAAAATACTATAAAGATATCAGTTATTATTACCGCATTAATTATTTTGGATAAGAACGTGTTACGTTTTTGCTTTTAAATTATTATGCAAAATTTATTAATTATTTTAATGTCAGACTTCTAACTGTACAGAAATCTAAAAAAATTTCCTACCGATCTCCAAGTTTTCATTTCAACTAATTCTTTTTGAATGCTCATTTCAACCAATGAGGACAATTATTATAAATTCAAATAAAAAAATACACCTGACAAAAATTATTTAATAATGTACTGGTCCACTATCATTTTGAACACATTCTCTAATCCTATGAGGCATGTTGTAATTTTTGGGTATAAATAAATATTATTACATATTATTATTATATACCACGCAAGACCCATAACTTTAAATACTCCTATTGTCGCATACATTCTTCTATTGGAAATAGGCGTAGTTCTATTCTGAAACTATCTAGTAGACTTGGCAGTATCTGATCAATTGCTAGAAAATGGACCCCATTTTGTTTAGGGAATATAAATCGAAGGGGTTCCACACATTATGGATATGGTGTTTAGCTGACGAAGTACTTTCAAAAAATACAAGAAGCGGATATAGTGCTATAATGTTCCCCAACACCAAACTTCCTGGAATATTTGCTAAATGACGTAATATAGGAAACTACGCCGCCTTGTTCCCCAAGATACCGGCTCATTTTTCTGTAATCATTGTATCCACTCAAATGACACTGATTCTGTCGCTAAAGACAACTAAATGCTATTTCACGCCACAGTGAACCTGCTGTTAGCACCACTGCAAATAATGATGAAGACGTCAGAGTTGAAAATGGTTGGTTTTGATTCTAACGCACTATAACAGCCACCAAATTCTTACTTATGTCTCAAGTCGCCTCTCACAACCAAGATTTTAAGATGTCTTTTTTTGTTCCTTGAGGATTTCCGAGATTATTAGAATACTCTATGTGTTCCAAACTGTTTCGTAATCTCAGCTTATCTCATTACAAGTGCTCCCCTAAAAATGTTAGCCTTCCTCATATTATGAACAAGAATTATTTCGACCTCTGTCAAATTAATTTAATTATTCAAATATTTCATCAGTGAGAGGTTTTACGTAATTACAGTTTCTTACTGTATAGAAACTACAGTTTCTCCCACGGGTTTTCTTCCAGGAAAACTTGTTTAATTTATTTATTTATTTAACCAGAAATCCATTAGCAGAAAACCAACAACAAAAATTACCTACATATTAATTAAAGTATGTGTAATATAAAAATGTAAAAATATGTACGTACACATAAAGCATCAACACACACACGCACGCATATGTGTATATATCCGTATAAAGTAAAAATGTTCGTGACTTACCGGCAATTAGGCCTATTTTACCTGCTAAACGTAACTAGCCTTCACCTTACAATTAGAATATCCACAGTCAGACCAAAAAATATAAGTATAAAAAGTAACTGTATATTTACAGTGAATAAATTATGAAAATATAGATAGCAAATAATACTAAGTTAATTATCAACAGACAATTTGGACAAAGAATACCATTTAGTGTTAAACATATTCATAAACACTAAAACAGCTAACTAGATATTGACAGTTTTTATTTGTTTCGGGTTATAGGAAAATATATCTATGCTGTCCTCCTCCTCCACGCTTTGATAGGTGGAGATTATTTTATGAATAGGCTTTAAGAATATTTTTTCATGTTGTAGGAATACTAAAGACGCTGCGATGGCGAGATGAAACTATAGGAGTTCTAAAAGTTATTGAACTTAAAATTGTCGTGCAACCGAAAATGTTGTTAACAACTTTATATAAGAAAAATGGATTATGTATGAGTTTACGTTTTGCAAATTCAATTAAACGATTTAGCAACAACTGCTGTGAATAAATCTAGGACGATAAACACCATCCAGCAAATACACAAGTGATCTCTAAAATCGTTGTATTCTCTCCGAAGACATATCGTATATTGTTGTAAATTGGTTTCCACACAATCAATACGTATTCCAAACGGAAGTATACAACGGTTGTGTATAGTATAAGAAGCGTGTACAATGTACATGTTAGTGAAATCTTTAGCGTTGTGCAAAATAAACCCCAGGCTTTTATAGGCAAATGCGGTGATCTTTAGAATATGTCCGATGAAACATAGTTTAGAGGCGAAATGACTCCGAGATCTTTTATGTAATCAGGCCTTTCTAACATAATATTATTCAGCTTGTAATCAAATTTTATTTGGTTTATTTTCTTCGAAAATTCCAGTACATTATGGTTCATCGCGTTTAGATGTAAATTATTTTGGACACACCATTGATTTCATTTAATTCAATTTGAAGACCTTCACAATCTAATGTAGATGCTATATCAGTTATTTCACTAACTTTAAATCATTAGCATATATTAAAAAGTGCACGTTTGTATTTGACAATATTGTTGATAAAGACAAGAGATCCCAGTATACAACCTTGAGGCACTCCAAATATTTGAAGAAATTTGTCAGAGGAATAACCACTCACAAGCTGGTATCTATTTGTAAAGTATGAGTTAAACAGATATAACAGAGAATTAAATGGTCCAAAACAATCTATAATTTGGTTAGTAGAATATCAAAGTCAAGTCCATCAATTGACGTTTAGAAATCGATATAGATATCGTCGACTTGACCTCGTAACTCTAGTTTTTCAGAGATGTACTAGGGTTCGTTTACCAGACTCGTAACAATGGACCTTCCTGTTAAAAAGCCATGTTGTTTTTTTTTGAAATTCCCAAATATCTTAAAAAATGTCTAATAGCTAACATAAAGTTATGTCAATTTTGGTTTTCTTCAGTGTCATAGTTATATTTTAACCGTTCGATAAATTACGTTTAAATTCATTGCTTTAATTAGGAGATAACTTTTTATCCTAAACATAATTTTAACTTCAGGTAAAAAAATAAATATTCGATGACTTTGTTGATGGAGAAACGCAAGAATATGTAAAAATATAAATAATTTTTATATTTTAGAATTTATCTATCAGACACTTTATCTAAACTAAATAAATCAGCCATTAAGGCCGGTTTATCAATGCTTAGTTAACTGTAACTAGAAGATAATGTCTGGGAAAACAAGTTAAGTGGTAGATGAATAAAGGAGTTAACTGACATTGTTTCAAAAATTGGAGTATCCTATTCGATAAATGATTGCCATGTTACAACTTATCACCAATGTCTCGTTACGTTTCTATGGCTAGATGCTTAAATACCGAATGGATAAAGGAGCTAAGAAACTACATAACTGTGAATAAACGCTGGTGAAAAAGTTTTTCTGACAAATTAGCAATTTGCTAATTATCACCTTTACCCATCCAGTCCTTCAGTTATTATATGGATATTATCTTATATTTAATAGCAATTTTACTTCACTTCTAAAATCTGTATGTCATGTTTCATATAACATTGATTTGATTTGTTGATTTGTATGGTGTAACAAAATAAACGACTATCAATTTGACTTATCCCATAGTTAGGTTAATTAAGAATTGAAAATTGACCCTCACCAGTTCTTTTTTTAACTTCAGTATCCATGTTTCACATCTACCCCGTTTTTTTTGTTGTAATACCAAACTTGTAAAGTATAATTAATTAAAAAAAGTTCAAACCTTTTATTCTGCCCCAAACAAGATAATTAAAAATCAATACTATCGTAGTATGTGGAAACAGACTCATTATTTTTAATAATTTGCAAACAAACAATATTCTTCCTAAAGAATGATAAAAGTTGCAATGCTGAATTTTAAAATATGGCTATTTTAATATGGGCACCAATATGATGAATTAATCTAAAAATCGTTTAGAACAAACAGGAAAATGTACAATGCATTAATTATATTCTAGTTATCCTCATGTCTAACTACTGTTTTTCATTTATTTCAATCAAGTTACAATTTCAGTTGTCGGAACAATCATAATAAATTATAATATTATAAAATCGTTTTAATCATGGTTATTTTTATACATAAAGTAAGTGACAGTTAGAAATATACTTTAGAGTACCTGTTAGATTCTAATTCAACAATAATAAATATGTACATATATATATGCGAATAAAATATCCAGTTTCTCAAAATAAATTAGGGGTAAATTTAAAAAATATTAATTATTAACTTACAACAATGATTTGGAACATAGGGGCTAGTTGGAGGAACACCCCCTACAGCTTGTGCATAACTTGGTGGTGCTGCTAGTGGTGGTCCGTATGGGGGTGGCATAGAATTCTTACTCATTTTGAACAGATGTTCGCACTTTACGACACAGTGTTATTAAGAAAATCGCCAAATGATGACACACAATGGCTAAATTTAGAGTCTCTTGTGTTAATGAATTATAACTGGGTTAATCTAACAAGGGGCCACTTAAAAATAATCAGAAAAACATTTTATTATTTCACCGTTTACACGTTAAAGTATTAAACTGTAGCTAAGGTCATTTTACAGCAGTAACAACAAACTACAAGTGATGTTAAGCCTCGGCGTTTCGTATACGGAACCTACATGACTTATAAAAACCATGTGATGTAAGCAAACTTTCTATCCGACGAATATTAAACCTTGTTCCAATATACTAAAAATTTACCACTACTGAATCTATTCAGCGGATATCTGAGTTCTCGCAATAGGGCAGTGAAATAAAAATGAAGGATGAACATCAATAATTCTATTTTTAGAATGCTGTTTTTTTTTGCGCTGGCCCAAATAAATTTAGTAACACCGTTAATACGGCAAATCTCAATTTGAAACGTTAAAAGCTATCGTATTACGTCCTCTTCATTAAGAATAATCTAATTTGTTTATTTTTATTTTATAACTAATTACTTTATACTATTATTTTATAACTAAATGCTAATTATTAAACTATTGTGTTTCACTTAATAAATATATCTTACCAATCATTTTTAAAATAACAGTGAAAACATTTATTTTTGTAATAATACGAATTTTTATAATAAATGGAATACATTACTTTCATACACAGCAACATAAGGAAATATATTAAATGTGATTTTTTTCAGCTGAGAGATTAACTTAGTTTTCAATAAATAACAGCAATATAATTAAAGATTAAAGTTAACAAATCGCCAAAGCTCGAAGATTTATTTTCATTAGACTGGATTTAATTTATAAAGTTAAACATTTTGGCAACTTACATCCATCAAGATTCTGAAAATAAAATTGTAGAATTAATTCTGTAATAATTATTATTCCGGATGGAAATAAAACTAAAATCTGTCAATTAAAAATATATGTAGATTGTAAGTAGGTACTTAAACTTATACACATAGGTATTATGTAAAGATATAAATACCTATATAGTCAAATAACTGTTTTATATAGGATGTCCGAAATGTAATGAGATACCGTTTAGGTACAGATTCCTGAGGTCAAAATGGACCAATTAAATTCAACATGCTAAGTAAAAAGTGTTTCCTTAAAAAGTTATAATGTTTGGACATTAACGTCTTATTTCCACCAAGTAGAATTAATTTTTTTTAAAAGAAATTACACCTCTTTGAAGCATGTTGTTACTCGTTAAATACCACATTTTCTTAGACCTTTGAGACATGGCGGTAGATAAAATGGATCACATATCAAATAATTTATACAAGACATGCATGGTGGTTTGATTTGTGAACCACATTAAATTGAGGTGAGTTTCCATTTAAATGACAAAAGAGAGATGATTTCTAACTCTACTTGCAGCAGCTCAGTGTTTCATCTAAAAATTGGCTGTGCTATTCGTAATTGTTTATTGTGCACAAACCTTTTATTGTGTTCTTATTATGTTTACGTGTATAAATCGATAACAGATATATTATGGTAAGGAATATTATATGGAAAAGTCATATACTCTTAACTCATTTTTGCTGATACTAATAGATAATTTTGTGCAACTAGGTTATGTTTTGTTTTAGCACCAGTATGGATGACAACAAAGAGTTACCATTCAGATTAGTGGTATGTCCAGAGATAAGTTACATGAAGAATTATACGATGAAATTCCATTAAGAAATGAATCAGAAAACGATTCGGACGATAAGGATAGTGTTTCCGAGGGTGCAGATGAATTTCAGTTTGTCGAAATACCGCCGATAGAACTTGGAAGCGATAATATTTGGAACCATGAGGATCTGCTTCCAATTTTAACTTTCGTAGATGTTTCAGTAAAATGACAAAAACCAAAATGGAGTATGGAATAAAGTTTTCAATGTTTGTGGCCTTTCTTAGTAGATAGTCCTTACCAATTTTTGAATTGCTTTTATCTGATAACACATTGTTTTTCAAACGAAACATGCATGCAACTCAGATTGGACAAGGTTGTATGTTCATACCTGTGACTAAAATGAACTTCAAATATTTGAAAAAATGTCCATTTACTATGGTTTTAGTGTTTGTTACTAGTGGATGATGGTACACATAGGGTACCACGCCAAAATATTTATTAAAACAGAAAATGAATTTCCACAAACGTAACTAGAAGACATTTCATTGCAATAACCAAAAAATTCAAATGAATTACGAAAAAAATATATTCTGTGCTTCTAGGGTACTTTTTGTACCGGTGATTATGTGCTACAAAGAGTTACAAGTTGATAAAGTGAGCAGTTTTCGAATAGTAGTAAATATCATTTGATATCCTTTGACATTTGTTCATTGTTTCCAAGTGTTCCGATACCGCAGACCTTGGACTAGAAGATTTATTCGAATCAAACAATCTCAGTCAAGATGTAGTAAAAGAATATAAGTAATCAACTCATTAAACTTTACATGAAATAAAATTGTTGCGATTCAATGATAATGTCTTTGAACAACATGAAGGGACAGCAATGGGTAACTTTCTGTCACCATTCATTGCCCGTTTCTTCATAAACTGTTTCGAAATAGAAGCAAAAGTAGAATTCGAGTATTTCCTCAGGCTTAGGTAAGTGGATAGCATTTTTGTAGTGTTTGAAACAAAAGTGATTTATATGAATAAGTTTTTATTTCCGAATTAAACAGTCGTTTCGCGTCAGTTAAATTCATATACAAAACTGAAAACTGTGGAGAACTACCATTTTTAAATGTATTAATATATAGAAATAGTGAAAATAAGTTAGAATTTGACATAAGTATATAGAAAAGATAGAACCTTAATTCAAGTTAAAGAGGGCGAAAGGGCATCCAAAAAAATAATTAGTGAACAGCATATTGTGCTGATATCCGAACCAGGATTCATATATGTAGGTCATGTCTCTCCCATATCTGGTAGTTCCCAAAATATTAAAACAAGTACGTTAAATTTTTTTACGGAAAAGGTCGACCTTTCTAAATTGCAAGCTCTTGGTTGCGACGGAACAGCTGTTGTATTTAAGATATCCTTAAGGACTCACCATTGTGCTCAATACAAAATGTTTTTATTTTCTAGGTTATCGCTTATTAAGCTTCACTCTCAATATGGAGAGGTCTGAAAAAGGAAAGGCATTGTTTAAGAATGTAACAAATACTAGACATCTGAATGCACTTGACAGCTTAAAAATTACAAACTGTAAAAATAGTATGAATAGGGATAGATGGCTAATCCCACATAGTTCGCTCTATTGATTAGTGAGTCTCTGCAAAAACTTTGACATAATTACTTCTCGAGACCTTCTCATTTTATAAACTTTTAAAAGGTACACCTTTTGGGTAAAATTGAAATTTACCTATGAATTTGTGAACTCCATGAATCGAAGTCGGTAGCGCAATGGGCTAGAGCGTTGAGTAAAAGAACATAGCTGGTTTCACTGTCTGCCGATTCCCGGATTCAAATACTGTCTTCTACTCTGAGGAGTATTTGTGTGTCCATTTTTTTTTCAACAGTGTGACTCTCTCCCGTACAGCTCCCAGCTCCAGCTCTGGATTTGGAGGTTATCTAATTAACGTGGTGTGTTTTATGTTTCATGTTCTTTTACGAGCAAAGATGTAATAAATTAAAATATCAAACCGAAAAGGTTTAACTAGCGCCATCGTGTATAAAAATGTATTCTTAACCGCCTCTCAATCACCGCAGTGAAATTCTAGGATTCTATCTTAGGTAAAGAGAGATGAGGCCCTACATTTACTGTGGAGTTTGAACCAAGTGCATCTAGGGCATCGACAAGTTCCTCTCCTATCATAGTCCGAAACAAATTATAAAAAAAAATGTCTAACTAGCTGCAGGATGGAATCGAGCCATCGACCTTCGTTGACGAATAAATAGTTAGATTTTTATCCACTCATGCCCCGTTTGTAGACCTACAATATAAAGTGATACCAAATTTCAACTTAATTTTATTAGTGGTTTCTGAAATTTATATAAAAATAAATACAAAATTTTTTACAGCCCTATATCTTCTTAATGAAGTACTTTACTAAGGTATGGTGGGTTTAATCTGGCCATTTTAACCTCAGGCAGCCTTACCGATGTTCTATAACTTTGGTGACCCTGTACATATCTTAGATCATCTTATTTTTAGAAAAAAAATCGGCAAAAATAATAATCACGTAGTTTATTTCTAATCGAAATACATAAAACTAAATTTAAACGTTTTATTTAAGCAAAACACATAATCCGACTAACATAATAAAATGAATAAAAGTGTATTTCGCAGGAAATTATGCCCATTAGACTTCAGCGTAAGTAACTTATTAAACATAATTATTTTGCATTATATTTTTTGTAAAATATTTATCAAAAATTTGTCTCTGTCCTATCTGTATGTCTACACTATAACAAAAATAGTTAATTAAAGTAGGTTAAATATATCTATTTTTCGACCAATATTTACTAGTAGATCAAATTACAGGCATGAATGACGTCAAGATGATATACACATGGTGACATTTAAGATACCTGATCCCTTAATTACAATTACGTATAATTCAACTTCATATTGTTAAATAAAAATAAAATAAATGTTTTTTGCTTCTCCAATATGTTACATAAAATTTGGCAGAAAACACATGTGTCACAATGTTTCTGATTTAATCTCATTTTAGAATCATTCATCCCACACTTATCAATTAGCTGTTTATTCACGATTGTTCTGCACTTCTCCATTAATATAATTTCGAATAGAGACTAAAACTATGGTTCGAGGTGTATGCAATTTGTACCTTCTGAATTTTATAACAATGTCTCAATTATTTCCGGAGAAATGCGTCCTCTATCTCAAAAACTCAGCATTTTTAGCTAAAAGTTTATATGGCAAATACATATTATTTTGGCATATCCTATCGATTCTCTAATATTCCCGATTAAAATCTAGCCCACTCTGTTTATATATCTGACTGATCTTTTGACATAAAGTCACAAGTGCAGAGGCTTATTTTTCCAGTTCATATTGAGTAATTACCAGAGGTAGGATTTATGAATCGGATATGACGTAAAACCAGGGTTGGCTTTAGGTAGTTAGGTGTCTGATTTACATGCATATATGAAACGATATCTTAACTTGCAATTTTTTTTAGCGAATTCCGTATTTTCCATAGTTGATAAAGTCAATTTATTATAAACACTCACTCATAAAGAACTAGTGGTATAGGGAGATGTACTTAACAGTAAACTACACACACAAGTATTTTTCACGGCCGGTTACAAGAATAAAAGTATATTATTAATATCTGTTCTAAATGTTTTGTAGTTAAACTTCGACGCCTTTCGTTGAAAATCCATATATATTGCTAGAAAGACCGCTTGACGTCGACAGATGTAACTGGAGCATACTTAAAATATGTAAACTTTCGCGCAAAGTCATCACATTCATGCCCGGCAAAATCTACTTCTTTGCCGTTTAAAAGATCTATCACACCTGTCATCGTAACAAATCCGGGATTTTTTTTTAACAGTTTGGAATTTTGTTTGAACCCCCGCAGCAATTTCTCCCTGTAATTGAAAAATTTATTGTCGGAGATCGACATAACATTTTGCATCAACTGTAGTAAATTCTGATGTTTGTTGATATCGAAGGTCCCGTATGGCTAGAAGAACTCGTGAAAAACTTTCGTGTATGGTCTCCAGATTTTCTTGAACAATTGGATCAATAAATGCGCCTATGTAATAGCAACTGCGTCATTTGGATTTAAGTGCTATATGAGGAATTTCACATTTTTAAAATGACAGTAATAGTACGATGCTGCCTCTAGCCAAGTTCCCCATCGTGTTATAATGGGCTGTGGAGGTAATGAAGTATTTGGTAGAATTTCATGAAATAACCGACACGACTTGGTGCTTTGAGAAAAACTTTCTTTGCACTAGATATCAAATTATCAACATTAGGGTAGCACCCCCTAATAGCTTCAGCAATCCTATGAAGCCCATGTGCTAAACATATTACATGAAGTATATTCTGATATGTTTCCTTTAAAATTCTTCCAGCGGCTCTCATATAATTCACTCCGTCGGTAATAAATAATAAGAACTTGTTCTTATTTTCCGCATATTTGTCACCCTAAAACTCTTGTAGACTTGAATTCACTACTTCCGCTATAGTGCGAGAATTTGTAGCTTCTGAAACTTTAGAGACAATCAAGTGCCCGCTCACTGAACAATTTTCCTCCAGTGCACCCACTAAAACATTCGCTACCTTAAACCCGCACGCATTAGTGGTTTCGTCCATGCTAAGCCAGATGTACATCCCATTAAGCTCAGAAGAAATTTTCTGTTTAATATTTTCACACTCCGTTGATAAATATTTTTTCTTAGAGTAAACCCCGAAGGCACGTTAATAGTATTCGAGGATATGTAGGGCATAAAAGAATGGTTTGTATTTCAAGTAAAACTTTACTTTAATAATAACTTTAATATGGCAAAGCATGTGTGTTATTTTCTTACTAAAAGGAAAGAGAACATCTTATTCTCTTAAGCCTAGTTTACACGAAAACGCTGGAGGGGAACAGATCAACTACACTTAAGGGTGGTTTTACATAATTGGTATAATATCAACAAATAGTGCTATATTTGTCACTAATACATTTTTCTAAAAATTGCCTAAAAAGTATACTGTCTAATTTCGACCACGGTATGTTACATCCGATCATAAATTCCACTAAATCTAAGTTAAAAGTACGTTGCATGTCATTGTAAGTAAAGTCACCTATGGTTTTCTGAGAAAATATGTCTATTAATATTTGTGCTGCATGACCACGAAATTGCTTTGTTACATCTTGTCTACCATCAAATTGTAAATCGCTAACATCGCGAATCCTAGAATTTACTGTAGCTTCCGTCGGTTTAGTACGTTTGATCGTGTTATATGTTTTCTCCCCTCCACGCTAGAGCTGGCCGTTGGTCTTCAGTAATGTAAATTACCAATATATTGTAATTTAGGAGAATCTATTACGTATTACGTTTTATTTTAATATAGTGCATTCCCTGATAAAACTTAAGTTACCATGAACATTGCAAAATTAAATAAAACGCAATTAATATGTTTTTGTAGTTTGGGAATGTTTCAGAAGATATTTACAATATATATACAAAAGCCATCCCTGGGAACCGATCGGTAAATCTCACGTATGGTGATTACTGTATTTTTTAGATAATCAAGAATTATTCATGTGGTAGTAAGACCTAAGAAAGAAAAAAAAGAAAAGTGTAGAAAATGCCACAAATAATATTTAGACAATATGTATTTTCAATTTTTCTTATTGAAACATGTATTTACTTTTGCACATTTTTACTAAAAGTCACGTCATTTTCCTTACCTATATCTAACTTTACAAGGGAAAAGTAAATAAAATCCAGGGATTTTTCTGCGTTTCCTCAGATTGTAATAGTAGTTTGCACATTTAAATTGCATTATGAATTAAATGTGCAAAAAATATATAAAATTTGTACCATAACACTATTCTTTAGCGTAGTGGCAATCCAGTCAGTTGAATACAATTTTTTTTTCAATTTTTGTAAATTTTATGAAGTTTTAAAGTTTAAAATTGCTCTATGGTAAAATTTATAAAATGTGACTATTTTGGTTTTTCCCCAATGCCATTCATATTCGAACTAGATGTGACATTATAACTGCATATTTTGCACTAGACCCTTTTCACGATTTCATTATTATACGAAAACAATGATAAATACATGTACTAAAAAATAAATACTTTTGCCCAGAGCAGATAAATTTTAGAGGTCTTCCTCCATGTTTTTGTCATGTCATATGATAAAGCCTTTAAACGGGGTCGTGACGTCAGACAGCTTTAATAGGATTGTTAAAATAAATTAATAAATCAAAAGAGGAGTGAAAAAGAATGGAGGAAATTTCTAGTAAAACATCCCTTTGCTGTCATCAATTAAAGAGAAATTAAATTCAATTACACTCCACGTAAGATAGTGATAATGTCTAAACTAGTTATAATAAATAATAATAATAATAATTTATTCGATTACATTGAAAAGTGATATTTTTTGGTTCGAATATCTGGGCGAAAAGATCACCTTTTTATAAGAGATATTATTTTTTGTTGTGGTTGCTAGGCGACTACTTCCCGGACGAAAAGTATTTTTCGGATGGTAAACAATTATGAAAATAATGGATACCCTAAATATATGAAACAAATTGTCATCGACGAGGTCATCGATATTCTTATTAGATTATGTCAAAGTGACGTGAAGTCGATTACGATCAGATTTTTCAATTAAAACAAATGTAATAAATAAAAATTTATTATTTTCTTCTTACAATAGAATAAAAAAAATAGTGTATGACACACGGACAAAGATGTAAACTGCATTTTCGTCCTTGTGTCATAAATAACTATTTACATTTACTTTTATTTTTACATATCATTGTTTTAATACATATTAAAATAATTTATTTTTAAACACTTGTATCAAACTAATACATACAATTAATTCTATAAAATTACTAACTAAATTTTATACTTTGTTTTTTAAGGAAGAAGTAAAGAATGTGTATTCAAATTACATTGTATAATATATCATATAAATATTATTTTGTAACTTTAAACTGTTCATCATTCTCGTACTGATTGGCATTTAAAACAATAATGATTGTGTTCATGAATTATAAAACAGGAACGAAATATTTTTAAAATTTTTCAATGTTTATTTTGATAAAATAATATATTTTATGCCTTTGGTATTTTTCCAATGTACTGGTGGATCAGAACATGTAATGTTTTCCTATTAGCTAGGTGGTAACCCATATATTGCATCTATTTACACTTCTTCTTAAATAATGGAGGTTCCCATTCTACCTTGTTAACCTGTTACTGGCGCACTCGCCTTATTTTAAATTTTATAAAAATACTATCTAACCCTATTACTAGCGCACTCGCCATATTTTAAATTCTCTGCAAATTAGGTATGACGATCTTTCCAAAACGAATCCATTTCGGGGATCAATCTAGATTGATAGTAAAGCATTGATCCACGACAAAATTTGATTTAAAAAAATCGATCCATCAAAGATCGATCTACTATATTTTTATTCTGCTTTACTTTCAAATAGAATGCGATTAACTGAAATGGAATTGAGGAATTACTATTATATTTATATTACGTAATCAGTGACTATTGGCTGCGAAAGTGACTGTCTCTGTTTTTATTTGCTATTGCGCAGTAATTCGTCAACAGGCACGTTTCAAATTATGGAAGTCTCGAATATGTGATTAGAATTGGGGCAGCGTCATACGAAAGCATATTTTGATAAAGTATGTTTAGGGTCTATTTTCATACCATAGACTCATTTAGTATTATTTTTTATTGCATATTCTGAAAGTTTGCACTGTGTTTAGCAAGTATGCAAAAAATTGTTTTTATCATATGCCACCTTATATATAAAAAAATATATAAAAGTCAGCGAAAGGAATAATACTCCGTTGTCGAACGGTGACGTCATCGAATCTCATGTACCCTACAAGCTGCCAGCTGCTGCCGATTAAAAAAGGGCACAGAGGTGAGCTATTTATCAAAGTTTAGATAATGTTTAGCGGTTAACTCTTTTCGCATTTTTTCAGGGCTCATACTTACTGTAAAATGAACATTAAACGAAAAAACAGTAAATACTTGTAACGGTTCACTTTCTTTTAAATTTTATTTATGTTAATAATTCATATTGTATTATTTTACATTAATATAATACATCTTAAATTTACTTAAAATATTGTATTCTATTCTGTTAACCCTGTATATTAAAAATCTATATCTCTTCTTCTTTTTTATAATATTCATTCTATAAAAAAAATAAATTTATTTATATTCTATTTAAGTAGTAAAATTTCTTAATAAGAAGTAGTAACATATTATTAACAAATAGATAAAAAAATGGGAAAATACACTAAATAATAAAATATAATACATTTAAAAATGCATGTAATAATCTAAATTATTAATATTTTCCTATATCTTTATATAAAAATAAAGTATAAAAATTATTTTTTATATAAATAAAATTAAAAATTTAATTAGTAATATTCATAAAATATTAAAAATTTTTATTCGTATTTACATTTGTACTTTTGTACTTTGTATTAATAATTTAAAAAAAATATGTAATGTTTTATTTAATTATACAATCATACATAGTATAGATTTTAAATACAAAAAAGTTAAAAGAGGGAAACATACTGTTTAAAACTGATACTAGAAAGAAATACGTACCAAAGTTTTGGCAAATCATTGTTTTTGATATTGTTGCCCTATGGTGAGTTTAAATGAATTAGGGTAACAATTAAGAACAAATTTCAGGATTGGTTATGTAAGTAGCAACTTTACATTTTTATTACACCCCGGCGGACATCTCTAAAACCACAGGGAAACAGTGCAAGAAATCTGCTTCTCATTTCTTTCAGTGATTTCACTTTTAGTTAAATTACCGAGTCTTTGTAAAAGATTTCAAACACTTACAATCTGTTGATATTATTACATAATAATCCGCTGTAAACTTGAAAAACAGCTGTTTTCTTAAGTAGTGCTAAAGGTAAAATGATAATACAGAAAGGTCTATCAATTACTAATTAATATTACATGCAACTTCAACTTATCTAATGTTTTTTTTGTATTTGTTCATCTATATTTAAACTGCCAAATTGTCACTATAACATAAATTATCAGTTATATATGTTATATAACCGCATACTATCCAGTACTGCAACATTACAGATAGGATCTTCCACGGAAATTTCCATTATATCGTAAATCATCTGGCAATCTTAAAGAATGTTTCTAGAATATTCGACCGAAAACAGACGCCAAGTTATAGGGCGGTAAAAAAGGCATCGGCAGTGAAGTGAATTCCGAGTATCGCGACAGTCACGAGACATCGAGAAAAAAAAAAGGCCCCCAAAAAAAAAACACCCCCACCAAAAAAAAAAAAAAAAAAACCCCCAAAAAAAAAATAACAGAATCAAATTCTGGTCCACCGCAAAACCCCTATAACCCCATCCTTTTTTATTAGATCAAAAAGATAGATCAGATACTTTGTAGCGGCTTTTCCGCATTGTTAATTTGCACCCAGGTTTTTCGAGCGTACGCGCTTCAACCATTTTTTTTGTTATTTTTGTTTTTATTTTATATAAAGTCACCGCGTTCAATTTAATTGTTTTAATTCCTGAAATATATTCAGCATTGTTGTTAAGCTTATCTAGCCTTTTCTTTCACTCACTTGCAGATTAGGTTACGAATTGAATAGTTCATCTTATTTAAAACGAGTCCCGTAATTATTTCATCTCACTCTCAGAATACGTTCTAACGACCAACAGGTGCCTAAACCGCAGTGGCCTGTATAGTTAGGTAACTTAGGTATAGAAATCAGGTAGTGAGAAACCTGTCGTTCTAATTATTGTAATAGACCGGTAATCACGAGTCGCAACGTTTATTACGTACTCTTTAGGTAGCTAGGCTTTTTTAATTAATTATGTTTGGCAAATACTGTGCAAAGACAATCAGTGCATAAACATTAATAACATGAACCAAATTCAATTTTAATTATACCCAATTATTTATTATTGTTAGGTAGATAGGGTCCACTGCGTAGGTAGCATTCCCCCAGCGTTTAAGGACATCTTTATATCAAACATAAACTATTGTCCTCAGTGATAAATAAGTGCGGGAGTAGTATTATAATGCTCTATCAGCAATCCACCCCCTGAGAGTCGCCTACATTTACATATTTTTTCTTTGTGTTTTGGAACGCTGGCGCCCTTTAAATAAATTTGTGTATCGGAACCAGTAAAACACTTTTCGCAACATCACTCGCTTTCAACTAGGCGACAGATAGAGAAGAGAGGTGACAACGTGGGGCTTCACTAAAATAAATAAAATAAATTTACAAAAGTGAAAGAAACAACTAACGGACACAAAAATGTATCAATACAACGTCATTGCTATTGAAGAACGTCTAACATGAATCAATATTCACAGACGGACACAGAGAACGCCTTAACAAACATAGCCACACACACGTCAAGAGGTTTGCCCTATCAGACAGTCACGCCCGATGCTGCCGCCGGTACGCAGGAGCACTATGCAACCTCCAGGCACTTGGAAAACATTTTGGAAAAAAATGACAACGTCCTTTGCAAATTCTATGCAACAGGTCGCTGAAAACGCTAATACGCAAGTAATTTCGAGAAGTATAAAACTTCGACCGCCAAACTTCCATGAGATACACCATGAAAGTGTAGAAAGATCAGAACCGCGGAAGAATACATGAACATGGTAGGCATCTACGACGATTCCGACCGGTTAGCTACGGTTGCCAAATTATTACGAGGTGACGCACAAAGATGGTATGAACCTTACCGTTTTTACATCATAAATTATTGCACGCTTGTGGAACGGCTTATCAATAAGTTTGACAGCATGGCCAACATTACACAGGCGATGTCCAAATTGTACGGCGAGAAACAGGACGATATTGAAAATTCCGCCGTTTTCGTTACGAAAAATATGTGTCTTTTCGACCAAGTAGATCACCTAAAGCCCGATATTGTAAAAGTCAATATCATCCTCGATCAGCTTCGGCCGGAGATTAAATCCCACCTCCGGGCAGCAACATATATACGCTGGAAACCTTAGTGGAATTTGCCACTCAAATCGAGGCCGACCTGGTAGAAATCGCGCCTCAGCAGTTAAGAAACACCGTGTATCGCGAGGCAACCACGGGATCTATGAACAGGGCGCATCCAACAACGTAACGCATCCGCCACCGAGGGCCCCAATCAACCGAACATTAAACGGTCCCCTAAGGCCGCCAATACCCTATAGATACTGTCCCGCTGAAAGATGGCATTTTCACTTGGACTGTCCTAACAATAGATATCGTCGAGAAGCCAATTCGGGAAACGTAGCAAGGATCAGGGAGATTTGCTTCTCAGCCCTGGGCTGCTTTATCGCGGATATTTTTTCTTGTATTTTTCACATAAAACTAAATTATTTCCAAGCATTCATATCATCAAATTCCAAATTAATCATTACCTAAAAAGGGTAAATCGTTTTCTTATAATTTAAAGACGTATTTATTCAAAATATTTTAAAATCAGCCGGGAATGTCTAACATAAATCAACAAACACGAACACGTAGGGTTATAGAGATTTTACCAAAAATATGGTCGAAGGCTGATAACGATAGTGTCATTATATCACTTTGCACCTTAAGTACCATGGGTTAGAGTCTCGTTCGAAAATCACAATTAGGGAACTAGCGTTTTACTATCTCCGTTACGCTTACAGATTTGATCTGCGAACTCTCTCGCGGGAAATAATATAAATAGGGGAGACAGCATAGAGTCGTTTTCACATCTTTGGCAACCATAGTATTACGTTGGCTCACCGGAGCCCAGAAGTCAAAGAGAAACCACTTTTCCGGTTTTCTTAATCACCGTTAAAGACAGAGAGCCGCGCTTAATTAGCGTTCCACACATTTTGGTGCATCAATCTCTGTGGCCTGGTCTCTGTGACCGAGGACCTGTGCGTGCACTACATTGTACTTGGGCGTAAGCACCGCCGATGTCACCATCGACATGGAGACGAATAGCACAGGGGCTACTAAATAACCCAGGGGGAGCGGATCTCTCCGTATGTCCACGAGTGGGTAAGGATGGCATTAAATAAGTTTTATACCACGTTGCCATTCTCTCCGTACGCGAGCTCACTAAATTTCAGTAAATTCAACTAGTCTTTTGGTTACGAATGAAATGGCAACGTTAGTCAAAGTACGACTCTATATGCTTGGGGTTCGCGGTTTTCATAAGGTTTGCCCGGTGGTACCAAATGATTAACAGATAGAAGTTCTATAAAGCTATATTCAACACATTGTGCATAAGGAATTAATAAATTCAATACTAATTAAAATCAGATCAGATATCAGGGTTTGGAACTCTTGTCCATATTTCCATTTGTATGTTAAGTCAGGTTTAATAATCAGATTATATAAATAATAAATAGCCTCTGGTTGGATCTGCAATATAACCTTCTAAATTAGTACTCCTTGCATGAGGGGCTCGAGCGATCAGCTGTTAAGTGGGCATAGCCAGATGTAGATAACTCAACATGCTATTACATTCCACCCTCTGAGGTGTTGACTACGGGACCTTGTCTCTCGACAGTTGGTCTGGTAGTAAATACCCAGCGGCGTTTCGTTTAATGTTTTATGGCCACCGCCTAAGTACGCGTGCCCTGGATTCAATTGACGCCTGCGAACAAGCACTGCGAGGTAGTTCGTTTCATCTTGGTATAAGCCTTGACGGCGGGGTGCACCGACAAGCCTAAAACAATTGAACAGATGACCAAAACGAATATTTGCAGCATTATTTGCATCTAGAGTACTGTTGTGCTGCGGCATCGTGCCTGTGTGTCAGGTATGTCAGGTAAAAGCATGGTTATCTGCGTCTGTCTATCTTCTTTAGCAGAGGAAGTTCGGGTATTTCATCCAAGAAAAGGTTCTCTTGCACCTATAGCATATGTAAGGTTATACATATGCTACTTACAGTACAAAGCGGAAGTTTCCGCCGCATGTAACTAGGTTTTGTTACATTGCAGATTCAACTAGATGAATGTTAAATGTATTTCTTGCAGACAGTCTATGTACAGGAATAATTCTATTAAAACGTTATTTGAGTTTCCTTGACTTAATTCTATTTTCAGGTACAAAAGTGAATTCTAAGCAAATTAATATCAATAAGTATAAAGTTAAATCTTAGTTATACTAATCAGGTAATCAAATGAAATTAAATCAAATTTCAGTAATACTAAACAGACTGAGAAGGTTACAAACACTCTCTCCAGACTCACCTTCAATCCACTCACCATAATCAGGAATCGTGATGAAACCGAAACTGCGGCGGAACAGATCCGAAACGCAATTGTTTCCGCTCATCACGAAAACTGTCCACTGAAGACAAAAAAGGACAATAGAGGCGCGTCTTGGTGGAACAAGAATTTGGATAAAATGAGAAAAGAAGTTCGACGCCTCTTTAATCGAGCTAAAGCTTCGGGCGACTAGGACCAATATAGATTCGCTCTAACGGACTATAACAAAGAATAAGGAAAGCAAAAAGGGGATCTTGGAGGAAATTCTATGAGAGTATAACTGACCTACCTCACAGTACTAGAATCCACAAGATTCTTTCCAGAAAGCCGACGTGCGAATTCGGCTCGTTAAGACGACCGGATGGCTCATATACGAACTCTGGAAAACAAACCCTACAGCTCTTAGCACATAACCACTTTCCAGGGTGCTTGAATCTGAATGACCAATAGCTGTCACCGTCAGAAGGACGATTAAAACGACCTGATAAAAATGAGTGGCTAACAGCTAAAAAGGTTATCACACTACAGGCAATTGAGTGGGCCATCAAATCCTTCCAACCATTCAAATCGCCAGGTAGAGGACGGAGTTCTTCCAGCTCTACTACAAAACGAACTGGAAATATTGTTCCCATTCCTCATTAAATTATTCAGAGCTTCTCTGGTATGGAACTATATCCCATCCAGTTGGTCGGCGGTTAAGGTAGTATATATATCAAAAGTGGGTAGGAAAGAACCAATCCCTAAATCGCTTAGATCAATTAGCCTGACATCTTTTCTGTTGAAAGGCCTGGAGAAGGTGCTTGACGGATATATCAGGGGGGAACATCCTGAACCATCACCCCCTCAATACACATCAGTATGCCTATCAAACAGGAAAATCAACAGAACTAGCACTCAACAACCTAGTCGAGAAGATCACCCAATCCCTTCAAATGAAGGAAATTACGGTGGGAGCTTTTCTCGATATTAAGGGAGCATTTAACAATGCACTGCCCCACTCCTTATATGCAGCAGTAGCCGCCAGAGGAATTGAGCAACTATAACGACGTCTTTACAGGGAGAAACAGTCAGCTTTAGAGCCACAAGAGGATGCCCGCAGGGTGAGGACCTTTCCCCCTTTGTGGTCACTTCTTGTGGACCACTTACTGGCTATTCTCACACTGTGGGAGGTTGAGGTTCTAGCATATGCAGATGAGCTAGTCATACTAGTCACAGGAAACTCTGACGGAGTAATATCTAATACTCTTAAAGATGAATACAGTGGACAACTGGTGTGACAGGGAACAGATGTCTGTGAACCCTCAAAAAACAGTAATAGTACCATTCACCCGGAAAAGGAAGCTGGAGGACTTAAGACCGCCCTCCTTAATGGGTGAAACTATTCCAATTGCGGAGGAGGTGAAATATCTAGGAATCACTCTGGATAAATTACTTAATTGGAACTCTCATCTGGAAAAGGTAATCCACAAGGTAAAACTGCCCTTATTGACATGTCGTCGTATTTGTGGCGCATGAGTCCCCAACAAATTTACTGGATCTATGTCGGGGTCATCAGACCAATGATAACATACGGATTCTTCGTTTGGTCGCCGAATGGATTACAACGGACGGCCAAAGCCAAATTCTCTGGATTACAGAGATTAGCATGCTCGACCATAATGGGGGCAATTAACACCACACCGTCAGCTGCAATGGAAATCCTCCTGGACTTACCCCCTTCATATATATCTGGGGAGAGAGAGGCCAGGTGGGCAACATATAGACTGCAAGAAGCGGCCATTAATATGCCGCAGACTAGTATCATGGAGCGGAACAGGTTGCTGGATGACATAGAGAGTCACAGCATCCTGAACATGCCCTCGGATATTATGCCTACCATGACCAACTACGGGCTGACCTTCAACACCCTTTTTCCAGAAAGAGCTGAGTGGGATCGGAATAAAACCGACCTACTGAGGGCAGACAGTTGCTGGTTTACAGACGGCTCCAAAACTCCTGAGGGAACGGGAGCCGAAGTATATAGCTACAGACCAAGGGTGAGGATATCCTTAAGCCTAGGTACTAATGCAACTATTTTTCAGGCCGAGGTTCATACCATTGAACTGTGTGCGAAGGCTGGAATATATGCATCTTACACGCAGATCAATTAAAATTTTTTCAGATAGCCAAGCATAAAAGCTCTTGGCTCCTACCGCTGTAACTCCAAAACGGTATGGAACTGTCAGAAGGCTCTAAATCATTTGAGCAAAAACAACAAAGTGACTCTGGTCTGGATATCCGGCTACTCTGATATGGAAGGTAACGAAATAGCCGACTCCTTGACCAGAGAAGGAGCCGGATCACGAATAATCGGACCAGAACCGATACATGGTATATCTTCAAGTATTGCTAATATGGCTATCTCAACCTGGGCTGAAAGGAAAACTCTCCAATATTGGCAAAAGTTACCAGGATTAGTTCATTCGAAGAAATACCCTTTGAAATCAATTACTAAGAAACTTTTAGAGTTGAACAGGGTAAACTTGAAAACTCAAATAGGCTTATATACCGGGCACTTCCGACTAAACTATCATCTGCATAAACTCGGCAAAGGGCAACTTCTGCCAGAGGATCTGGACATATTCTCACCCAATAAAGTTATCAATTTCATTATGAGACTGAACTTATTGGGTGAAATTTAATTAGGAGTGAGCCACAATAGGCCTGCTAATGGCCGCAGTGGTGGGTCCACAAGGACCCACTCACAATAATCTAACTAACTAACTAATACCAAACATATCTAAAGAGGTTACCATCACACAACGAATTTAAAAATTTGAGGTCCTACCATTAAAACTGGAAGATCACGAAAAAGGCTAATTGATTAAGTATTACCTGTCGCTTCACGACAAGGTAAGACCTATCAAAATGGCAGTTAATTAAATAATAAAATTAATAATATAAAAGTAGACTCGTATCTACTTTTATATGAGTGTGATACCCCATCCCACCCTTGTGGGTTGGATGGGGTGTCACACTGATACCGTAGTGACCAGAGTATAAGCGAGGGGGGCTTGGGCTGTTACACTAGTGCCGTGACCAGGATAACATAAACTAAATACGCGAATGGGGGTTGGGCTGTTACAATATTGTGATAGTTGTTTGAGGAAGATAATTATAAATTATTTTTGGCTCGAGGAAGGCATGGAAAATTATATATATTTCAAATTAATGAAAAATGTGGTAATTAAATTAAGACCTAGTATTACAATTTTTTAAAAATGACTCAAGAATTCAATATAAATTTTATAACATTTTCAACAAATTCTTCAATTTTTAGCAGGTGTTTCCGTGCGCTAGTTAAAAATAAACAGATTTTTCCCTCACATATTTTCCACTATATTTTGATTCCAGTGGCAGCAGCATGACTCTGGAACCTCGTGCGGAAAGTATGCTCTCAGAGCAAGAATTACTGCTCTAGTGTCCTGTTGGAATTTAAAAACGTGCTCTGGCCTGACCCCTGGAATATAAATGTTTAGCCAGTACGCATTAATTTTACCAATGGAAAACAATACTAGCTTTAAACTGATTTCCTGAAAAATAAAAACTGTTATAATTTTATTAATATGTTTTTCTATTTATATGAAAATGCCAAGAGATGAAAACAAAGAAAATATCAAAACTTTAATATCAGGTAACAGGTAAATACAATACGTACCTACAAAGTGGAGATGTTCAATTTTTATATGTAAAAAGATAGGGACTGATTTAGAACCTCTTCAGATTTTTTTGTTTTTCTAATTATAGTTATTCTTTTTTTTAATTATTCGTTAATTCTACTTACTTTTTTGTATTAAAATAATTAATTCTTTTAATTGTTCTTAATTGCATTAAATATTTTCCCGTCTATTAATTATTTTAAATAGTTTTGGAACTACATGAAGCGCTATTTAAATATTGTTCTTCTCGTACTATATGGGTGCATGTATATATTCCTAAATCTGGATATTTCATGTAAACTTTTTCCAGTGTTGCTCCATGTTCCAAGGACGCATTTGAAACTTGGGCTAATTCATTTTAGCCATTTGATAGGATTTGGAACATTCTTCTAAAACTTCAATTTTTGAGATATATTATAAACGTTTTTTTAAATTGAACATCCTATAAATTTATTCACAATTCGATCGCCTTTTACTTACCAGAAATATATTTACTTTGAGAAAAAGCGGTTAATTTCCAAAAAATTACACATTTACTGAGGAAGCTATGGAAAATTATTAACAAATAATTAATAAGCAAATGGCACATCTTAAAACTTAGTAAATTTCGTATAAATATTAAAAAAAAAAACACTAGATGAGAGTAAATGTTTGAATTGTCTTCCATTGACAACTACATTAATTTGGAAGATAGCTATCTTTCAAAATTCATGTAGACTCCATGTGCCATAATCTAGAAAAAGTATTGAAATTTTTTCCACCGTCATTGTTAGTATTTTGAATTAGATTTCTTCAAATAGCCTCTACTACTTGGTCCCAATAATGTCCATAGTGGGACCTCATTTAATGTTCAACAATTATCGTCCATTGTTAGCATAAAATGAACATCCACAGGACATCCACAATTGGACTTATAATCTATAAATGTCCATTTTTTGCACAGAACCCCCCCTCGTGCCAAAAATGAACGCTCCTAGTTGCGTCCATAAGTCCATTTCATGTCCTACAACGTCCATTTGATGTGGTCCACAGGTATGTCCGTAAGTGTTACATTTGGATGTCCATAAAACCCATTGGATGTCGACAGGACAAGAAACGCACCACTCCAATGGACGTATAGATGTACATTGCGGATGTCATTGTACATCCTATGGACATTTAGTTTTATTTGAGAATATCTAAACTCGTTGTGCATTAGAATGATATACAGGGTGTAGATAATAAAGTGTCATAAATGAAGGAGAGTATTCCTTGTCCAAATTTCAGAATATTTTGTTACAAGCATTTATCCTTAAAGCCTTTGTTTCCAAGAACAGGGCGCTAAAATAAAAAAATATGTATTAATTTAAAATCTGCTGAACAAATGACGATATTGAACAGTGATGTAGATATCAGATAATGCCTCTTATGTTTTCGCCAAGAATTGTGGCATGCCGCTGAAAAAAATATTTCATTTCTGCAGGTTTTGGAACGCAAATTTAATTTTGAACAAAAATATAAATTTTACGTAGCTATGGTTATTACTGGCCTAATTTGTTCTAATAGCGTGCAAAATTTGAAAAATAGCACTAATTAGATAAAATTTATTATTTTTTATTAAAATAAAATTTATCAGGAAACATAAACGAAACAAGAAATTTTTAACACAGGTTTAAAATTAGTGGGATAATTTTACAAAAGGTGGTTGCAATGACGTCCCTGTACTTTTCGACAGATTCTCTCACTGTATCAAAGATTCTTGGATTCTGATGAATTTGCTGGTACACTTCTTCGATCATATGGAGAAGAATTTGTTCATTAGGAATAGTGTGACGTACTTCGCTGCTCTACCCAAGAGCGGAAGTGTCACTTTGACGCCCAACACTACGGCGGTGTTCACGGTACGGATATCTCGGGCGCCAGTTTCTGTTTAGAGTGCAGAAACACCACTTTACTCTATCGGCGGGACGATAGAGGCCGGGCAACTACAGTGAAGAAACGGATAATTAAGCCAGGGGTCGAGAAAATATAACTTACACACTACAGTTAATGAAACGACTCTCATTCAATAATTGTACATTTATTCTACACACTAATTATTATTTATACTTTATATACACCTTAGTAACTATAACTTACACTACAACGGTCTTAACTACGGGCGAGTGGGGAGAGTAAGCGGGCGAATAAGCAGTGCAACACGGTAATACGGGGATTGAAGCGGTGAAAAGGTAACCAGCAATAATTAATCGGTCATAAACAGACGGCGGACGGATACCAGGAGGGGAAGCAAGCGCCAATACAAGCACACTAAGATTTACCAAACCTTTATCAAACCTTGCTATCTACTTCCGTATCCTGTGCTGCTTCCTCTCTGGAGCGGTCGGGGTCGGCACGTCTGTTGGTACGGGGGGCAGCAACGGACTCTCTTGGATGCTCTCAAAAAATCCTCAAGATACTAAACTCTGCCAAAAGCAGAAGTAGGATGAGACGCGGTAGTCAAGCGCGGAATATAGCAATACGTCACCCGCCAGGTTTCTCTCTTTTTAAATACCAATAATAGTCAGCCATCCTTCCCTGGTACTTCTGCTCAGTTTCCTTTATGTCCTAATAGAATCTGTCCCCTTGTTCTTGGCTCATTTGTTAAAGATTTTCGGAAAAAAAATCAAGATGGGCATGCAAAAAGTGGATTTTGATGCTCATATTGCAACCTACGTTTCGAAGCTCTTAGGGTATATTTTGAAAAAAAATTTCAGAGTCCTGTGAATCCTGATGTGATGTGATTCCCTTCACATTTTGTATCCAGGGGACCGCATGAGCTTGATGAAACGCTTCCATATGTAGCGTTTTGTGGTTGAGTGGACTGTAGAAACAGACAACTCAGTGTATGCTGAGACAAATTTAAACATGCACAATCTGTTGTATTTGAGGCAAATATTTGATACTGATTGCGAAGATAGGGGTATAAAACTTGTAAACCATTGCAGAGACTATAGTTATGTACCCATTTGATAATACCTATAGGTAATATTTTGTTAATGAATTGTGAGAAATCTTTACGAGATAGAAACAAATGGACTTCGGTTTAGTAATTAGTAAACATGCATAAATAACTGGTACATACTTTTACTCAAACCCCAGATACACTATAAATCGAACAATATAAGTGACTATACGATTTAACTTTACAAATTGTCAAACGGTAAAAGCTACGAAAAAAGTCAGACATCATTTTTTTTTCAAAATTAAATTTGAATTATAAAGACTGCAAAAACAAAATATTTCTTCAGTGGTATACTATAATTCTTGGAGACATAACCGAGATATAACCCACTGGTTAAAATTGGGATTTAATTTTTTCACTTTGAATACCATTTTACTCATCACAATATTACTTTTCAATATCTTTATTTGTTCAAAAGATATTTATAAATATTTTTTTCTGAAATGTTTGACGCCCTCTATTTTGGAAACAAAGGCTCTAAGAACAAATGTTTGTGATAAAATATTCTTAAATTTGGACAAGGAATGCCCTCCTTCATTTATGATGACTTTGATGACATACCATTATATTATACCCTGCGTTACCTATGATGTAATTTACTAATTAGAGCATGGATAATAAATTGGTTTATCATTTTTCTAAAACCGAGTAATGGAAATGCCTTTCAAATGAAATGCAACATTTTGAATTAATAGTACCAACGCCATATCTTTGAATTATTGATCAGAAACCGATTAAAAAAAAATCATGAATTTTTTTTCATTAATGTAAAAAAGCATCTTAAGAATACTTTTTTGATTCATGATGCGAAACTTTAATAATCGATTTATTAATAGTTTTATATATTTTTTTTGTGACAGTACTTTGTATATTTATTTTAATGAATAAAAAAAATCTGTTTTAAAAAGTCGCAAAAATCACATAATTTTTATGGTGTCTTTATATTGGAGGCCCAGTATTTATTTTGTCTAGAGGCGTCCAAGGGTGTTAATCCGTCCCTGTATCTAATTACATTTATTTAATCTATGGTAACCTCAAACTTGAGCCTTTAATAATAATCTATGAACTTGAGGCATTCGATGATTTAAGTGGTTTTTTTCGTATCAGAAAATGCAAAAATGCTTACGTGATCATAATCCATGTTTTTAAATATGAGCTCTATAACAGAACTGTTAGAAAGTACTGAACCGCATCATGATTCACGAATCGAACGCAGCTTCAGTTATCTGTTCTGTGATTTAGTTGTTCTGTGATTCGATATAATACAAACTACCAACATTACAAATAAAAAAATCATTCCTCTCTTGTTCTTCAATGAGGGAGCAACTGATGCGAAATTAGATTTGATATTATTATAATAGTAAAAGTATAAAGAAAATATTGTTTTAATTTTGTTGTTCATTGATTGTAATAACTATATGAATCGGTATGGATAATAATTATGTTCAAATAAAGGACATGCGTCAAGGTTTAAAAAATGTTAACGTAGTGTTTATTGTGTTGGAGGTCGGTCACCCCACCCTAACCAAAGAAAACCGCGAAGTTCGAACTTTTAAAGTAGCTGATCAAAGTGCTTGTATAAATGCTAGTGTATGGGATGAGGCTGGTCAATTACTTGTCCCTGGTGATATTGTTAGGTTAACTAAAGGTTATGTATCCGTTTGGAGAAACTGTCTTACTTTATACACTTCCAAAGCTGGTGATTTACAAAAAATTGGTGAATTTTGTATGGTGTTTAACGAACAACATAACATGAGTGAACCAAATCAAGTGTTACCACAAATACCTTCTTCATGTGGCCCTCTTAATAACATACCATTAAACAATGGAACTAATAACGGTGCAGGAAGAGTAGGACCTCCACCTCAAATACCTGTTACCACTTCAGCTACGATGCAACATAATAATATTGTAGGTCCTGCTAAGTCTACATCTAATAATACTACCCGATCAACTGGAAATGGTGCATCTTCAGATAATCAAAAACGACAAGGCAGAGGATCTAGAACCCAGCATAGAAGTAGGCATAGTCGAACAACATAATGTCCTTTCTGTAAAATTTTGTTTTATTTTTCAAAGATTGTGATAAGTTAAAATCTATTTTATAAATTAATATTTAAAATAAATTGTTTTATAATTATTAAGGGAATTAACATATTTTCTCAGTAGCTATTTTGAAATTTCAAAAAACTATTTAATTCATTATTTGCGGTAGTTGTACCTACAAAAATACTATTATGACCAAAATATTCTGTCATTGTGGACAGAGAATAGCAAATTGATGTGAGTAGATACCTACTACTTTGGAACCGTATAATTCGAAAATTAGAAGTGAGAAAAACTTTATTTTATTTGTGTCAATAAACTAAAAATGTTTGGTTTTCATTTACTTAACTGATGATTCATTTAACTCATGATTTATTACAAATACTGTTCAATTTAAAGCAATTAAAGGCAGGTACAGCTGCAAAAAAGGTTTCCAGGTCATTTGGGATTTGAAAGAGAACATGTATTTTTTTTCTCTTAAGTATAAGGAATACAATCTAAAGATACGCAATAAAGTACTTCCTACCCATATCCTATGCATTCATTCAAGTAAACTAGTAAACATACATATATGTATATTCCAGCAGCCAACCTGCGAAAAAAATTATTTAAAATTTTAGATTGGAAACGTTTGTTGACACGGGTCTATGTACAATACCTAACTCATAGATTAAATATACATAGATGTTCCATCCCGCGTTAAAATTTGTTGCTCTAAAATCTGGACACCCAACATTTTTATATCGTGAGCAGTGTCTGTATTAGGATTTTATTAGTTTAGAAACTGTAAATATGTTATAACAGACCATTTGTACGTATGTGCCAAGTGAAAATTGACAATAACGTAAATAGGCGCTGTCGATTTAATAATTCCGGGTCCAGGTATTTGGAGCGATAAATATTTACAAAAGAGTCAGTCTCTTGTATATTTGACCTATGCCTAACTTAATTGTTATAGTGACATAATTATGTACATTTTACACGATTATTTTTTTCATGTTTTTATATTACAAAAAAACAGGATAAACCATAAAATAATATGCTTGAATATAATGGTATCTAAACAATACTGCTGTAGTGCTGTATGTAAATTGGTAGCAGCAGAGACGTGTCTGGTAGCAGCAAAATGTGATATGATGAAAGTATATATCATGGATAAAATAGTTATAGAGAAGATAAGAACTTTCTGACCTACAATCTAATTAGTTGTCCTGTGATCTACTCAATGACATTTCTTCGAAATCGAAATTTGTTTTGCTGGGCAGGGGCATTACATTGGAAATGCTTAAAGGGTTCAGAACCTCCCATTAATTTTACTATTTAAAGTTATCTATTAATTTAACCTAATTAATTATTAATAACAATCAAAACTGTATATAAATCAATGACTTCGAAGTCATTGATATAAATTATAAAAAAAAATTGAACATTGTATTCTCGTTTGTAGTAATTAATGCATAATTCTTTGAATATAGTTCTGCTACTATTAAATCTACCTACAATTAAAAAAAAATGTAATTATTTAATTTTCCCAGGTAACAACAGGTAAGGAGAGGATATTTACTCTGCTAAGTATGTGAGATATATTGCCAAAAATATTAATACGAATAATAATTATTGTTTAATTTTATTTTCCAAATTTCAAAAAAAAAAAATGAAAAATTTATTTTTAATTTAACAAAATGATTGATTATATTACAAATTTATAAGTGAATCTAAGAAACTGTGTGAATGGAAATAGAACTTTAATGACCTCATAATCTATTTGTAATTTACAAATTATAAATGTTTAATTTAATATGTGGAGCAGATATGTTATTTTAAATATATTTTGTTTAAAAAGTAAATACTTTAACAAATTTAAGTAATGTAATTTTGTGATAAGTAGTATTAGTTGTGACAAATTTAAATAACTTAAGTAATATTCATACTATTCAATCGGAAACTTTGCAAAATACACAAATGATCGAAAGACATCCCATTTTAATCAATTTGTACAGTTAATTTAAAAAAAAGAACACTATGCACCACCACAAATTGCAAGCAAAAAGCGATTTTAAGCGACATAAATGTGAATTATGTTATGTTAGGCCGGATTTAATCCCTACCCCACAACCCTCAAGATAATGGGATTATGCCGCGAAAACGCGCAAATTATCACATAGGTATCTATTGTCATGTCAGCTTCGATAGAAGTTAGATTATTCACACATTCGCAATTCATTACCGGTTTTAAGGTCAACTGAGATTGTAAAATCTGTTTCCTCTACATTGATTTCAATATCCGCATATCTGCGTTCCTGTCGTGGGATCGGTTGAGAGGTCGGCAAAATTGTGCTCCTCGCATTCCTCGTAATCACTAATTGCGTCCTAATTGTAGGTTAGGTTTATTATATATTACAATATAATGCGCCATAAACAACTCGCATAATTGACATAAACTACTCTGGAACTGGTTATGTTGATTATCTCAAGTGACATTTAGCACTACTACGTCATACGTAGTAATAATCACTTCCCCTCACATACCCATTTTTATGGCAACGTCAAATTATCAAGATAAATATAAATATTTATGTTAATTTATGTTTGCCCCAAATCGCTTAATATTTTTTTACACATATGTATTGTGTAAATTCAGCTTCAGGAGTATAATTCTCATCGCATCACTCGATTTGATGCAAGTCCGCCGTTTTCTTAAATCTGATTAACACTAGATAGTTTTTCACCTATCACTCATTTCGATATGATATATATCGAGTTGTACTAATCCTTCAGAAAAGTTTGTTAAATCAATTTTCCTGTTTATGGGAAAGGCCCCGTCCATCAAAATTCAAAGATTCAATATCACGACTACCGGCTACCAGGTTACTACCTGTACCATGTGCGGCAATCGAAAAGATGATTGCCTAAGTTCAAAAATACACGTCAACAAATGTCACTGTCAGTGTCAAATATTTTTACCACGTGATTTAACTTTTGGATTTAACAAAATATATTTGACGCAGCATTCTTTATTGTAAAAATAAAAATGTATATAATTTTATCAATAGTAAATATAACAATTTTATGGATAATGATTTTAAAATAAAGTCAGTAGGTAGCACCTACAATATGTTTGTTAAAAGTAAATTAAAATTAAAGTATACACCTGTTACTGATGCTGATGAAATTGAGAAGGTAGATTTGGAACCAATGCAACGAAAATTTTGTACACCAGCCTGTATATGGTCATCTTTATTTACAGGAATATTAATTGGAACATATTATATACCGTCAATTGGATTAACATTCTACCAAAGATGGTTGTATCAGGTGAATTCATATTTTTATTTACATATTTGAATTATTTGTGTACTAACTATAATTTTTAGAGTTTTCGATTTCCCTTAATAACTGTGCTTATACACATGACAGTAAAATATATTCTTGCCGTGCTAATTCGTATTATTATAATGAAAAGACAGGGTAAACAGCGAGTTCTTTTTAGGATGGAAAGAATATGTAATAGCTGTAGCACCAACTGGAGTATTTAGTGGAATCGATATAAGTTTCTCCAATTGGGGTTTAGAACTTATTAAAGTTTCTTTGTAAGTCATATTCTTATGTATATTTTTTTTGATTGGACTGATTATTATGTTAACAATCACTACTTAGAATTTTTTGGAACTGATCTCAATCAGTTGTAACTAAGCAAAATGGTTGACAAAATAGTGTGAGTGATTTAATCACATAATAAGTGGGGAGAAAATATAAAAAGGTTGTGTTGTTAAACATAAACATAAAACACACCACATAAATTAGACAACCCCCGAACCAAAGTTGTGAACTGTGTAAATTTGTTTTAATAAACGATTAAAAACAAATTTTGATGTAGCCCTAAATTATGGATTATTAGGCCAAAACAAATGATGCAATATGCAAAATAATGAAGTTTCATGATGAATAAATGGGGCAAACTGATTGTAATAACTTGTGTCATGTATAATGGAGAGTTAGAATCTAGTATATATTCTTACATATAAACATCCATATTAAAATATTAGGTAAAGTTTTACAGCTTTTTAAAAACTGAAATGCCGAATAAATTATTTAGTACGAAAATAATTAATCCGTGGTATACTTTGTTGTTTGAATCTTTGCGTGTACGTTACAATCATAAGTTGTATGAAGTAAATAAATTGAAGATTGTCTTTACTTTTGAGCAGTGGTGTGTACCGGAGTACAATATTTTTTATATATTCCAACACTGAGATAGAGCATACTTTAAATTTCACCAACAACTACTAAACACTTGTCAGTAGTCAAAGGTAATTTTCAAGTTATGTGATTCATACAGCTACTAATATAATGTCAAAAATATAATTGCAAATATATTATGACGCTGCTGAATCTAGCGACAAACAACCTGGTCAATGAAGCTGAGACATAGGTTCATAATTGTGTCTTTGTTTCACTAATTTTAATTATCCATGAATAAAATTCTGATTATTCAACATTGTTTTTGTATTATAATGTTTATTATTTAGGTACATAATTATCATTTAGTTAATAATTATTAAAATATACAAAAAAAATTAAATTAAAAAGTTTCAATGCTATTGCACATATATTTTTCAGAGGAGGTTCCTTAAAGGGGCAAGGGATGCTGTCGTTTTAAAATAATTTTTTTTTTAAATGATTTTAGTATTATATTAATCAATTATAGTTCAATAAATTCCATGTGTATTTGTGCAAACAAATATTAAATAGTCAAATCAGATATGTTTCTTTAATAATAGAAAAAAAGTTACACTGAGCTGATAAGTCCACTAAGAACGTAAAGATAAAGGATTTGTATCAAAATGTTTCCTGTTTACTAATTATTAATTAATTAGTAATTAGATTACATAATGAACTTAATATTCATCCTAATAAAAATTTTATTACAGTTTTTAGCCAATCCTCACATTTATCTTAATAATATTCTTAATTAGCGGTTTTATAAACTTATTTTTTATGGCATTAGAATTAAATTCATTAATCGATATATCTGTCTTTTTAATGACTGTCCTGAATACCCTTTAATATTTTTGTTATTATGATTATTGTATTAATAGAAAGTAATGCATTAAGAAGAAACAAATTATAGTAAAATAGTAGTAAAAAAAACAAAAATATTTACCCTAAAATCTTAGGTGAAAGTGGGCAATCTCTGAGGAGCTTGTGAAACAGATCAAAATAATTCCAAAATATAAAATTTTCTTCTTAAAAGTTATGTGATGAAAATCTTTTCTTAATACATTTCTTATTGGAATATGATAATTTTTGGGTAACATTAATAGTGTAAAGGTCATTGGAACTGTGTAATGGACTTTTTGATAACACATTAAGGGAGCCTGGGGTGAATTACCCATAACCTTCCTAAAAGAAGAGTCACTATTGACATTTTAAAATACCTAGAACTCAAGAGTTAATTGGTGCAGCCACTGCAAATTGATTAAAGGTTATGTCATCAGAAAAATTATACCCAGTACTTACCTTTTTAATCTCATTTTCAGCTCTGGAGTGTGTTCGAAATTAACCTAGAGCTTTTATATAAGTTTAGGTATAAGTATAACGTCACATGATCTTCTAATTACTCTGTTTTATGACCGCAAAAGGTAAAGTTTGGTATAAGTTAGTTACTTTTTTTTTACTGTTTCTGTTCTTGATGTAACTAACATGCATTTCTTGATATTTTTCTATGGACGTTTTTTGAAAAGTTAGTTACTGTTTAAATATCCATCGTTCTAATTACATATTTTTGAGGTAAAACTCTGAAAAGATCTTTTTCTGAAGCCAAGAATAATTAACTATTACTATAGTCGTCCCTATTTTTATCAATCCAGCTAATGTACTCACTAACTTACTTGCGTTATTCGACAGGCTTATCATACAACACTATTTTCCTATCTGAATGTCTACAGGCTGCAATGTTTTACATATCGACCACAATTATTTTGTTTTTAATTTTATTTGAAATTAAAATATTCAATGCCCATCGCAAAAAAATATATTTGAAATATCTTACCTAAGAGCTCATCTGCGCATGAAGTAAACTTTAACGTGCTCATTGAGGTGGTTAAAGTAGAGTCCACTCGGAGTGTTACACCGACAATTTACGAACGACATTAATATTTACCCAGTTCAAAATTATACCACTTTTCGAGGGCTAGTGTGCACTCTGTATATTGCTTAGGGTAATTTCGAATGTCCTCCTGAATATATGCAATCAGGTGCTTTCCAAGTGTCCTTTAGTCAAATATTGATGGTTTCATATTGATGGCCATAAATCTCCATTGATGATTAATACTTACAATTTACTATAAATACTATATATTCAGAATATAAATTGGATATACCTAATTAAAATATTTATTAAAATTAAAAAGGCAAAATAGGCTTTAAAGTTTAATTTAATCGATAACCAGTTGATTTATTATATTTGAATAATAATGAAATGATTATAATTGTTTTAATTAGTTTTTTAATTATACAATAAATAGAAAAACCGTATTTATCACTATTTAATTTCAAGCTTTACTTACTTTTTTCTGGAGGTTGTAAAACATTTGACTGTAACTGTTAAATTTTATAATGTAAATAGATTGTAGATAGTCGTTAATTTTTTAGGTACACAATGACCAAGTCAACAACAATAGTATTTATATTGTTCTTTTCCATCTTATTTAAATTAGAAAAGAAGGTATGTTATTTGACTTAACTTTAATGTTATGTAGTTTTTCTGTTAGATTTAAGAACTAAATGAAGAATTCTTTCCATAGAGATTTTAGAAGTTAAAAATGTAATTTGAGTGCATCTCTATAATTAATCAATCCGTATTTTGCATTAAGGGTATAGAGATATGACTGTAAAAGTGTTTACCACCTTATAAATACTTATATCATAGTCAGCCAAACCCAGTTGGCAGGGTAATACATGTCTGTCGAATCGATGGTTCAGTATTTTCCTACAGTGGCAGCACTGTATAACTATTTCAGTAATTGCATAATTTGTTTTTTGTTTAATTTCATATATGTTGCCATTGTCAGACTGATATCAGAACTCCCGTGAATTTATAAAAAACGTGTTCAAGTGCATCTACTATATATTGTTATCCTAAACTTAAGATACATTCTCTCAATTGAAAAATTTCCTTCAGATTCTCGTAGAAAGCGTATGCTTACTGTGTGTTACCTAGTGATGTCGGTAATAATAGTATAAGAACAATGTTTTCTAATCACAGATTATGTTTTTGTTTCTGTCATAAATAAGGTAAAAAAAACACTGATTTCTTTATTATTAATAAACTTTGCAAATCCTTGATTCGAAATGCACTGCTGCCTGTTGAGTTTTATTTAAGGCTATATCAAAATGTCTGATGACAGTGATAACATTTTCGTATCATAAATAACTAAATTCTCTTTCTATCGTCCTTTTTTCTTCAAAACAAATTGAGCATTCATGTAAAAATTGGTGTTTTTAGATATTTTTTTTAAGTCCATGTTATTTTAGTCATGGAGTCTATGTGCAATTGTCATGATGATAACTGTGGGTTTAATATTATTTACATATAAGTCAACCCAGTTTAACTTTCTTGGATTTATTTTGCTGCTGTTGGCATCAGTATCAAGCGGATTACGATGGACTTGTATTCAGCTTTTATTGCAAAAGTCAAAAATGGGAATGAAAAATCCTGTTGATATGATCTACCATATGCAGCCATGGATGATTGCCTCAGTTTTGCCATTTGCGATATGGATGGAAGGTATATTTTCAAAATTTTTTTTGTGCAAAAGATGTCAAATTGTTTGATATGGAAATAAAAGTTAAACTTGATGCTATGTACTGATCTTAAGTGTTATTTCACTGATTTTGTTATGGTTGCACTATGGTGTATTTCTTGTTATATTTAACATGTTGATTATATTTTTTATGTATATATAAGTGTTAAATAAAATTATTTTCAAGTATATTATATTCTTAGAGCTAGCATAAAACTTATCAGTTAAGTCAAGGCAGTAAACTTTTGATAAATCTATATTTTAAAATCATCTTGATACCTTTATTGAGCTAATCATGTATTTACTTAGTGCTAATAATTTTAATAATATTTTCCCAGTTAACGTATTACTTCTACAAGTATTGTTGTGGAAGTTTTTTGAGAGATAAAATTTCTTTTGCGATTTTTTGTGTGAGGATTATTAACTTCCGTTAGATGAATGTCAGCCACAAAATAAATCTTAGATATGACTTCCAGAAGTAACTCTTCATTTCTAAAATAATGATATTATATCACTACACTTAAGCACTTTTTAAATGGTTAAATATTACCTCTTATAGACTTCACAATGAATACTTTTTTAATACATTATTTATAGTGGTGTACAGTATATGCAATATGTACCTTATTATGATTTTTAGTTCTCATGCATTTTGCAATATGATATAATATTTACACAAAATGTAGGGTTCAGGCTTTCCCACTTTATTGCTTTTAATGTTATATTTTCGTTAGATTTTGAGCATAGTGGTACCAAAATTTATCAACGTAGACCAGCTCATCATAAAATATGAACATTTTAGACCGAAAAAAAAAAAACTTTTTTTGTATACACTAATTTGAGTGATTTACCTGTCGACACATAAGTGCTTACCAATTACTTATTAGTGGTTTTAAGCTTAGAGTAACAATTAGATTGACCAAAATCTCCTAAATTCACATTTTTATTCACTTTATTTTTGACAATATCAATGGTGGTCTAAAAAAATGGCGAGTGTGTAAAGTAACCTCGGCTGTTCTGGAGAATTCTAAAATAGACAAGCATAAGAACTATTTATGGAATGTATATATAAATTTTCTTCAAGACAATATTTTCTGATGTCAGATGGTCAAAAAAAGGGTAAATATAGAGTTATAAAATAGTAATCTTCAAGAAGCTCTTTGTTTAATTATTAGTTTCATGTCAATTTGAGTAGGCATAATTTGTTTGCATTCTAGTACTTGCACTAATAGTTTAACTGAGAGCTGTAAACTCAAACTGTACCATCTGCCTCTCATCTCAACTACACCACTGTTAGGGTAAATATAGAGTTATAAAATGGTAATCTTCAAGAAGCTCTTTGTTTAATTATTAGTTTCATGTCAATTTGAGTAGGCATAATTTGTTTGCATTCTAGTACTTGCACTAATAGTTTAACTGAGAGCTGTAAACTCAAACTGTACCATCTGCCTCTCATCACTACTACACCACTGTTAGGTCAAAATTATTTAGATTTGTATGTATTTTTTTATTTTATAAAATTATTTTGAGGAATATACAGGGTGCCCCAGTTTATAATAGCAGAACTTAGAAAATCGATAGAGGACCTCATTTTAAGGTAAAAAGTCTGATTTAACAAGTGTTGAAAAGTTCTTCATTTTCAAGATATTTCTCAATATCCAGTGGCATTGAGGTCTGAAACCCCTTCTCTGTCTAGAATCTGTAAGGTAATGGATTTTTTTACAAAAATTGATGATTTTTTTTCTAATTGCCTGTACAAATTAAAAAAAAAAAAAGTAATCTTCCGCATAGTTTTCGAGAAATTGCCATTGAAGTTGAAGAAACACACCTAAAACTATTTATTGTTGAAAAAATCCACAACATAAATTTACTAAAATAATAAATTTAATTACCGTTAATTAAAACTAAAACAAAATGGGATACACAACTGATAGCAACGTGCAATAGTTTTAGATGTATTTCTTGAATAAAATTACAGCACTTGTCAACTTTGATGGCATCGTATGGAAAAAGTGGAAGACTACTTTTTCTTCTAATTTATACAGGTAATTAAAAAAATTAGCAATTTTTGTGAAAATCCATTGACATACAAATTTTAAACAGAAAAGGGGTTTCAGACACCAGTTTCTACGTCACTGGATATTGAGACAAATGTCGTATTGACAAAAAGATAGCACTATTGAAACAAAATAATATGTGCTGAATTTCAAATTGAAAACTTGTTTTTTTTTTTTAAACCACGTATTAAATGAACATTTTAGCTTAAAGTGAGGTCCTCTATTGATTGGAGAAGTTCCACTACTATAAACCGGGACACCCCATATAAGCATAATAATATACAAATTTATGCTATTTTGTTTTTTAGGCTCTGATGCCATAAGAAACTGTCAGATTTTTGGTTTTACCGATTATTCAACATTTTTAAGTCTGGCCCTAAAAATTTTATTAGGAGCATTTATTGCATTTTTCATGGAATTTAGTGAAGTCACCTTAGTAACATATACATCTAGTTTGACTTTGGCCATAGCTGGTATATTTAAGGTAATTATAATTTTTATTTAAATTTTCGAATGGTTTTTCAACTTCTAAATTAGCAAGTGAATATTGGAATATAAATATGATATAATCGTTTATTATTTACAAAATCAATCATAGTAAAATATTTATTTCCCCAGGAGAAAGACCACATACCATTTATAACCACTGTACCACTGTATTATTATACAGTATGTCCGCGATGGGGTTTACAATAGGTGAAATTGTAAAAATATTCTGCTTTTCGAGAAAAATTTGTTCCATATAAAAGTGTTCGCTTTCCTAAAAAAATATGATTTGCATTAAGAAACTTTTTTGTTTTTTATACGGGATGCTCAAAAATTACAAAAACTGGAAATAAGAGTAACTTGGCCTTTATCTTTAATTTTGGAAGAAACCATAGTGTCTAATTTTATAGCCATTCAAATCCAAGATTTCAATTAAATATTGAAGTATTTCAGAAACAATCGAAATTTTGGATTTTGGCTGGATATAAAATTTTAAGCAACTTTTTTTTCCACATTTTGTTCAAAAATTAAAGATAAGGCCAATTTATTCTTGCGAATTTTAAGTTCTTGTAATTTTTGAGCACTGGGCGTATTGGAGCAGCTGCTCTGAGTTATAATTCTTTATGTTTTGTTAGTACTCACTTTATGTCTTGTCCCCTACACAAAATTTCACTATATACAATCGAAAGAATGAATATATATCTTTCGGTCACCATAGGTCACAACTGAAAAAATGTGAGTAATCAATACTTGAAATGCATTTATAAAAAAAGTCCGATTTTAATATACACTCTATTGCAAAGTCCTGTTGAATGCGAATTATAATGAAGATTTCATACCTATATTTTACAACCAGTCAGGCTTTAATTTTGTATAGTTATCATGGCAACCAAAAAAAATTTTCGAAAATTTTTTGCCTGGCAGGTAGGTACCCTAGGTGAAATTCCCTCTCGAATTTTTCTGTCAAATAACGACGCAAAATTTATAAATTGACGCCTTATTTTTCAGACTAATTCGCTTTAGAATATCTGGCAAAATTAAACATTCCACCACCGTTAGAGGATTAAATTTAATTAAAAACAATGAAATGAACCATTGTGATTCAATTTTTAATTGTTTCATGTAAATCATATTTTATTCTACTGGACATTTTGTAAAATTTGTGAAAAACCAAACTCAGTAAAAAAAAAGACATAATAGCCGCTCTTTTTCACAACACAATTAGGAGTGATGTTATTCCATGACCCTATGCGCCAGTTTAAGGTACTTATTGTTATCTCTACTGAAAAATGGATTGTAAAATACCTATATAATATGTGGTAAAAAATATAAGTTCCACCATCTTTAGTAGCTAAAATTTAATTAAAAAAAAAAGTAATTTAGACTTTTTTTATTGTTTCTCCGCTACACAAAATTTCACTATATACAATCGAAAGAATGAATATATATCTTTCGGTCACCATAGGTCACAACTGAAAAAATGTGAGTAATCAATACTTGAAATGCATTTATAAAAAAAGTCCGATTTTAATATACACTCTATTGCAAAGTCCTGTTGAATGCGAATTATAATGAAGATTTCATACCTATATTTTACAACCAGTCAGGCTTTAATTTTGTATAGTTATCATGGCAACCAAAAAAATTTTCGAAAATTTTTTGCCTGGCAGGTAGGTACCCTAGGTGAAATTCCCTCTCGAATTTTTCTGTCAAATAACGATGCAAAATTTATAAATTGACGCCTTATTTTTCAGACTAATTCGCTTTAGAATATCTGGCAAAATTAAACATTCCACCACCGTTAGAGGATTAAATTTAATTAAAAACAATGAAATGAACCATTGTGATTCAATTTTTAATTGTTTCATGTAAATCATATTTTATTCTACTGGACATTTTGTAAAATTTGTGAAAAACCAAACTCAGTAAAAAAAGACATAATAGCCGCTCTTTTTTCACAACACAATTAGGAGTGATGTTATTCCATGACCCTATGCGCCAGTTTAAGGTACTTATTGTTATCTCTACTGAAAAATGGATTGTAAAATACCTATATAATATGTGGTAAAAAATATAAGTTCAACCATCTTTAGTAGCTAAAATTTAATTAAAAAAAAAAGTAATTTAGACTTTTTTATTGTTTCATGTAACGAATTAAAATGTCAGACTAATGCCATTAGATTTTAATTTTATTTAAACTGCATTCACATCCAAGATTCAGTGGATGTAAACAAAGTTGTTTGTCACTTTGAGCGTTTTATTGCCAATTGTCCAATAGCATGCAGGTATTGGCATTACGTGTGTATCATGCATATGCTTGAATTATTATCCGAAAATTTTGTTACAGTTTCGAATGTCGTATACAAATTTTCCATTGTCTTAGACTCGAGGATAATTTTTACAATAATCGAGACCTCGAAAATATTTTCGGATATAATTCAAGCACTAGGAAAATTACTAGTGAAAAAATGGACATGCTAAATTAAAAGGAAATGCCCTTAGCTTTAATTTGCATTTTTTTTCAGAATTTTTCGTCAATGTTAATTTTTCATTTGAAAGCATTTTGAAATAAAAATTTTATAAACTAAAGAATTCACGAAAATTACGAATTATTTATTTTCTGTCTAGACACTTTTACATTTTTGACTATTATATCGAAAAGTGACAAAGATCCCAAAACCAAATGAAGTTATTTTATTACATTAACGAGTATATTCCAAGATGTAGATAATTTCATGGAATAGGTTCTAATGAATTTGCTTTTCAATGTAAAAAACAAAAGTTTTGGTTAAAAATTTATATGATAATAAAAGCAGCACTCTTCCCCTTCGAAATATGTGTTTTTTCGCGTTCTGATAATTTCTTCAAAAGTTATTAGTTTTTCTGCCGAAGTGCACGGAAAAAGGCTAATTTGGTGTTCGTACGTTGGCTCGCGAGCCCATACCTTAATTCTTTTTTTACGCGAAAACGGTTGCATGTACGAAATTTTTTGTAAGGACCTTTTTGTGTAGTGCTCTTTAATTTTCACATCTACGTATTTGTATTTTGCGTGTTGTTATTTCAAAAAAAAACAAAAACAACAATTTTTGGGAGTTTGACCCCATCCCAGCCAAAGTTGTAAATGTACATGACACAAAAGTACGATTTTTAAAATTGATAATTTTTAATATGTATTTTTATTTGAAAATTATAAATATTTTTTTTTTAGGAAATTTTTCAGCTAGGTTTAGCAGTTGAATGGAATGGAGATGAATTGACTCCACTTAATGTTGCAGGTCTTTTTATATGCCTGTGTGGAATATCAATTCACGTTGTTCATAAAATTAAAACTCAACCAATGAGGCTGCGTTCATACGATCTTGAAACAGAACATAATGAACTAGGAGAGTATTTAATTGATGAAGAAATACATTGTGATGTAACTAGTGAGAGTGATGGAGAAAAAAGTGATACACAAGTACTATTTGACATATTAAACAGACATGAAAGATAATAGTACAAGTGTTATTGATACAGCCGATCTCTGTTAAAAAAATAATATTTCGTAAAGAATTTATTTTTATGTATACATTTTAATAACCAAACATTGTAGATATCTCAAAAAGGAAACTACAGTATCAAACGTTTTATATTTCACATTCCACTTATTGAAAATATTTGATTATGTACTTAATGAATGTTTGTAAAAATTCGTACTTTTATACAAATTTTAAACTTAACTTACCTTAATTGTATGGATGTGTATTAGCAATACTGGAATGACTATTTTTTAAATATAATTTGTTATATTTATATTTTGGTTTTATAGTTACCTATTTGTTGTTTGTTAGATGTCTTCAATAAAAAAAAAAAAAAATTAGATGTAATCTGGTTTGATTTGTCCACTCCGTTAACATAGCTAATGACGGAAACTTCTAACATTTCTATTGTGGGTATTATATAAATACCAGTGGTGGATCTACCATGAAACTACAGGTGCTTAAAATATCTAAATCTATTTCGCTGCTTTTAAACATTTAAGAACCTTGTCTCACTAAAAAATAAAAATCCAGATGTGCTTGCCAAGTGTGTTGAAGAAAATAAGGGTCCTTGCTCCAATGAATCTAAAAAGCAATTTATATTTTAAAGTCATGTGACGTGTAACATTATGGTAAATATTGAGAAAATAATTAAAAAAATAGCAAACATTTTGTGTGTCACATTACCATGAACCTACACATAATTTACAATACATTACTATTTTTTCATAGTTTTATATCCCGTTTTCAATATTATCTATATATTTTGTTCTACTTATTTGTTAGATGTCAATAAAAAAAAAATAGATGTAACCTGGTTTGATTTGTCCACTCCGTTAACATAGCTAATGGTGGAAACTTGTAACATGGCTATTGTGGGTATCATATAAACACCAATAGTGGATCTACCATTAAACTGCAAGCCCGTAAAATATCTAAATCTATTTCCCTGCTTTTAAACTTCAAGAACCTTTTCTTACTAAAAAATAAAAATACACAAGCGCTCGCTAAATGCGTCAAAGAAAATAAGGGTCCTTGCTCCAATGAATCCAAAAAGTAATTTATATTTTAGTCATTATTATTATTATTATTAGTTTCTGTGTATATATACATATATCTGTTGTTCGTGCATTCTATTACATTATTTTATGTAAAGTAGTTAAATAAAATCTATCTATCTATCATGTGACGTGTAACATGGTAAATATTGAGAAAATAATTAAAAAAATAGCAAACATTTTGTGCATCATGTTACCATAAACCTATACTTTATTTACCATGCAATACTATTTTTTCATAGGTTTATATCCCGTTTTCTATATTATTTATATATTTTGTTTTACAATTTTACATTTTGTTTACATAAATTCTTTAAGACTATTATTGACTTTCTTTGATGGTAAAATTAAACCAAAACTTTTACAACACATAAAACAGGGAAACTGGCGCCTGTATGTAGTTCCTCCAGCAGAAAGCTCCTAGCATACGTGCTGTTATAGGGCATGTCCACGTAGCACAGGTGCCTTCACTGGTTCCAGTTTCGGCTCGCTCGAATCGCATAGCGCGCGCTGGTAGCGTCCAGGACCGGCTATAAAAAACAAATGACAACAGCATTTCTATTTGTCGTGGATGACTTTCACTTTTCAAATAGTCTTATCAAATTAATTGTTAACAAGAAAAATAGCGTTTGTATTTTTCATAGCCAACTACGATTTTTTTTTCATGTTCTTTTTTAAATTATAAAAAAAATGCGGTAAGCTAAACGCATGCAAATTTTATATTTTTGAAATATACAATACATAGGGTGTTCCATTTACAAAAAGGTAGCTCTACCTTGTATCTTTTTGATGCAATTTTCAATTGTTTTTTCAAAGCATATTCTTATGGTCAGTGGCGGTCGGTCCATGGAAGCAAGGGAAGCAGTGCTTCCCCCTGGGATTATCAAAAAAAACACATAATTAGAACCTAATTATTATTTATCACATATATTAATCATTAAAATTTACTTTTACCCAATTTCAATAGACACGGCACTTCTTTTCAGCAGCTGAGATAATGTTGCATGATAAAACCGTAACGATGACGCACTCGATTAATCGAGCCAACACGAACTCGTGCGACTTCGATATTGTTGGCCATGTGTACTGTTCACAAATGAAAAATGTGTTTGGAATAAAAATGGCTTTTCAGATTTAAACAACATTCACAAAGTGACAAAAAGGCATGGTAAGTGTGCAACTTATTTGCGAGCGGTGCTAAGAGAATAAACATTTGGAAAATCACGAATTGAGCATTCATTAGATCAGCAGTTGAAAGAGTTAAAAAGACTTATTGACATTGTTTGTTTTCTCGGCGAAAATGAACTTAGTTTTAGAGGTCATACTGAATCTCGGAGCGTTGCTAATAGGGGCAATTTTATCAATTTAGTTGATTTATTAGCAAAATACGATAAAATTTTAAGTAACCATCTGGAATACCACGATATTTCGCGGTACATCAAATCATATTCAAAATGATTTGATTCAGTCGATAAGCAATATTGTTTTAGGAAAGATCAAGCAAGAAATAAAAAAAACTCCTTTTGTTGCAGTTATGTTAGATGAAACAACCGATATTACGAATATTAGTCAGTTGTCAATCGTAGTGGTACGCTACATAAATCCAAATGGGAAAGTCCAAGAGCGCTTTTTGGGATTTTTAGACGTAACGCCATGAACGGCCGCAGCTTTATGTACTCTAGTTTGTCAGATAGTCGATGATCTACAGTGTGGTGCTGAACTTATCGCCCAAAGTTATGATGGGGCCGCTGTAATGGCTGGTGAATTGGGGGGGCCTGCAGGCCAAAGTAAAAGAGACTTTTCAGAATGCAATATTTGTAATTGTTTTGCGCATCGATTAAATTTAGTTCTAGCTCAATCTGCAGCGTGTCTTAAAGAGTGCAAAGTATTTTTTTCAAGTATTAGTGGAATGGCTGCCTTTTTTTCAAAATCATCAAAACGGACACGAGAATAAAAACTTTTTCAAGAAATTCAACCAGTGAAGAGCGGCTTTGAAAATTGTCCCTGTTGACAATAGAAAGTGACTTTGTGAAGGAGATGTCCCAAAATTCAAACTTTTACGACGAAGTTATTTCCGACATCGCAAAAAAGGAGAAGCGGATTAAACTACATTGTAAATAGGTAGGTATGTGCATGTTAACTACTTAACTAGCTGGCTCAATTTATAGTTGGCTAGAGAGTGCACGATGGCTAGTGTGACTGAACAAACTCTGTATTTCGCTGCGGGTTCAATCCTCGCCACCGGCGCTGGCAATGTCGGTGGATATAGTTGTGTGTCTGCGTTTTTTTCATAAGTGTAACCCTCGCCCGTGCAGCTTCGGCTTTGGAATCGGGGGTTGTCTAATTTTTGTGGTGTTTTTATGTTTTATGTTTATTGAGGAGTGGCGGTCCTACAAGTGTACTTTTTTCTAGATATCATAACTTTGCAGCTTTCGACATTTGCTTTAAAATGAGTATACGGAAGCCACGCCCCTTTTCTTAAAATAATTTTTTGCCTCGCTTCGCTCGGGGCCTCGTGCTACCCATCACTCTATATCACAAACTGCTTCCCCTGTATCAAAACTCACCGCACGCCCCTGCTTATGGTTTATAAGCATAAGATATCCTACAAATTTGATTTTTAATTTTTTTCCATATCTTCAAAACTAGTCTGTATCCATGGCTCAAAATATGAGGAAACACCTGGTACATTATTATTTTAACCAGTTTCATCCACTGTTGCCCACAAAAATTGATTTTGTACATCCTACATATTGCCAAAAACATTTTTATACACACTTGGTCGATATCTACCAAACGTGTATACATACAATGTATGGCTACTAGGTAAAGGAAAAGTATGTTTTTTGCAAAGAAACCTCTAGTCAGCATTCGACCATTGGCGGCTAGTGAAATTTAGGTTAGTGATATCTTAGTATTGGAGCATGGGACCCAAGCGTTAACAACAGTTTGTAAAATATTTGCAAAACATTTTTTTTCCGAATCGGGTGGAAAGTGTACCGACAGATTTCAAATTTCATAAAAAAATATTGCTTTTTTATAAAGTTATTTCACTATGCAAATTTCAAAAAGGTGCAACTTTGTAAAAAATCAGTATCTTTTTTTGAGATTAGGAATCTATCATTATATTTTACCCCTGATTCTGAAAAAAAAAGTTTTGCAAATATTTGATAAATTGATTAAAACATAACCTGTTGAGGTACACAATTTTTTCAACTTTTTTCACAAATTTCAATCAGTCTTTTTCTGCATAATTTATTTAGTCTTGATAGTTATGCCTTAAACTATAGCTCGAGTCCCATGCTCCAATACTGAGATATGACATAAATTTCACCAGACGCCACTGTTGTTGGCTACTTTCCAAGACAGACTACATGCACAGAACATGACACACAAATCATTAAAAAAATTCCCCTTTTATTTTGTAACTATCGGCAATATTCTGTCGATGGATAGCCGATTTAATGTCTTTCACAATCACGGCGTGTACGAAATAAAAAACGTCCATTGCATAGAGTACACAGAATACGTGACCTATCTGTTGTAAGGTCATCGTAGTTTACAATCATTATTTGTAGTTTATGAACAAACGGCAGATACTGTGTCATTGATAAGAGCGTTTTATGCGATAATAAGCGTATCATACGCTAAACACCGTTCTGCGAAAGTAACTACGCGGTCGTGTCGCTAACTATTGAACAGGAGCATAATTACGCATAATATATACGCTTATTCCAATCTCCTGTCCTCAATACTGGATGTATATATTAGATATATAAATAAACGCATACATATCAATGATATATCAATAAATTCAATCTTATAAAGGCGTTTTAAAAAATAGGATATTTAACTGCTGGCCCTGAAAAATGGCAAATATTTCCCCTGCCTACTCATCACCTAAATTATTCATTCAAATAATACCTACTAATACAATTTGTTCTGAAAATTGATGAACTAATACCAACTGCTGAATAAGTTAGATAATAGGAGTTATCTGACCAGCAACTTAAATTTATAAAACACGTTAATATGTGGCGAGGTGTACTTCAGTCTAAAACAACTTTTCTTTTCCATAGAAATAACTAATGCTAAAAAATTCTTTTCAGTAAAGACTGAATGTATAAAAGAGTTAGGGAGCATAAAATTGTTTCCTGTGTTCTATTCGCCTCTCCCCTCTATGATGAGTTTTTAGAAAATGTTGTGAAAAATCTGCATTTCCTGTAATCCCATAAAAAAAAAAAAAAAAAGAAACAAAGTTGGAGGAGGTTATGAAAATGTTGGTGTCGTTTGGTTGTCAAGTTATTCGACAAAATTGGCTTTCATATTGGTAGTGAATCAATAATACCATCTTATTTAAAAAATACATTTAAAACTAAATATTTATATACATTTATTTTAAATTTACATAATAAATAGACTATTCTAAAAATACAATTTAATAAATTCTACTTAGTAGCAGCAGTTGATAAACAAATGTACATTGATAAATTTTTGAGGCGCGAAATAAATTTGACAAAAAACTATATGCCTTTAGTAAGGACATCGATAACATAAATATTAACAAAAAACAATGTTTTTAGTGTGTAATTCTCTAAAACTCAAAACAGTATTCACAATTTAATACACAGGCAAAAGTATAAAATTATCTATTAATAAAAAAGGTGTTTTCTTAACGATTAGCTTATGGAGAAAATTAACTGAAACATAATCGACTAAAAGGTATTTATTTAAACATTGCAAATTTTTTCTGTTGTTAATAAAAAAAATTGTGTAAAAACCTTCTGGTCAAAATTGTTGCTTTTTATTTTGATAAAAAAAAAACAAAAAAATAATTAATACAGACTGTAAGAATAAAAATAAAATAAAAAAATATATGTATTGTTGCAAAGCTAAAACTGAATGAGCTACAAAAAAGCAAAAAAAAAAGAAGTAAAAATATTGGTTGTTGAAATTTTAAACATTAATCTAACATCTATTTTAGGTAGGGTTGTAAATTTTCCAGAAACATTTCCAAACAATGACGTGGATAAAACAAATGTATGAAAATTTTCCATTTCTTTTACCCTTTGGTATCAAATAAACAAAAATTACCACTTAATTATTAAATACTATGCATTTTATAACTCTAACATCCAATGTACTGCTGGTCATGGCGTTTATTATGAAATTCTTTAGGGCCAAACGGTCTTCAAATTAAACAATTCGAAAAGGCGATCACTCCAAAAAAATTGTCCTTATGACTAGATAGACAATCGCTAGAGGTAACCTTCAGAACACTAACAAGCTGCGGTACGGAACTCTCGCGTCTTTTTCAGGATATGGTTAGATTTCTGCTAACTATGGAAGATCGACAACGATCTCCTTAGTTTCCCTATTGATTCTATTTATAGCCTCGATAAATCACGTCATAATCGTGTAGTGATATACCTGCTTTAATACTTTTCGTCACTTTTTAAAAGCGTTGCATCGTTTCGTTACCGTCGCAAATTTTCTCGATCAGTTCTTTTTCTAAAAATTCATCATTTCCCTTTACCATCACTCTGAGGACATAATTCTACGCCCATGATGAGGTCCGACCTTTTAACTTTTCCTGGTTTTTCTTTGCCCAAACGACGAAACCCATTTTCATCTTACTCATTTTGATCAGAAAAAAAAATTCCAAAATCAATTTCTAAAATATATTGAAGTGTATTTCTCTTATAGAGATGGAGATACCTCTTTTGCACCCAAAAAAATTTTAATTTGATTATCAAACTACTAGTTCCAAGAACATAAATGTATATTGTGTATATAAATTGGTGTGGAATCAACCCTGCCCGGGGCCCTGTAACATGAATCTTTAAATGAACTATCACGCAACAAAACTGATGAAAGGGATATTGAAACGGAAGATTATGATTATAATAGAGATGATTTAATCCAAGATGAAAGTGATAATGAAAATTTTATTTACGAGACTGAAATCAAAGACAAAAATGATGTTCTAGTTGGAGATGAGAGCAATAAGGAAAATTTTATTTAATGTGGAGTTTTAGCTGAGAATCATGAAGGGGAAATTGATTTTGATTCTATGGTTACCACAAATGAAAAGTTGCCAGAAGTAGATGTGCTTATTGATGTTACTGGATGTCATTGTTATTAATGTTTTATTTAACCTGTCATTAATTCACAGTAAAAAATTTGCACTCTTTACATAATCATGGAAAAAATACTGTCTGCAAACTCATGCAAAAAGTGTTATTACTTGACATGTTGTCTAACTCGGCCTTATGGTTTCATCAGACAATAAACACTCACTTCTTACACTTGCTGCATAAATAACTCTTTTAATGTTAATTAAAACATTTTCTTTTATTTCATGGGTATATTATTACTACCAAATCTGTCAACTGTAACTTCAAATTATTGACTTAAGGAAAATCACAGATAAATTAGTAAATAATAAAAAAAAACAAATTTAAAATATCCAAGAAATTTTTTGTAACATAACATTTGCTCTTAAATGAGTATCTTTTCACAAGAAACACAATGGTGCACTTTTAATGCCTCTTAGCGTTGATTAAAATGATGCGTAATTTTACCGACAAAATTACCGGCAATTTTACAAAAAAAATATTTTTGTAAAACTTTATTGTCATAATTAAATTTAATATTTGTTGCCAAAGTAAATTAATACCAAATGTAAACAAACACAATTAAAAGAGAAAATAAAGTATACTATTAGGAATGTGCAGCCTTTGCTGCAATGATCACAATCGTCAAATAAAAAATGTTCATACATTTCAAGATTATGGATTTAAAGAAAAAATGGAAAAGTTTTAGTAGACAGAAAATTTCAAAAGTAAAATTTTCAGTGAAAATTTTCACTCACAACCTTAATTTTAGGTAGACATTGAAAAACGTTACACCAATTTATCATGCCTTAGATGAGTATATGACAATGAAAAATTTCTTTAAAATTTGAGACAAAAATCTCATTTTGTAAGTAATGTGGGCATCCCTGCATATTTGTTTGGAACCTTTTTCTGCAATTTACTTTCTATGGCCATTTTAATTTTGTTTGGTAATCCTTCCAGCTCTTCATCATCATATGTAAACATAAATTTGCAGTTGACGACTTGAGATTTTTTATTTTCAATCATTTCAATACCATGATCTAAACAATATGTGACTGTTTCTTGTGTGTCAAAAACCTAAAAATGTATTAATAACATCAAAGACAATCTGGTGAAAATAGGTTACATATTTCTGATAAATATTTAAAAAAATCCTTCATGGTTTATATTTTTTTTTTCCCAGGAAGGAAAAAGAAAAATTAAAAAAGAATGCCATACAAATTGGAATCAAATATATGGTCAAAAGTCTAGGTAAGACAGGTTTTAAAAGTTACTCACCATAGAAATGAAGAGATTCATCCTGCAAATTTCACATTCATAATCTCCTTCTTCGCCTTGCAATTTCTTTCTTTTGCGATTGTTTGCCTCAGGTAAAGGCATCCTCTCTTTTTCCATTGTACCAAAATTACTTAATTTCACACGCCTTTCTTTTTCTTTATCACAGAGTTCTTGTACATATGGAATAACCTGCCTCAGTATTTCTGGACTGCATCTTCCATCAGATGCTATACTTAGCAGAAGTCGATCTAATGAAAATATTGACGGTTCCCTGCTATTTCTAAGGGCATCAAATAGGTTACGGGCCGTTTTAAGCCAATATGGTGGTGCAAAATAGACACTCTCAGATACAACATAACCAGTGCTAATGCTTGATGTAAATGCCTTTGGAAAAACAACAACGAACTGTCCTGGATCTTGAACGGTTCGGCATAATGATACTTTGTTTTCAACCAGAAGACTTGGAGGAATCATTGCTGTATCAGAAGACAACCACAATTCTTTATTCCTACAATAATTGGGAACTAGTTTTTTCAGAGCTGAGTGAAATAGATCGCTGGTGGAATTAGGAATGCCATACCAAATTTTACTTCCTCCTGTATGCAAATATTCGATCCATGGTAATCCATGAGGATCCCGATACCAGCAACATGCACTAAACACCATTCCTACATGAAGTGTGGGTACAGTAACACCTGCAAAAAATATTTATAGATGGAACGTAGAAACAATTTTTGTTAAATCAAAAGTAATAAAAAGAAACCTTGAAAATTAAAAATAACAAAAATTGGACACCCATGTAACCTACTTCGCAATCTGCCTCACACTCTTTTGTATATAATAAGTAAAACACCACAACAAAACAACAAAAAATTTGTTCAATGCAACAAGAACATTGATTCAAATTCCAAGAAACTACAATCCATTGAGAAGTATACATACAGAATATCAATTTTCAAAATGTTACAAATAACACCGGGTGCCCCATTATATTTTGAACCTTTTTAAACCTATATAACTTTTGCACTAGTTGAGATAACGAAATGCGGTTTTCGCCAGTCTTCTTCCAATTTTGATAAGCTTTTTCCTGAGTATCCGTCTTTTTTTGCTCACTTCTGGTTTAACCGGAAATGACATAGCGTATTTTCGGGTATGGGGCAACTCTGTTATTTCAAACGAAACACACTGTATATTTTTTCACATTTGGAAAGCCCATTATTTCTCCTTTCCGAAAATTTCATATTTGTCATGAAAATTGTACAGAGTGACGGTTTTATAAGCTTTTAAAGTGAATACTGCGTTTTATCAAAATGTTACGAAAAAAATAATGATTCACAAAGTAGACTATGGAAATAAAAGACAACATCACTTGTAAACGTCAAATTAGTTTATTAACATTTTACTTCAACTACTAATATTAAAAATGTACATATGAAACTCGATATAAAGTGTAACAGGATATTAAACAAATAAGAAATAAACACAATAATACACATTAGTTATAAAAGATGTTCAAAATGCTGCCCATCAATTTGGATACATTTACTTATTCGCTTTACAAAGTTGTCAAGGCTTCTACTTAACTGTTTAGGGGTAATGTTGTTAAAGACATTTCGAATATTTTCTTTAAGTTGTTCTAAATTTTGTGGCATAAGGCTAGAACACCTATCTTTCACATACCCCCATATGAAAAAAATCTAGAGCTGTGAGTTCTGGGGATCGAGGGGGCTATGCTGTAGGACCTCCCTTCCCTATCCAACGATTTCCAAAGGTGGCATTCTGGGAATCTCTGATTATCATAGCATAATGAGGTGTAGCACCGTCTTGTTGGAAATACTGTCCTCAACAAATTATCCTGTTCAAATTGCGGATAAAAGAAATTGTCCAAATATGATGAGGCATTGACAATTGGATTGTTAAAGAAAAGGACCGTAAATTTTTTGTTTTGATACCGCACACCAAACTGTAACTTTTGAAGAGGATCTGATATACTGATGGAAATTTCTGGGATTTTCTGACGCCCAAACTCTACGATTATGCTTATTCACCTTGCCATTTAAGTGAAATGATGCTTGACATGATTAACTTATCAAGAAAATGCCTATCTCTTCTACATAAATTAAGAATTTTTCTACAAAATTGTACTCGTTTTAGAAAATCAGTTTCCTTTAATTCTTGATGGATCTTGAATTTTATAATCATTCAATTTTAGAACATTTTTCATAACAGTATGAATATTAGTTTTCGGAATACCTGTTGAGGAAGAAATTTTTCTTGTAAAAGAGGAAGGATCATTTTGTGTCATTTCCAAAATTTCAATTGCATTATTAAGCCTATTTTCATTATTTGGAGTTCTTTTTTATGGTCAATACAACAACACAAATTCTAAAAGTTTCTATACCATTTTCTAATTGAATTTTTTTTTGGGGGTTCTTTATTAAACATAGTTTTAAATAATCTTTGTGTTGTTTTGTAAGATTTAGTATCAGCAAAAGAGATTACATACTCAGCTTTTTCACTTAAAGTAAACATTTTTCTTAAAGTAACTCAAGTACCTGAGTTGTTAATAAACTAATTTGACGTTTACAAGTGATCTTTTATTTTCATAGTCTACTTTGTGAATCATTATTTTTTTCGTAGCATTTCAATAAAACGCAGTATTCACTTTAAAAGCTTATAAAACCATCACTCTGTATAATTTCCATGACAAATATGGAATTTTCGGAAAGGGGAAGCATTGGGCTTTCCAACTGTGGAAAAATATACAGGGTGTTCCATTTGAAATAACAAAGTTACCTTATCCCGAAAATACGCTGTCTTTTCCAGTTAAACCAGAAGTGAGCAAAAAAAGACTGATACTCAGGAAAAACTTAAAAGAAGACTGGCAAAAACCACGTTTCATTCTCTCAATTAGTTCAAAAGTTATATAGGTTTAAAAAGGGTCAAAATATAATGGGGCACCCAGTATCTTAGGAAGACTAATTTACCTAATTAAGATAATTTGTTCCAATATACAAAAGTTTGTATAGCCATATCCTGTATTATTGGAAACTATTTTAAAATATGCATCTAATAAGTAGCTACAACTTTAATTGATTTTTTTTTATCTAATAATAAAGATGTAATTCTATTTAATGCATCTTTGGGACATCCTGTATTTAACCCGTTAGCTGAGGCTATCTCTCCGACCAACCTCAGTCCCCGGTGCAACTATTCTTACGTCAATAGATGTCCTAGTGATATATTGTTTATATTGTTCAGTTTTAAACAGAATGTATAATATAAATAGAAAAAACAATAGACGTCGTTATCACTGAGGGCATGGAAATCTCAGAATATCAATAGATGTCAATAGAGGCAAAAGGGTTATATTTAGAACCATAACAGCATACTTGCTTATTAATAAAATGCTGTAATATATGTGGTACCCACATTTGTTTTATCAGAGTAAAATATCTTCAAAATAGACCGAGTTACTTAATTCAATAAAGGTGTTGTAGCTGCAGATTGTAAGATATAACTTACCCATTATGGGGCCCAAAGATCTTAGTACAGATCCGCTATTATTAGTTAGAACTTTAAGATTCCATGCATGCCTGGCAAAAGGACTATTTTTGGAAACCGCAAAACCATACCCCCAGTTCCCAGAGTCGATTGATCCAGAGTGGACACATATATGATTCTGTCGTGTAGTAACATGTTTCCAATATTCTTGTTCAACCTAAAAATAAGATAAATTGTATCCAAAGCAGTGTTGAGTTACTGTAAATTTACCATGTATTTGGTAAATTAACGGTAAAGTCAATAATAACAATAATAATAATAATAATTCTTTATCGTTCCAAACAAATACCAATACAAAATGTACATGTGGTGTAGGACTAGTCAGACACATACAAAAATACAAAAATTACAAAATTAAATTGCAGCAAAATAAAATTGCAAATAAACACAATTACTTAGGTACAAAAAGTTTAAGAATCAATATATTCGTTAACATCATAAAAAGAGTGTTCAACTAAGAAATTAAATAACACACTTTTAAACTGCTTTGTTTCATGAATCTTCTATATTACCAGGAAGCTTATTAAATAATTTAATGCCCACATATACAGGATTGGTTTCATATATAGACAACCAATGATGTGGAATAACTAAAGCATGAGTATTCCTTGTATCATAATTATGATTGAAATAGTAGAAAATGAGGAATAATTATACTTGACATATCAATACTTCATAAATAACTATACATGGCACTGTAAGCAATTTGAATTCTTTGAATGAATTTCTGCAAGAATATTTGTTTACACCTGTTATATTTCTCGAAGCTCTTCTTTGCATCCTAAAAACTTTTAAACTTGTAGATGATGATCCCCAAAATAAAATGCTGTAAGTTATTCTAGAATAGAAATGTGCATAATAATAAGCTAATAATATGTTTATACTCGTTAAAGATCTAACTCTGTATAGTACATAACACACTAACGATAATTTTAGGCATAAATGTCTTACTTGATCATCCCAATTCAAGAACTGGTTTATATATACACCTAAAAACTTTACAGTATCTGCTTGCTTAATTAAAGTTCCAGTTATTTTTATTAACTCTCTGTTTCAAATGAAATTCTTGGCTTAAATAACATAAATTATGTCTTGGAAACATTTAAAAATAGTTTATATTTGCTAAACCATCCAACAAATGTATTTAAAATACTTTGACTCTGTAAGAGAAAGAACCTCATTTTGAGATAAACCTGAACAAACAAAAGAGGTATTATTAGCGAACAATGTTAAATTTTTTTTATTGATGTTTGACAAGTCATTCATAAAAATAATGAATAATAAAGGTCCAAGGACGGAATCTTGGGGTACACCGCATTCAGTATTAACTTTATCTGATTTGTGACCATGAATGTTAACAACTTGCATTCTTTGATATCATGAATTTATCCAATCAAATATTTTACCTCTTAAACCGGACATATACAATTTGTCAAGTAGTAATTCATGATTCACAAGATCAAGTGCTTTACTGAGGTCTAGGAAGATACCAATACATTTATTTTTAACATTTAAATTTCCACAAAGATACATTAAAAAATTAACTATTGCAGATTTAGTTGACCTACCTTTCTGAAAACCGAACTGAGAAGACAAAAGTATATTAAATTTTGATAGAAAATTTGTAATTCTTTTAAACATGATTTTTTCTAGAATTTTATATTTGTTAAATAAGAAAAAACAGGTCTATCAATTTCATTTCTATCTCCTTTTTTATGAAGAGGAATAATTTTGGCAGTTTTTAATATATCAGGAAAAACATCTTTGTTGATTGACAAATTGATTAAGTAGGTTATTGGTTTTACAAATAAATGAATGTACTTTTTTAATAAATTCGACGAAATATTGTCTAATCCTGTAGAGTTTGAAGCTTTCATTGAACTAATAACACTGAAAACCTGTGTCATATACTTCTAAATAAAATGTAGGATAACAAATATCTGTTGTTGGTTTAAAAGGATTATTACTATCAATTAACTGGTTATTTAGTTGCTTTGGAATGTCTATAAAATATTTATTAAACATATTTGCTATTTTCAAAGGATCAGATTCAATTTAATTTTCTACAATTATTTCACTGACAGAATGTATCGCTTTACTTCATAGTATTATTATTTATGATTTTCCACGCTGCTTGAGATTTATTATTACAAGTACTGTAAAATTTATCATAATATAGCATTTTTGATTTTTCCAAAACTTGTTTATAAATCATTTCATAATTTTTTTAAATTCTGCTTATCACTTTTCAATTTTGTGTGCAACATATTTTATTTCAAATTTTTAACTGTTTTATGCCTGGGGTTAACTAAAGCTTAAATTTATATCTAACATCAGTTTTAACTTTTTATATGAGAAGCTTAAGTCAATGTAATAGTTTAAAGTGTTTGAGAATATTTCAAATGCATTATTGACATCAGTACATGAGTAAATATCCTGCCCATCTTCCCTACTAATGGATAGAAATGTTTGATAGTTGCTTGTACTGATTAACCTTTTAGTGACGTAGCTTGGAAGCATATGTGAACTTTCATCAAGTACTAATATTTGCGCAAAATAATCTGAAATACTCTCATGAAGAACATAACAAAAAACATCATTTTACACACATAGTCAATAGTTTTGGCAGAATTTATAGTTATTCTTGTGGGTACCAAATTTGGAAATGCTGACACATTCAAAAACAAAACATCTTGACCAATTCATATAAATTTTTCCCTCATTTAATATTTTAAAATAAGTTTTTGGATAACACTCAACAATTGCCATATATTTTTTTTTTCATTTTCTTCACAGTAATTGCTTTTAACGTTACATTCTCATCATTTAAATAGTCATTTTGATTCTGCATGTTTTCTAATAATTCATTATTATTCAGTTCTACATCAATTTTTAAAATTTTCACACACGGAAGTTTTAACTTTTGGAGTATTTATATTATAATTTACGCTTAATTTTTCATAAGCAGCGTTTTTATTTTTTCAGCTTCTTGTTTAGAATCACATTTTATTATAATACCACCTTCTTGAATATTCCTAATTTCTGAAATTCCGACCTTTATGATCTTCAGTTAACGTATTAGTCAATTATAAAATAAAATGTTCCCGAAATTTGTAAAAGTGCATTTAAAGCTATGCCACAGCCGAGTCTAAAAATGCCGCGAAGTAACGAGAAATGGCAACACTGCCGCAATCTATTAACCTGTGTTGAATGTGTTAGAAACCATATTATTTCTAATTAGACTAATAGTTTTAAATGATCTACAATCCATTTCTCATCCATCATATTCTGGCAAAAATACCTGCCCTAATTAATTTTCTAGCTTCACATCCATAATTCCCTTTTTCATTTGCTTAATAATAATAACTAAGGTCCGCGAGTAAATAGTATATTCAATGTGTTTAGTGAAATATTTCTTGCTCCCGTTATTTTAGATAGCACAAAATTGCCAATTAAAGGTAATATATCATTTATCATATCTTTTTCTTTTTCTTTACTGCCATTTTATGGAAGTGACTTCATACTAATTTAGACATCAGTTTTGTCTGCATTATAATCATTAAATATGACGGCGTTTATTTTTGTTTTAGGTTGTCTTAAATGAAACTATTTTAAGAACGTTTTACAGTATATTGTTGATGACCTCATAAAATCCTGCCCTAAATGCAATGTTATGAAATATGTAAAGCAGGTTGACTGATAATAATTTAAGATTATTAGCAATAGAAAAATATTTATTAAAAAAATTACACTTAAGTTGTTCATTTTTCAGTCTTTAATCATGAACAAGATGGTGTCAGTTCATTATAGTACATTAATATTAGCATAAATAGGAAAAAAATTATAGTTTTGCAGCTTGGGGATTATACGAGTCAGGTGAATAGTTTTCAAAATCAAAAAAGTTCCAAAGTAGAAAGTGGTCACTTCACCCCCAAAAACCACCTCAAACACACCCTGTCGTAGTTTTCGGCGTTTTTCTCAGGAACCGTTGGTTCCACAAAAAATTTTATACTTACAGAAAATATTCCTTATAAAATTCTATTAACGGAGCCAATAAATGCAATAGATTTCGAGCAATGAGCAATAGGGAACTTGCCTATAATTTTAAAAATAAAAATAATACTAAAAAACCTTGTAATAAAACGTGTACTTCACAAAAAAATAAGATTTCTAATTCCACGCGATCAGTATGAAGGATCTAAACAGCGATAAAATTGAAGTGGCCCGAAACGAGTTACTATTGACTGTGACGTCACACCATACAATATTCGGTAGTCGTCGCGCCGGGAAGCAACACAATCAGATGTTTACCAATTCCAATTCCAATTTAAAATCTTTATTCACAATTAAGTAGATTATTTACAACTTGTATGGGGTACAGAGTAAGATTTATATTAATATATACATATATTATATACAGAAAAAAAGAAAACTAAAAATCAATTCATTCATAAAATACTTAAAAATAATAATACAAACAAATTAACAAAGTATGACATTCTATATAAACATATGTACAATATGGTGTTATTAGACTGTGGTTGATTTGTTAGTGACTGTTCTGATATAAATATATAATTGTGTTTTATAGTACCGCTTATTGTAGTTGTACAGATATTTTAAAATGACTGAACAAGGTTTTTCAAAGGGCCAATCTGATAATTTGCCTAAAGTGGATATGTTTATGGTGGCATCTTTTATACAAAATAGTGAAAGTTTTTCCTTTGGAGAGGTCCGCGGGGTCAAGGCAGAGAAGTATGTATTTTTTTTAGCTTTTAGTAATAATTTATAAACATAAAATAGTTATGACTTGATCACGGAATAAAAAGAAATAACTACAAAATGCTTAGTCGCAACTAAGCATTTTTAGCACTTAGTCTTATGTTTGAAAGAATTTAGGGTAATTCTTTACAACAGCCACTTCTATATTTTTCGTGTTTTTTTTGTACACATGCGTAAAGTGTCTCTATAGAAGACATTTGCTGCAAAGGAAATGTTGCGCAAATGTATAATTACCTATCGTATGTATTTTCGTACTATGTTTTGGGGCAAGGGATATAAGTGATTGTGTCGTGTTATCATTCACATAATAGATAAATGTAAGATTTGAATAGAATAAATTAAAGGGCAAGGGAAAGGTATTTGCAATATACTATATGTTAATTTATAGGTATCACTTCTTGAAATAAAAACTGTGGACTGTAACTGACTGGTATATTTTTGTAATAATGTAATAATACATAAAATAACTTGCTATGCGATAAAACAGTGTTTGCAGAACGGCTACTTAATAGCAACTGACAACTCACATCAAAAAGTCAAGGTTAAGCAGAAAAGCCCGATTTAAACTAGGCAACGTAACATGCCGCCCCTCTTGACAGATAAAGGCTGTCAATTAAAATAATGTAGGCTTCCTAAGAACAAAAGAACATGTAAACAAATTGTCAAACAAAGTGAACTCAGACTCAGTTGTTCAAAGGTAATACACAAATTTTGGTACAGGGCGCTTGAATCTCGCACTAGCACACTGCACTGTCACAACTCGGACGATACCGTCCGCACCAGGGTGAAGTTCACAAATACGTCCCATTTGCCATTTCAGCGGGGGAAGCTTGTCCTCCTGGAGGATGACCAAAGCGCCCACTTCGAAAGGACGACTGCCCTTTTCTTTCCATTTGGTTCTGACTTGAAGTTCAGCAATATATTCACGACTCCACCTTTTCCTAAAGTGTTGAATAATATTTTGTTGCCGTTGAAAAATTGAAAGTCTGTTCTCGGGTATGTGTGTACGCTGGATCCGGAACTGCCGTCATTTTTTGTCCAATGAGAAAATGGGCAGGGGTTAAGGGTTCGAGGTCAGATGGGTTAGAGGATAAAGGGGACATAGGTCTGAGTTTAAGATAGATTCGACCTGGGTCAGCACCGTGTAGAACTCCTCGAACGTTAAAAAAGCATTACCAATAACGCGTCTTAAATGTGTTTTTGCGGATTTTACTCCTGCCTCCCACAGCCCACCGAAGTGGGGAGCGTTGGGGGGTAAGAAGCTCCAAGAAATTCCCTCCTGACTTAAAGTATTAGATATGGTGTCTTGAGTTTTTTCGTTTTTTAGGAAAACGAACATTTCCTTTAATAGCGTATTCGCACCAACAAAATTAGTGCCGTTGTCTGAAAATATTGCGCGAGGTCGCCCTCGTCTAGATACGCGCCGCAACGCAGCTAAAAATCTCGGAGGTAAGACTAGAAACTAGCTCCAGGTGAATAGCCCGCGTTGACATACATATGAATAAAGCAATATAACATTTAATGAGTTTGAACCCTCGGGTTTTTTTTCTTTAACAAAAGGGCCTGCATAGTCACTGGTAATGAAGGCATACAAATAGTTCGCCTGGGCAAAGAACCCATGAAAGGTTTAACATTTTTTGGTTTGGTTTTATAACAAATCACGCAATCATGCACCAACCCTTTGACCAAGTTTCGCCCTGAAATAGGCCAATATCTTCTCGTAGGGAAGCCAACAAATTTAGTGGACCACAATGTGCAAGTTTCACATGCTCATCTTTCGCAATAAGTTTAGTTAAAGCATGGTGAGGAGGTAAAACAACCGGATGTCGCTTCGTGTACTCGAAATCGGAATTTTCCAATCTTCCGCCAACGCGTATTATACCCCGCTCATCAAGATATGGATTTAATGAGAGAAGACTGCTTTTAGAGTCAACAGATTTATTTTTACTAAGGTCACGAATTTCCTTAGCAAATGTTTGATTTTGGGCTATTTTTATTAGCATTGCTAGAGAATCATGTAGCTCACTCACTGAAAGATGCCGGCAATTTTGGTTTTGTTTAAGGCAGGTTATAAATCTTAAATGTACGCAAATACTCTTTGCAAGGTGTTTAGTGAAGAGAATTTTGAAAAATAAATTGAAATCATCTAATTGAATAAACAAAGAAGTGTTAACATTTCGAATCTCTGGTAGCTCTTGGGCGGTACTAATAATTTCTTGAGTAGGCCACTTAGAAACGTTATTCATTAAGAGGAAGGCCCGTGCCACCAGAGTCGAGAGTTTATTAGCTTTTTAGGCGTACTCCACGAGACAGCAATCAGCCGGGTTAAGCGAACTTCTAATATGATGCCAATCGTTTATTTCAGTGAAATTTTGTATTTCGGACACCCTATTCGCAACAAAAGTTTTCCATTTTTGAGGAGAGCCTGTATCCACCCCAAAGCGATAGTTGAATCTGACCAATAATAGCATTTATTGAAAGAGAAATCGGTTGAATCACGCACCGCTTACATAAATAGCCAAAGACAGCCAGAGCTCCAGCCTAGGTAATGACATTTTTAAGGGTGCAACCCTTGACCTAGTGCAAAGTAAATTTATCCTATAGTTTCCCAACGTCTGAACACTAACTGCACAAGCGCCATAGCGGATGCACCGCAAAGCCATGTAATTCCACGAAACAGTATTTTTTAAAAGAACGTGTCTAGGAATTTCTAAACCATTTAATGTAACCAATTCATCACGAAGTTGAGCCATTTTGTGTTTAAGCTCAATGGATCGACTCGTCCCATGACAATTTAAGCCTCCATAAGTTTTGAATTATTAACTTAGCTACTACTAAACGGGCCGAGTAAACCCAACGGGTCAAATCGTTGAGCTAATCGTTCGTTGGTTACTCGCGATTTACTATCAAATTCCTTTATGAGTATTGGAAAATATCACGCTGTGAATCCCACAAGATACCCAATGTTTTTTTGTTGTCTGTTCACCAATTCGCACCAACCGTACTCTTCATTGCCCACCTGCCTTTGAATATCCGGTTCATAGAAAGCCACTTTCTAAGGGGAAAACACCCGGTAGATAATATAGCAGAGACATACGAACAATTTTCCTAGCTTCGTCTACTGCCGCCCCTGTGTCAGGTCATCACGTCGCATAATTTTACTAGCTAAAGGAAAATAGTTTACTTTCTATTGCCAATTGTTTTAAGCATCTAACTGCGAGAAATGCTGCTGAAGCTGTCCCGTACGTCACTGTATTAAGATTATAACAACTTACTTCTTGTTTGTATTTTCACCAGAGTATTCGATGTAAATTACGGTCATTTTCGTTAAGATAACTTGCCTATCATTTTGGCAAACTCCGGTTAGCAAATAAGTTTTACGAAAATTTAGAAGAACAATAATAAACGCCTGGGAGGGCCTACCATTTGCACGTCGTTTAAGATAGACCTGAGTATTTTACACGAGCCATCAACACGACTCGACCTTTGAAGACTAGGTTTGACAACAGCATGGTGGGTAAAGAGCTTAACATCAGAAACGATTTCATATTTGGACAAGACCTAAACTCATACTCCTTCAAAACTTAACGTATTCACCACGCAAGCTTTATTTATTTTCTCTAAATATAAATCGGTTTAAGCGTGTCTCGATTCGCCTAGTCCACATTATTTTTTAGTGGAATACTAACCACGCGACCGCTGCTCGTTAAATTTTTCACAATCTTTCAACTCCTCCTCTTTGAGTAATTATTAACCACGCCACTGCTTCTCTTCAGACTTGGAAACTTCTCCTTAAAGATTTCGATTTGACATTTGTACTAAAACAACTACGAAGGACTATAATTCGATTTGTGGGCACAGAACCTGAAATTACCCACCCTAACGAGTTTGCAGAATCACCTAGGTCATTTCCTACACAAAGCAATTCCAAAATTAGACAAACAAGACTTATTAAACGTGGCCTAGTTTTTGAGGAATATTTATTTTTTTATATCAAAAGTTAAAGGTAGCTTAGTTGGTAACACCAAAAGGGTCGCTTAAGCACGTGTTTAAATTTATATTTGAAGCTCCCTTAATACCAAACCACTGAATAATCAGATTTTTCTAGTGCGACAACCCGTTATAAAATTAGACTGAACTGAGCTAACAAACATCTACGTCAGAAAAGTCCATTTTTATCGAACTTTACGACAGTAGAAAGAAGATTACAATTAATATTTTTGGGAGAAAGAAAATTTAACTTACTATAGGGAGGCACTATTTAGGCTTGGTTTTTCAACGCAGGGTGGGTTCGCAATTAAAACCCCCCAACAACTTTACAATAACAAGATTTTCTATGGAAATTTAAGACTTGGCAAGATATTCCGATTTACAAAAACATGTAAAAGTGACACGTGTTTTTGGTTTTTTGTTTTTAATTTGATTTTGTCCAAGCTTTCCGTTTTCCCTAGCACAACCTATCTTTAGGGGTAAATTTCAAACAGGTTCATTTTGCAACTCCCCTGGCCAACAAAACGAACGCCCATACGGCTACCTAGCTACTTAAAAGCACAACCTCAGAGCACTACGCAAAGTTAGAGTTACAAAACCTACGCAATAGGCAAGGAATTTTTGAAACACATTGCCACACCTAAGTACATTCACCAGTTAACCACGATGGAAAGCGGAAACCGAGCCACATGTCCATTAGGATATAGGCAAACCCCAAAGTAGCCCTGTTACATTTTTTGCACAACACAGAGGCTTTAGGCCTTACGGGAGGGCTCGCAGCCCCCGCCACCCCATCTCCGAAGGCGCTTACAGGAAAAGCCTCGCACCACGCGGCGCGACCACCTCCACGGTTTCCAAGGGCCTCACACACCTAATTAGACAGTGCGGCGGAAGGGGAGCGGCACTTAGCGACAACTACGAGCCGATTTAAATAGGCGTAAACTAATATTAGAGGTAAACATTTTACTCTTCGCAGACAGTAGTGTTATTGAACTTTTATATAATTGTTGCACATTCTGTAGGATACTCTTCGCAGTTTTTTGAAAAGAATCTTGTGTTTGTCTTATAAACTTCATTCTTACAATACCTAATGTATTGACTACATATTTAATTTTCTCTCCCGATGGTGCCGACTGTATTGGCGAAACGCGTGGCCGTAAATTTTATAGTATAAACTAAGATTCATTCTTACAATACCTAATATATTGATCACATATTTAATTTTCAATTTTTTCATCTCCCGATGATGCCGACTGCGTAGGCGAAATTTGTGGTAGTATATTTTACAGCATTTTGGTGTTTATAGAAAATTACTTCAATTTTAGTAGCACATTGAAAATTGCCCCTCTGTAGATTCATATTTTTAAATAAAATGTCCTATAACTTTTTTATTTACTATTTGATTTTTTTTCAAAAACAATGGATTTCTTCCTCTAGCTAACACTAACTTATAGCCCAAATTTCAATTCGATCGAACTTTTCTTTCTTTAGTTATCGTGCTTACAAGAAACGTGACGGACGGACAGACGGACATTTTGAAAGTTGTTCAGAATTCGATGACGAACGAAATGATTTTTTCTCTGCGAGCGATATTAACGATTTTAGAAATGTCCCGATCAAATGCAATATACTCTTCGTAATCGTATTTGCGAAGAGTATAATAATAAATACCTGTTTACTTTCGCACCAGGAAATTACTTTTACTTAGTATCACTAAATTACATTCTATCTACTAATACTAATCTTATTTTCTAACATTGTATACACATTCTTTCTTTAATCCTACCCTAATTAAAATTCAATAATTCGGAATTCGGAATATTTTATTGCCCGCCTGCGAAAAACTAGTAGATAGACATATAGTATTTAATAATGTACTTACATTAAAATGATCTTCACACACATGTAGAAACCTACTGCTCTGTGAAATATCTTTTTTCATTTCTTCTACATGCTTTTAGCCATTTTGATCGACGAATCTTATCTTCTGGCAATATTATAAATATTTTATCTGGCACTTTCACTGTAGTATTCTTACACAACGGTACAATGCAATATTTAAAATAAGGAGTTTTTGTATCCATTTTAAGTATACACTTAAAATTTATCTGAAATCAAGCGGTCGAGTGCTGGGATCTCCGTCGTCGCTTGTAAATTGTATGGTGTGATGTCACGACTACTCCCGCGCTTTTGAACCTGTTTGAAACGGTTCACTCGCCCGCGAAACTTTAATAATTTATAACAAATTTATTATTGGGAATTAAGGCGTCATATTTTGCATATCTTATTTTTTAGTATTGTAGAACATTTTTATGAAGTAAAAAAAAAATGTGCAAGTTCCCTATTGAAGAAGGGGGTTACATGAAAGTCGACGCGTGTTTCGTATTATCTTGATGAAACGTGAATTTACGATCGTAATAAACATGACATACATATTAAAATGAAATATTTGATAAAACCTATGCTTCTGGAACTTTTTTTTGGGCGGTTTTAATCTCTTTTGCGCTATGATGCCTTTTAAAGTTGGAGCTCATTTCATACCACCCTTAAGGTAGAGCTGCTGGCGCGTTTTTTTAAGTGGTTTCCCCAGGAGGCCTAATCGTTTTTAATTTCTCATTAAACTATACGTTTGAAATGAGGACATCGTACTGACCAGTGTTGCCAGATTATTTTTCAGCTCATCAGTAGAAAGTCTGACAGGAAAGCAGTATATTACTATATAAAAACAGTAGAATTTTTTTTTCAAGTGACAGTATTTAAAAATAATACAACAGAAAATATACTTACATGTTCCAATGAAAAATACATTTTTTTAACGCAAAATAATTGAAATAAATAAAATAATTTAAAATCTCACGTTATTTCAATGCACAATAACTTTAATAAAAATGGGGAATCAAATAATCCGGTTGGCGTATATGATGTAAGAATGTAAGATTCACTGAACACTGAACTGGATTCACTAGCTGCTTTCCTTCGTAGTGAACAAAGTAGTCATGATTCCCTTTCGTACTTTCTGTCAAAGAAATACGAGCTCTATGTGCAAGATAATTAGGGGAATGTCAGAAGTACTGGAATAAATCATGATCACTTTGTTCACGAATCATTGGGCGCGTTTAGCGAATAAAACTGTTGGAAGGTTGACCGGCAGCAGTTTGCCGAACGAGACGGTAGACTATGCGTTAACTGGAAGCTGCTGCTCAACGTAGTCAGCAACAAAATTTTACGCTGTTTCTAACCAGCACATGTTGAGAAATGCTATGCATATAACCTCAAAAATAATATGAATAACATGAATGGAATCGCCGACGATAATACAATTTATGCCGTGATAGGTAAACAATCTAATCTAGAAAAAAGAAAATTTCAAGAAATGATAAACATTAAAAAATTCGAATCAGTAAATTCAAGAAAAGACATTGAAAATTTAAACTCTTGTTATTTCAATCTAATTAATAAAATGAAAACTTTATGATACATTAGATATTTTAAAATTATCAACCTATTTACATCTTTTCGTTCCTTTCTACTTTAAGCTTGTTTACTTATTATATAAACAAACATTTTAGTTCCCAAACACTTATTCATCCCTTATCTACAGTAAATTTAACAGTGCTAAAAAATAATCTCATTAGTGTCACAGCCTCGACGAGAATAACACATATTTCAAGAAATATATAAAAATTTTTCATTTCTGTATGCGCCAGTATACTGAGTATTTTTTCAATAAACGCAATATTATAGTTACCAAGTATGTTCCTGCCATTATGTTTTTTATACACGAGAAACACTAAATTTTAATGTGAGTATTTGTTTATAATTTTTATATATCACTAACCTATAACTAATTCTAAATAATAATTGAAGTGCCTAAAATAAGTACATGTTTTCTACAATCTGTTATAGAATAATTAATTAACTGTTCAATATTATTTCCTCACTATTAGTTTGGATTAGAATTTATCACCCATATAGGTATAGAATAACTTACAGTCAACTTATTTATATTTTACAGTGCCCTGAGGATGGTAATAAATTATACCGAAACGTCGGCAAGTTAATACAATAGTGTTTTAATTACATTGGACCTAATAACCCAAAAAAATTTGTACTTAGTATTTAAATTGTGGTCTGGAAATTATTATTATAATACAATTTATGTTTTAAGTTATTATATAACAAACAAATTTAACCAAAATGTTCGAACTACTTCCAAATGTAAGTTTAAAATTTTATTTAAAATTTGGAATCTTTATGTTGACAGGACGTTTTCCAATTACTTCCAGACCGTTCGGCGAAATTACAACTGTTAACAGTAATAATAACTAAATGAGTTGAGCGCTAATTCTCAGCAGTTGCATTCATTAAATGCGCCCATTGACACATGAAAAAGCAGCTACTGGTTCTAAATGTATACATGCTGAAATGAGTGAAGGGAAGCACCGAAGCGACACTAAACGCCCAACCGGTTGGTTACAGAATTACAACTTACAATGGCAGTCTGTCAACTATTGTAATTTCATATTAGCACATTTTAAATGTGCATACTTATTTTTCCCATTATTTTAAAAATGAAGTAGATATCTACTCAAGAACAATATAACAGTAGGGCAAGTTGAAAAGCAGTAGATCTACTGCTAAAAAAGTAAATCTGGCAAATTTGGTATGGACTGTAGCCAGTGTCGCCTCCGTTGACTCAACAACGCACAAGGATGCCCCCCTCTCCTATTAATAAATGAATGTGAAAGGGTCTACCCAGGTAAATTTACCACGGTGAATATTTTGAACACATTCAATCAAATATTTATTTTCCAAGTACCAGATTAAAAATGTGAGATTTTATTACACGTATTTAAAAATATGTAATAAGGTAAAATAAGTCATTTGGGGGGTATTTTTGGAAAGTTCTTTTAAGGATGTTGGAATTTTTTTAAAACTTATTGTATGATACTTTATCTCTTTTAAAAATAAATATTAAGAGGAACTGTCAGATAATATTCAATACCGTTGTATTATGACCATACAGTCACTTTATTAGTCTAAGCTCATATCAATCGGTAATTGCTCGAAATCCATTGCATTTATCGGCTTTAGTAATAGAATCTTTTTTTTGTAATAAATTTTATAGGGAATATTTTTTATAAGTATATAATTTTTTATGGGAAGAAAGGTTTCTGAGAAAAACGCCGAGAACTACGTCAGGGTGCGTTTGGGGTATTTTTTGGGTGTGAAGCGACCACTTTCTACTTTGGAACTTTTTTTGATTACACAAACTATTCACTTAACGCGTTTAATCCTCAAGCGGCAAAACTTTTTTTTTCCTATTCAACTATTTTAGTTCCAATATTAATATATTATTAACAAAATTTATGCCAGCACTAAATTTTCAAATTACTGTGAGACAATATTAAATAAAAAGAAATAGAAAAAAATACTAACTTCTTGGGCTGTAGGTTCCGTTGTTTTCAAGTACATACTCATGGTATTCCTTGCAATTCTGTAAAATGCATTCAAGGCCATGTTGCGACCCTTTGTGATGCATTCCTCAATATCATTATCCTCAGATTCGGAGTCGCCTTCACCACCAGCATCTGCAGCCACTAATTTTTGTTGTGCTTTTATAAGACCCTTAGATTCCCTTTTAGCCCATTCTGTTTCTACATCATCAAAGAGCTTTTCTCTCTCAGCTAAAAAAGTTATCATTATTCACTTATTTTCTTCAATAAATACAATTTCTCACCTGGTGATAAAGTATCGTAAGGCAAAAGATATTTACAATAAATATCATCTAATTTTGTGACACGATCTTGAGCTGATTTTGGAATCTTCATTAGTTCAGATACACGGGGCCATCTCTTTTTTTCTATAACTTCCTTAAGCCCACCTAGAGTTTGCACAGTCTGATAAAGCCTTGGAAGATCAATTTCCATTCCTCCAATCTAAAAAGAAAGGAAAAACAATTATTACCAATTTAAACTTTCAATATCAATGTTTTACCCATGGGGGGTGAGTTAAACTGATATTTTGTGTTTCAAGATACTTTTTAATTGCCATAAGTTCCTTAAAGTTTGGCCCCCAACGGTGCAGCATTTTGTGAACATATTGATTGTATGCTGTAAACCTCATATCATCTGTCACTTTACATTCTGGTTTAAAAGAACTTGGTGGGACTATGCGACATATACCGAACTGTTCTGCTTTATGTCTAATTCTTTCAATATATTCCAATGGATCCTGAAATTCTTGATCGGTTGGATGGAAGACAGGAGCTTCTACTAATTTAGCTGCATCAGACTTCTTGGGAAAATCTGACAGGTAAACTGGAGATATAAATTCGGGTGGTCGAATTTTTTGTTTCTGAGTTTGACGTTTATATAGCTTTGCGCTAGATGAAGAACTTGCACTAGGTGAACTTGGAATTTTATATTTAAAATCATCCAATTCTGAAATTCTATCACCACTTTTTCCAGGTTTTAAAAGAGCTTTATTTTCACATTTTGATTTGTGTAAAATATTACCAGATTGCAATTTGGAAAAATTATGTTTAGTTGGTTTCTGTGGAATGTAAAAATGATGAGAGCTCTCATCAGTATCAATATTTGCATCAGATTCGTCTTTGTTGGATTTTGACACATCCTGTTTCAAAGTTGGCTTTCGAAAATGACCTTAAATATAAAATTTCTAAGTAAAAACAAAATTAAAAATGGGTAATTAGTATCCTACCTGTTTTTAATGAATCATCATGTTTGGATGATTCATCTTCGGACCTAGACGTTGCAGTACTAGAAGGACGCCTTGAAGGCCGTCGAAATGGCGTGCTAATCATATCTTCATTTTCTTCTCCAAAAGCATAAACACTACTCTCATTTTCTGGGGAAAAAGCATTAATGTTAGGAGTAGCTTCTTTTTTGTTTTTACGAAAAATTAACTTTCGGTCAATTGTCTGCGGTTTAGCTTGACTATTTGATGTAGACTTAATTTTTTCAGATTTTAATGGGACAGTAATGGCTTCTTCCACTAAAACACCTTCATTAGTTTTCTTTTTCGATTCATTTGTGTCTAGCAAAGAACACTTTAGCTTCTGAGTATCTATATGTTCAATGCCATCCAGAGTTGTTTCTGTAGGAATCCGTTCTCCAAATTTTAACATTTCATCATTTTCTTTTTTGATACTAATGCCAGCCAAAGCTGATTCTTTCAGCCATTTTTCTATCTGTTCATTAGACATGTTCACTTTCTCCTTGCCAAACCTTCTTCCAATATCTTTATTCAACAAATCCAATAAAGGAGGGGCATGACTACACTTAGGTTCTACAGATGGTACATGGCTACTTATTTTGTCCTCAATTTTCTCATCAAAACCATGAAAAATATCATCCTCATCTGAAGATGAGAGCATTGGAAGATAATTCTGAGGTCTTTTAGCACATTCCCGTTTAGGTTTGGCATTTTCTGGTTCTGGATTAACCTCAATTGGTTTTGAAGTTTTTTTATTACTGGTTTTACTTTTTGTAACAGATTTTGCAGTATCACTTTCTTTTAAGTCTTGTTTAGATTTTTCTTTCATTTTATCAGTGGGTATTGTAGATTTCTGGCTGCCTTCTACACTTCTATTGGTTAATTTGGAAAGAGGTTCTTCATCAGAGTCACTAAAAGCAGTATCTGTTTTTTTCATTGATTTTGTTTTTGAAAATTTTTTATTCTTTGTTTTGTTCATTAAGGCTTGTAAGTTTATATCGGATGTGGTTGAATGATCAGAATCGCTTGAACTAATATCCTCTTTAGATTTTGGGTCACTTTTTGTGTTAATAACAATTAGTTTATTTGTATTATCACGTTTCTCTTCAAGTTTTTCAATACTGGACTCATTTTTTATTATTTTTGGAGCTTTGCTTCTTGTCAACTTTTTCTTCCTTGGCACTTTAATGTCAATATGAAAAGATTCATCAGAGTCATCACTGTCTTCTTTTTTTATTAATTTGAGATGAATTCCTTGTTTGTCTTTTGGAAACATCTTTATCACTTGCATTCTCTACTTTAGTATTCTTAGATATAATCTCAGCTTTTGCATCCTTCTTTGATATACTCTCAGTTTTTGCATCTTTCTTAATAATTATACAATCTGATGTTTTATCCATATTGTCAGTTTTTAATTTTTTTTAAGTTATTTTCCAAATGTTCATCAATTATTGGATTTGCTTCATTATTACTTTTTCTTTTCCCTATATTTCCTTTTTTTACATCAACAGAACTTAGTATGTGCTTTTTTGCTGGTAATGTTAATTTTTCCTCAACTTTGCACGGAGTATATTCCTTTTCATGTTCAATTTCTTTCGATGTGACGTCATCTAAAATCAAGTGATCTGGAGTAGCGATATTATCAGTATTTTTTACACTATCTTTGTTATACTTAATATCATCAGTTTTAATACTTTCGTTCGAAGCTTTTTTAATTTTTTGTTTGTCGATAGTTTTTTTTCCTCAATATTTCGTTTCATGTGCAAGTTGCCTCCACATTTTGATTTTACGTTTTTTGCAAGTTTTTCACTTGTGTCTTCCACGACTTTTACAATTTTAACTTCAAGATCCGGTTTTTCACAATCACTAGCTTTAGATTTTTCTCTAGTGTCATCTTTTGTAGACTTGGCTTGAGCTTTTAATTCATTTTCCCGCTGTTCGGTTTTTTTGACATTAGGCAGTTCTGGAAAGCTATCTATTGATATATTATCGTCATCAATTTTACTATCATTTACAAGTTTGTGACTTAAAATTTCCATATAAATAGCTGCAGCCTCTTTCGTTTTTCTTGACGGTCTTTGCGTCATTTTAGGAATTGAGGGTTCTTCTTCTAATATCTCCACATTTCTCTTTTTAATTATATCTTCCTTTTTAATAACAAGGTCGTCTTTTTTTGGTGCATCTTTCTTGGATTTGTTCGTGGCATTTTTAATAGCCTCTTTTTTTATACTATGATCAGCAGTATCTTTTTTATTAAAACTTTCTTTCTTCGCTGTAATAGCATTAGGTTTGTGTACCTCCTTTTTTGTATTTGTGTCCTTCTTTATCACTGCTTCAATTACATCTTTTTTTACTGCCAGAATCTTTTTTTTGAATTACTTTGTATAAACTTATCACTGTTTTTGTTAATTTTTTTTAGGCTTTTCTAAAATTACATTAGCTTCTCCCTCAGTGCTTTCATCAACCATTTTTTTACCTGTTCTATCAGCTGCTGAGCTGGCAGCTGGTTTTTTATTTTCTGATGATTTGCTAACCACTTTTTTTAAATTCTCAGTACTTTTAATAATCTCTTTCTTACTCTTTTCCACAGAAATACTTATATCTTTTTTTATTTCTGAGGATTTATTACCAGCAATCTCGCGACTTTTAGTATCTTTTTTTTAGATCACTTGAAGTTGTTATTTCTTTACTTACATTCTTGGAAGAATTCACTTCTTTTTTATCAATACTTCTATTATTAACCTTTTTTATGTCAATTGATTTATTAATCTCTTTTTTTATGTTAATATCTGTTGATTTTGTAACTTCCTTTTTTACGTCAATATTTTTGTTCGTTTGTTTTTTATCTTTCTCATTAACTTTATTGCGTTCTTTTTTTAATATCTGTAACTTTTTTAATATCAGTGAGTTTAGTGATCTCCTTTTTCACATCAACTGATTTCACTGTGTCCTTTTTTATTGTCAATTAGTTTAAAGTCTTTTTTTTATATTTATTACAGATTTCTTCGTTACCAGATTTGTACCTTCCTCATTTTTTAACAATTTTAAAGGTTTCTTAACTATCAGATTCTGTATTCGTTGTTGGGCTTTAAGTTTCTTTTTTGCTTTTAAAGATTTACTTTTTCTTTGAGATAAAACCGTTTTTTTAATTGTAGTTGACCTCAAAGACCTTGGTTTGACTATCGTATTTGGTGTAGATAGCAAAATTCTTTTTTTAATTTGTTGCCTTCGAACACTTATTTCCTTGTTTGAGAGTCCAGATCTAGTTATACGAGAGCTGCAATAAAATTCATTTTCGTTTATATAAAGTGGTTCAAAAAAGTTTGAAACAAATAGAAAATTTATTCATTAATGAATTCCCAGAAAATTGTATTCTTGTGAAGAGTTGGTACATAAATCAAATTACAATCGAACTTCTAAAACTTGAACTCCTATATCTCGAAATTCTCTGTAACCTGAATATGTTTTTGTGCCCTTGATATACAGGTACTTCGTTTTAGAAGTAATTTATTTAACTCAAATTTCCTCTAACTCGAATAGTCTCAGGGGGGATTTAGGAGGTTCGAATTAGAAAACTTCGACTGTATTTGAAATTGACTCAAGAGTAAACTACCCTTATTATTTAAGATACTGAACAATTTAACCCCAAAAAATTATTAGCGTTTTTAAATTATGCTCAAATATAAAATTTGGTTAACCAATTTGAAAAAATTTAACTTACATTTTTTTTTGCTTTTAAATTGATGACTATCATCAAATACTACAAGACCTAATTTTAGGTGTGTTCTTTCTACCACCAATCTCAGTTAATCTAAGTAGTTTTACCGTTACGGAGGTTACATCAAATGAAATTATGCTTTTATTTATGCAGTGTAACCATAAAACTACTTAGATTAACTGAGATTGATGGTAGAAAGAATGCACCTAATATGTACAAGTTACTGAGGTAAAAGGAATACGGCACAAATAGCGCCTCTGGCTCCCAGAGTTGATGGAGGTGATTTGCAAATGGTGACTTGTAATGTATGCCATTTGTTTACTTCGTTTTACTTTGAGTTTTGTGTTTAAATTTATTTTAATGTGAAATAATGTCGCATAAACTTAGTTCAGTTTGTGTCATATACGGTTGTAATAATTATTATAAGCAATGAAAAGGTGAAAGTAAATCATTTTTTAGAATACCAAAAGATCACAACATGTACACTAATTCCAATAAGTGTAGTCAGTAAAGGAATGCAAGTTAGGGCTCCTAATAGTAAAGCGGCACGTGCCTAGAATGTGACCGAGCTGGCTGCCGCACATGTTGTACGTATTATTAATCTAATAGTATTTGCTATTATTCTCTAGAGAGAGTACTTTTAATTCAACATTTACCAAAAAATCTATATAACTATTTACTTTGTTACAATTTTAGTGGTGATTATTTACCCAAATAAATTTTTTGGAGGAGAGAGGCATCGTTTTTTGCACAAGTTTTCATTGGCTCTATAATAATTTAAGAAATATTTTTTCACACAGTACAAAACTTTTAAAAGGGGGTGGATTGGATTTTGTACAATTTGCACAATATTTATCTAATAGTCAATTTAAAATAATTTAATTTTCTGGCATAATCACCTGGACTAATATAAATTTGTGTAACGAGTATTTAACTTAAGAGGGCTAATCGAACCAGTGTTTGTAAGGTAATTTTTCAAAATTTATTTCTTCCATACGGTTTGGTCAAATTACACCAACTTTGGAGGATCAGTAGTTGAAAGTGTACTAGAGATTTTTTAAAATGTATGAAAAGAATGAGTTTATTTACATTAGGTTATAACGTCATGAATATCATTGTGATTACCAAAGTATGAATTAATCTTTCAATTTAAATATGACAAATGTTCCTATTTTTATCGAGTGTTGAATCATATAATTTAAATATTTTTATAAATTATATATGTGTTTACCCATCCCCTGAGGCGCTCCGGAAGAATAAAAGACGATATATATTGGACTAGGGGTTTTCGTTTTTTATGTTGCAACTGGAGGGACTTGTTTCTTAAGTGTAAAATTTTTTCTCTTTGATATGTCAATATTTTTTTTAAAATCAATATTTTTTGCTTCTAATACTAAGAATACTGTTATTTAAGTCAATGCAGTCCTCGTTTCTAGTTGATTTGTTTAATAGTTTCTACGGCATGGCCATAGTAATCAAGTAAAACTTCTATCATTGATCTGTGCTGCATGTGTATTACACAGAAACCATATGTCATTCCATATGAAATTCTCTAAAAAAAAATCCACTATTTTAGATTTTGCTTAAACTTTGTGAAAATCTTCTTTAGGGTTCCAAAGAAGGAAATCCACCCTCATTTAATTTTCGCATGCGTCAGTTTCCGCCTGCCCGATTAAAGCATTTAAAAAACGCCATATTTATACTCAAGATGGCAAGATGGCATTTCAAAACTAAAAGATAGTAGTTTTTGTGCAAAAGAATATAAATTCACACAATTAATACCCCGTAAAATAACACGGTGCTGAAAATATGTGTATTTTACTGATTTTTCGTTATTTTTAACTGACTCCAGTGTCTCGACTGTTGAATGCAAACAGCTAATATTTCTCATAGATCAAGTGCACATATCATGGAAGAAATAAAACCTACAATTAATTCGTTAGACCTACTCTTTATAAAAAAAATCTCTGCTTGAAATTTTGAAATTTTACAAAATCGCATTAAGGCTATAATATGAATGTGTTGGCTAAAAGATAAAAAATATGAAACTTACAGGATATTATTTAGTTCTTATCTTGAACTTCAAAAGCCTGTAATGATCGTTTTGTTATTTTCATCCTTTGTGCATGAACAGGTGGTTTAAAAGAAGCAAAAATATCCGTCGTGTTTATTTTTAAAATAAACCTAAACTATGTACTTTCTGAAAAGTAACGCTGTTAATAAATATTACTACTAGCAGCAAAGCTCACATACCCTACGATTTTTGTAACAATGAAAAGAAAATAGCATTAGAACAGGAGCGTTCTTGTAATTCGACACCGTCAGATGATCTATTAATGAGCAAATAAAAAGTATTATAGATCTCCAATTATACTACTTACTTAGATAATTTGAATGTTAACATACTCATAATTTCATGAAAAAAAATATTTCACAATCAAAATTATTCTTGTTCTTAATTTTATTCTAACCAATTCACAAAAACATAAGAAAACAGTAAGGATAAGAATACATTAAATTACAATGAAAAGGTAATATGTAGTTTCTGTAGATTCTGTAAGGATTTTCATGTTAAAAATAATCAATTATAAATAATATTATTGAACTAAAGAATAAACAAACGCCTGATATTTTTGCTTCTTTTAAGCCACCTGTACATGCACAAAGGATGAAAATAACAAAACGAGCATTACAAGCTTTTGAGGTAAGAACTAAATATCCTGTAAATTTCATATGTTTATCTCGTACCCAACACGTTCATATTATAGCCTAAATAATTCGATTTTTTAAAATCTGACAATTTCAAACACAGATTTTTTTATAAACAGTAGGCCGAACGAGTCAATTGTAGGTTTTATTTTTTCCACGATATGTGCACTTGATCTCTGAGAAATATTAGCTGTTTGCATTCAACAGTCGAGACAATGGAGTCAGTTAAAAATCACGCAAAGCAGTAAAATACACGTATTTTCAGCACCGTGTTATTTTTCGGGGTATTGATTGTGTGAATTTATATTCTTTGCACAAAAACTGCCATCTTGAACGTGTAGATATCTTTAATAGAAACAATTTTTACAGCTAAAAATATGCATAAAATGACGTTTTGTTAAATGCTTTAATTCGGGCAGGTGGGAACTGACACATGCGAAAATTAATTGACGGTGGATTTCCTTCTTTGGAACCCTAAAGAAGATTCTCACAAAGTCTGAGCAAAATCTCAAATAAGCTAGCTTTACCTATTAGACCATTTCATATGGAATGACTCGTATGCCTTCTGTTCGTTGCGACAATGGCCACTTTACAAGTTCAAGTTCATAGTTCAGATTGTAATAAGCCATTGAACAGTGTACAATGTACCACGATAACCAAATAACAATTAGAAATCTTGTAGTACATTTTCTTGATTCGACAGACTATTATTAAGTAAATGGATTTAGCCGACTATGATTCATCAGACTGGTATTACCAAACTCACTGGATTTAGCTAACAGAGGTAAATATAGCAAATAAATTATCTTACCTGGCTTCCAATGCAGATGCAGTGATTGGTTTTTTTATAATTTTAACAACTGGTTTTAGTTTAGTTTCCTTTACTGGAGTTGATAACGGTTCTTCATCTTCAGAAACATATTCAAGAACATCTTCTTTCTTATTTATGGGAGCAACTTTTTTTCCTAAAGGTTTCTTCATAATTTTTTTATCAGGTACAACTCGTTTTCTAAATGGTAATTCTTTTTGTACAAATCTTCCTCTGAAACTTCTTAAACACATTTTCGGTTTAACCTTGGGTCTTAGTGTAGTCTTTAATGTCTGGGTGGTAACTTTCACATGTTTTGTAGCAACCACTTTAGTTTTTTGTAGCATATTGGTTTTTTTTGTAACAGTTTCAGTTTTGGAAATAGTATTTGTACGAACCAATGTTCTATTTGTTACCTTTTCTGACAATTTGCTTATTGTTAAAGCACGTATTTTAGCCATTTTTTGTTCTTGATATTTTCTACGTAATGCTTGTAAAGCTAGAGCATGCCTTCTTTTCCTATCCATTTGACGACTAATAACAATAGGATCTGCTCTTTTGCGAACTCCAAATGCAATGAAAGGTTTCTCTGAAGACGTTCCACATTTAGCAATATCAATTGGTCCATTTTTTGGCGATTCACTTTTAATTTCATGCACTTGACCATTTGTGTCAACAATGGAGGCAGTGTTAAAAAAATTTAGGCTAGGAGGAAGAATAGGAGTGCCTCGAAAACATAGGAATGTCAAGAAATCTTCTGTATTTGGCCTCTTGATTGGTAATAACTCTACTGGTTCTGGTAAAACATCAATTTTTGGAATTTCGGATTCAAGTTCTTTTATTGGGGTTATAACAGGACTATTTACATTAGACCCCTGGGCAAATTTTCGTTGTGCATGGACCTTTGTTCTAAAATAATTGTACAAAAAAATGCAAGTTATAGAGCTAATGGTACACATTAAGCATGCTGTATATACCTTTTTGGACTATCATCAAGTAGAGGAGATAAGCAACCAACTTTTCGTTTTCGCTTAATGCTGGTTCTTTTAAATACCATATTTATTTAGAATACACAACTGAATTAAGTTTAATAATCAATGACAAAATTACTACTATGTATATAAATTCTCACATGAAGTTAACCTACAAAACTTAAATCTGAGATAAACAAGATATGAATATTGTGAATACAAATTGCAAACAATTAATCAATTATTAGAATAAGGTTAATATAAAATCAATCATGCCAAACACGAATCCCGGATGCATTGTTGTGAAAAGCGGCGACGTCGCTCGGCTCTGTTGTTTATTTTTTGCAGTTTTTGCACAATGCACAGCCATTAGCCAATCGAAATGGCGTATAGGTAAAACAGAACTCTAAAATGCCTGGGGAATATTTAAATTATAGCGGGAGTAACTATTTGAATGGCTTTTTATTGTTTTTAAATTCGTCTATACCACAGAATCAGTATGTCTATACCTAATAGTTCCTAAGATATTAATTATTATTACTAATAATCGCTCCATCTCACATTGACTAAATTTCAATAAGTAGGTATTTAAGAATACAATATTTTCAGTTTTTAAAATTTTAGTAATAAATAGGTATCCGAGAAACTATTTTAAGAATAGGTACTAGGTAGTGCCGTAATTAGCTATTGTTGCATCCTTTGTGACCTTAATATTTGGCACTCCCATTCCCGCATTACATACAGGGTGTTTCAGATTTAAAGTGACATAGTGTAATGGGAGATAGGGCATACCTAGCCGAAATCAAAACACCTACAAACATACCTACTCTTGAATATTAACCGTTTTTGAGATACAGGGCGTTTTGTAGTTTTTGACTAAAACTGTAATCGGTATTTCTGGAACGGCTTTAAATATTTGGATAAAATTTTCTATTATTTTAGTCCTATCAAAAGCATAATTTACTTTGGAAAAATTCCAGTACCGGACTCAATTTTTGTAATATACCTCGATAACATAACCCTGTATATCTACAATAATAAGGGACTATAAGAAGTTAACATTGATAAGAAGAGTTTATTTGTTTTTTTTTTGCGTTTCTAAGCTTTTTGATAAGTTCAATTTCCAATGAAAATAACGTACATTTCATTTCGTTAATGGAAAAAAAAATGTTAATGATGATGTGTTACGCCGGCTATTGCCTAACGTGAAATAAAAAAAATATCATATATCACCTATATTATAAATAAAAATAATTAATAAAGTGAAACGAATTTCCACCTTTATATTAGAATACTTACATCAAATTTTCATACGTGCTGTCAGCAGCAATGGTAGGAAGCCACGCACTCCAGCCAACTAGTCGGCGGGGAAGTGGCTAAGAAGGGTGGTTCATTAAATAATGAATTGTATTGTGGAGATATTAAGTGGTAAACAAATTAAAACAAAAGAATTAAATGGCTATTTTTAATAATAATTAATTAGCGAACTATGATCTTAAAAAATCATCAACAAAAATAGGAAAAATTATACATGTACTAATTTGACATAAAGGGGTATCGAACCCAACTCTTATATAAATATATACATCCCAATAAAATATATACACATAAAAGATTCTGTGGGCTAATGTGATAACTTTCGTCGGTACAGGCAGTTATAATAATTTTGTGCAAATTATATGTTGTGACACTTAGGAATCAAAAATATTTCCAAATAATCAGAACATACATATATGGCCGCAGGGATATTCAAATCATAACGTTAATGGAACTAGTATATAAATAAAATATTCTTATATAACACGTTGCCACTCAAAATATTTAAACAGTTAAATAGTAGATTTTTGATGAATAGTGGCTACTATATTACTAATGGCAAAAAAAATTATATCTATATTATATTTGGCACTTAGCTGTGTTCTTGCAGCAGTAATTTCCACAAGACAAATGGTTATGCCTCCGCGAAATACCACACGGAGGTGTTGTAGGGAAAAGCAACAATAATCTGGACGATAAAGATGTAAAAAACATTTGCCAGGTAAGTCTTCCACAGGATGCAAGGCAAAATTCATTGACAGTGGTTGGTAATGATGCGGCTTGAAAAAATCGACAAGTGATGTTCCCATTCACTACTGTACCATATAGGATAACTGAGATTAACATAAACGGTAACCATTTAAGAAATTAAAATTAGAAAATAGGGAAAATAAAAAAAGGAAAAAAGAAACAAGAAAAGCTCTGAGATAAAGAAAGGAATCATTACATAACTAAAAGGCAAAAAAAAAAGTTATTTCTACACTTAGTAGAAGGCTCCTTTGAATTTTCATAAACTTGTCTGAAGGTTAGTTCTCGTGTTTCTTCTGAGCTGATAACAAATCCGTATAAAACGCACAATTGCAGGAACCATCAAATACAAAAAAAATCTTCTAAATAGAAAATATTCCTAACAATTTTTAAATAATTTTTGTAATATCACTCCCAATTCAGTGGATATTTCATATGATTATTACAAAAATAACACAGCTCGATAATTTAACGGTCTGAATTATTCAACGCAATGCCTCAAACGAACCAGGGCTCAAAAACAACGCGTAAGGATATCACTAAGGACAAAAATCATCGAACTACAAAAATGAAAAAAAAACACTCTACTACTAATAATATTAGTACGATATGAGGGATTCTAATACAATTAAATTATCTTACATAACTACTTTAATTAGAAAATAATTAATAATTTGTAGGTACTACATTTCTAATGAGGAATGTCGGGCTGTTAAAATATGTATTAGTAGCAAGTGTCGGGTAAAGTTAATTTTAAATTATTAATCAGAAAAATTACTAATAACGATGAGATAGGATAAATCAGCATAAGTATTTAAATTGATGCAAATAAATACACATTATGAATAATATAATTATATATAATAGTAATTTTCGCAAAATAGACGGAATATTAATGAATTACTAATACCTAAAAATCAATTTATAAGGAAATAATTAGAGTAAGTAACTAATAAGACAATAATTTGCATACAGTTAAAGATCTAATTTCAATTAGTCCTAGTATGCCGATCGGTATGGACGATGATAAAAATGAGAAAAAAAATGCAAAACTTGTTTTGAAGTAATGGAGAAACGCAATTTAAAATACAATACTATGCTAAATGTAATGTATACATGCATTGTAAATGTTTTGATAGTGTTGCAAACATATTTTTTGTTAAGGCACGAAACTGGCGTTGCAGAAGTTGAATAGAGAATTTAAAAAATAGTGGTATGTGCAGTGGAAATTGTGCAAATAGTGACATAATGGTTTTGCAAAAAGAAATAGACTGTTTAAGCAGGGAAAACGAATTACTTAATGAGAACTTAAATACACATTAAAATTACAAAAGACTAAAATAGAAGAGGTCCAGGCCAATTCTGTAAGTAACAAAAGCTGGTTATCAACGCCAAACTGTGATAAGATAATGCCTGGAACTATAGTGCAGTTGCTGAAATAAAAACAGCAAATATCATTTTTTCAAGATCGTCTACTTTACTGGTAAAATCTACAGACAAGCCAATTGCTATCACTAAACCCGCTGTTTTGTTTACCACTTGTGAAAACTAATGACGGCATTGACGGTAGGTCTGACCATTTTTTAATGCTTACCTTTTGATCATAATTAAGAGAACTAAATCCATTTAACAACAAATAAACCACCACGTCTGGACAACAACACATGTTATTGGGAATATTTTCACCTAGAACACTCATTTTTCAACCACCTGTTAAATATCTTATGTATGTTTATGTTCTCCCACGAAACCACAAATTGCCACTGTCCTTGTTCTATAAACTGGTCATATTCTTGTGAGAGAGGGGATCAACGCTCAACTGAAGTGCACATGCGCTAGAAAGAGATGGGGTGCTAGAGGCTAGCTGCCCTAACTGACAGATCGAGAATGTTTGCTGAGATACCCGCCAAAAATTCAAGGTCACAAACAATGTATTGAAATGGGGGTTGGCTGGCCGCTAGCCTCAGTTCATCCGGGCAAGCGTGAGGCGCGATGAGAGACCGGGAAATATGCATACGTAGAGTCGACTATCCGGACTACAATGTTACATGTTTGTGGTAAGGAAATGCAAAAATTTTTTTTTACAATGATAATTAATTAATGAATTATAAACAACATTGAGAATTGAGCTATACCTAAGTAGAAATTTCTACTTGTGAAAAATATTAGTTTGAAGATATTTTGCTTCTCCCAAAATTGTAGAGGAGGCTCAGCCTCCCCTGCCTCCCCTGACCAGCCGCCACTGGTAGTGTTTTTAATTATACGGACTGTTAGTGAGTGTGATGTTATATGTAAAAATAATTTTGACTAACAACATTATGTGTTGTAGTAATTATTGTTTTATGAACTGTTAGATTGGTAAGTTATTTTCTAGTTTCTTTTGTGATTGTTGAATTAAATTATGTATAACGTTGTAGATTCTAATGAAGCCTGGTATTACAGGAGAAACCGGTTAAACTAGGTAAAATATTTTATTTATTATTGTCCAAAATGACCCACAAAGCATATATGTTATAAATAATTTATAAGCGAACACAAAACTTCACTGAAATTATGTATACCATTCTCAGTCATTTTGGCATCAACCAACTTAAAATAACATAAAAACACTCAAAACAGTGAAACTACAAATAAATATCTAGAGCGAAACCGGCGAAACGATATAAGCACTACTACACTACACAAGCATTAAAAGCGCACTGCGGCTCTGATAACTTGAGCTTTTTGTCGCGTTGTAAAAACCGTTTTCCACGATCGACAATTTCCGCGCTCGGCTGGTTTCTTCATATATTTCCTTATGCAATAAATGGCTCATATGAACTGAGTCTGCCCCATACTTTCTTAGAGTTATAAGTTGACTGTCAGTATATTTTGAGACTTTATTGTACACATAGTCGTCGCAAACGGGTAATAACAATATTTTTAGTTTACAGTTTGTTCTCCATACTCTACAAATATTGTTGCCTTGCAGCTTGAAGAAAAAAATATCATGTAAAAATATTTTATTTAATAAATGTGTGTGTATTTACAAAATATTATATACAAATTTAAATATTTAACAACTTTTACATCAGTCTTAAACTAATGCCAGTGTCAGGCATTAATGTAATGTCAGCGGCAGTTGCCCAGAGAGGTGTCTCCCAAGGACCGGCATCGGTGTTGCTGCAGTGCTGCGCTACCAAACAGATAGAAATAAACAACGCAAATTTATACAATTTTGATAAAATTTTGTTTTGATAAGTTCACATTTTTTTATTTTGTATTTATATTTCTAGAAATATATAATTATCATAATAAATAAATTTCCATTAAACCTTTATATGTTTAGGTGTAATACAACTATGTGCATTATGCAGCACAGGACTTATAGACAAGCTGCCGCTGAGTAATGTATTTGGAAGACATATTTCATACATTATATAATGAGTGTTCCATTTCTAATTTTAAGAGCTTAATTAGTAAAATATGGAAACATAATTCTTTTTAAATTTACTTAACTGTTAAAATCAATCATCCATCATAAGTACTAAAGATTGATGAGACTGTGCGGGAGGGGTTACACATATGGAAACAAATATTGAGGCCTTTTTTTTTATTAAGATAAACACCATATAAATATGCAAAGCTGGAGCTTCACAGGTGGGGTAACACTAATAACAAAACACGGACACACAACCACTCCCTTCAATTTTGTTAGGATTTAAGTAACTCAGGATCCTCAAAATATGATTAAAAAATGCTTTTGAATTAAGGCATAAAAAATATAATCTGTCATTACCATTTCCATTTATACGGCCAAAGTAGTGAATGCAATATCGGTTTTTGATATACCGGAAAACCGGTATACCGACAGAAAATATTGCTACCGGTATTAGCACCGAAAATAGTGATACTGGTATTTTTATGCAAGGCTGCACCTACGTAGTATTTTGTTTCTCCCGATAGACATGTCGAGCCCGGCCGCAGGCCGCACCTCTCAGTTGGTGAAAAGGTTTTCTAGAAGAAACAATACAAATGTATATTATTCTATATTTATAAACGTAAACCGGAACTGGAATGACAGAAAACGTAAGTCATAACTAGTAGTTTTTTAACGAATAGCAATACTATTTACAATCATTTTACAGGGATTTTCTTTTGTTATACATATTACATATATTTTATAAAAAGGTCATTTGTTTGTTACGTTTATAGAACAGCTATAAATTGTCTCTTATATCTACTGGTGGAAGCTATAATATTTTTAGGTAGTACCGGTATAAAAGCGGTATTCTGGTATTTTATTTAAAGAAATACCGGTTTTGAAATTTTCGTCCGATATTGCATTCACTAGGCCAAAGTATCCGTGTGGACTGTAATGTAATATTTTCACCCACAAATTCTAATTTTGATATTTTTGTGGGCACCCTTGTGGCGACATATCATTTAGATTTTAAATTCACTTCATCCCTTTGAGTTCGATGTTTAATAAAATTCTTCTGTTCTTCTGTCTTGCATGGATAAAATGAGTGCTATGCAGTAGCTGGGTAACTAACTGTGTTTTCTAGGTAACCAAGAATTATTAATATCTTTTAGAAAGAGTTCTTAATAAAAAAGGATTTTCAAAAAGTTAGAAACTGTGTTAACATGCAGTAAGCGCCAAGGAAGAAAAAGAAAAATTTAGAGAATGCCACAAATAATGTTCAGTCAATATCTATGCTCTCTTATCTGAAAATCATCAATACATTATTCATCTCGACGTAATAATTGATTAAGGAAAGTAGTAAATGAATTTATTGCATCCTCTTTAATTGAGTTGCTATATTTCCAAAATCTTGTATCAATGTACCTATATAACATGGACACTGACACTGTTTTAACATTTTCTTTTACCTACATATATTTGGTAAATATTCTTGAACTCATTTTATTTATGACACGTAGTTAGGGTTCTTTTGACCAGTGAGGCCATGTTTGAATTTCTTTATAGAAGGTAGCTCCAGGACTTTCAGTGCCATATAATTGTCTTGCAGCTAGAATCTTATAGTCTTTCTGGATATACCCTAATTCAACACCTTTTTCAATAAGTTTTTTAAAAGCAACAATCTGATTTAGTGGTGGCTTTTGAGACATAAATGTTCCTATAAATCCTACTCCAATGCTTTTATAATTGTAACCATATGTGTGAGCACCTTCAGATTTCCATCCCCGGCCTTCATATGCAGCACCATCTCCTCCAACTAAAAAATTATACCCTATATCCCACCAGTGGTTACTTTCAATGTGAAATTGCTGAATAATTCTCACGTGGAATATGCACTGAGCTAGGGACGCACAACTTTCAGTAGCTGTATGTTGAATTATTACTAAAGGAACGGGTGTTTTCAATGGTGTTGGTTGCTCAATGGGAGGCTGAGCTAACCACTGAAGTCTAGAAACCATACGCAATTTTTTATTTATCGTTGTGTTGGAATCTGAAACAAAAAACTAATATTTATACTTCATCAAATAATGATTATATTATTGTATATTAACAATTTTGAATTTCAAATTTCACGTTACAGAAGATGTATTTTACGTTTCGATATTACTGATTGATAGTTTTTTGCATACCTAAAAATAGTTAAAAAAAATACGTATACATTTTTTATACATTCTTAAATACTCAGAATTCTGGTGTGATCGTCAACGAATACATATATCTGAAATGGGAAACAACGATGTAAAGGGTGTTTCGGAACTCGAAGTATTGTTCCTCTTCATGGAGGTATGGAAAAGAACTGAACTGGAATAAAATCTTTGTTTTTAATTTATTTCATTCCAGATCCGATTGCTTCATCTACGCCGAGCTGAAAAGGAACAATTATTCCGGAACGCGGTGTCATGGCACATGGTACCAGTCCCTTATTTTTTGATTTATGTTTTCGCCTTTTCTATGTAGATCAAAAATAATATTTTTCTACAACCGAGCGAAAAGTGCAACTTTGCGCTTCCAAAAGAAAGCGCAAAGTTGCACTTTTCCGAGGAGCGAGCGTTTTTTTACTTTGTCGCTCGCCGAGCGACAAAGTAAACGCTTAGTTACCATGGAAACTATAATAAAGAAACGTCTAGTGTATCTGTGACTTTTGACACAAAACAGCTATTTGTGTCAAATAAATTTATTCTTATAATTATCAGATAATGAAAAGTTTTGAAAAGTATAATTTATATGATACTTGTAAAGAATTGTGCCATGTTCAAATACGCCATTCCAGTTTAATATACTTAACGGTCCTAATTGAAAACCGCGACCAAGACATGTCAAAGAATGGTTTGTTCAAGAAGATTCAAAGAAGTCTACTACAAATGTCGACCAAATATAATTATTTTCCCAGAAGAAGACTGAATACAATCATTTCAAAGTATTACATATATGTCATCAAACACAGACATTTAATACCCTTTAATTCTTCGCCTTGCTTTCCACCATTAAAGAAGGAGGAAGTGTTAGAAGAATTCCAAAAACATTTAGATTTTGTTATACATAGATATAAATCATAAGATGACAGTATTTAAATAAATAGTTAATAGGTACTAAAGCAATTTTTTATTTTATTTCGCAGTAAATACCATTTTAACAGACATAACAGACATTTCTACAAAAATATGTGTAACGCAAATTGATGCTCAAGTTTTGAAATCTGAACTGTCAAATTTGAGGTTATCAATAATTATTAATTTTTACCAAACATTTTTATAAAAACACCGGTTGTAGAAAAAATCCTGTGTGTAATTCGAGCGCAAAGTGGCATTGCCGCTCTTGCGAGATAGCGCTCCGCTACGCGTCGTGCGTCAAACTTCTCGCTCAGAGCGACAATATATCACTTTGCGCTCTTAATACACAAATAGCTATTGTGAGGCAATTTTCAAAAACAATACAAATAAGCACATAACATTTTATACAAGATAAGATGTTTTTTAAACTCTGGTCAGGTCATTTCTTACTTTATCCTACCACGCAAAGAATGAAGTAGTAGCTGCTTCATTTTGCAACTTCAGTTTTTCAAAATGTTTGTATGCGCGTGCGTGCGTGGTTGCGTGCGTAGATTTTTCAGACAACGATGCGCAGAATTTGTGACCTATTAGAATAAAATGAAATTTCAAAATTGTAATATGCTAGCGCCAAGCGTACCGCAATATTATATGTCCAAATGGTAATTCAGTAATAATGTGCTCTGATTGACATGTGTATATTATGAATCGCACGTCAGAATGTCCACGAGCCTTATTCGGTGTGATCGTTATTAGTTTATCTTTATGTTACGTATTTGTTTACGGTTTTAATATATAAAAGCCAACATCAGAAGTGGGATCAGAATTCAAGCGCTACGTTGAGCCACATTAGCATTTTTACCTTTTTAACATAAAGTTTGTTGATTTCAGATACAGATTTACAAAACGGCCAACAATAGTGAGCATTGTGAGCTTGCTACCCAACAAAGTGTACTAACTGCTATGATGGCTGCACTTAATCAACTTTCAAGTGTCGCTGCAACTAAAAGTGATAGAATTTGTAGCGTTTGATTCTGAAATGGATGGCACAGGTGAATAGTAATAATGTGGAAAAAGTTATGCCTCGGTAAAAATGGAACGAATATAAGATTATCACACTGTTATCTAACATACTAAAAGGTGAGGCTAAAAATTAGTTAACAGGCTGGAGGAGTGATGACAGAAAGTAATGCCTTCTGGCGGATATCACACTTGAATAAGTTATAGTGTTTATGCTTGGGCTTACTGCCTTCCGGCAGATATTATACTTATATACGGTTAGAGTGTTCATGCTTGGGCCTAGTGCTTTCTGGTGGATATCACACTTGGATAAGTTAGAGTGTTGAAGCTTGGGCCTAGTGCTTGCTGGCGGATATCACACTTGTATGAGTGTTTATACTGGGCCTAGTGCTTTCTGAAGGATATCACACTTGTATAAGTTAGGGTGTTAATGTTTAAGCCTTGTGCTTTCTAGTAGATATCGCATTAAATGTTTATAATCAAAATTTACAATATTTTGCTTGTCAGGAGCTGGAATCCCCTACAACTCGTGTCCCTGGAACGCACATGGTAGTCAGGAAGAAACCGAGTCCTAATATTAGGCCGAAAACATCCCAACATCAGGTTGACTGTGTTAGCATCAAGCGTACTTCAGTATTACATGTCCAAGTGGTAATTCAGTAATAATGTGCTCTGATTGACTACGTATATTATGAATAGCATGTTAGAATAATCACGAGCCTTGTTCGGTGTCTATTTTATCTTTCTATTACGTATTTTTATACGATTTTAATATATAAAAGACAACATAATATATACGTCGAATGATCTACTCTGAAAAACGGAAGCATATTGACGATTTCTATATAATTATAATATTTAGTTATTAGATTACAACCGGATATATTTTTTATTCATTATAGTCAAAATATGTTTCATATCACTTACCCTGACCTCAAATAACATAAATTTATTTGTGTATAGGTATGTTTACAGGGCGTATCCTAAGCGATGTCAAAAACTTCAGTAAGTATTCATTGGATGATTTTAAAGATGAACATAGATCCGTAAATGCTTCCATGCTTCCCTGGCCCTTCAAAGTTAAAGAAAAGTAAAAAAAAAAATTATACATACTTAATACTGCCAGGTATCTACGCATTTGATCGCTAATAACATTCAATTATTATTGTAAGGGACGCCATACTTTGATTTCTATCGTTTTTTTGTGAAAATCGCTACCTACTCCTACGCCAAGTAACCAAAAAAAATTCCTGTTAAATTTCCTGTCATATGGATTTAACTTTCAAATTGGTCCATATCAAAAACATTTCCCTGTAAACCCACCTTTAGAATAAAGCTATTTTGTCCTAATTAAATAGAGTCGTAGTCACCAGCGGTTACTTGTCACATGTGAAATATGACCACGGCCAAATGAAGAAGTTTTGCAAAAAAAGTTACGATTGAAATTTGCGTAATAGATTTTGGTTTTCTTGTGACCAATATTTTATATTTTGTCGGTTAAATAATCCCAAATTTATTAACCTAGACTCGTCCGAACATAAAATCATTCCCAAAAAATCATTGTTTGGCTGCACGTTATTCTGCAAAATCCAGTTGCAATATTCCATCCTATGTTCGTAATCATTTTCGTACAAGTTCTGGTGCAATTGGTATTTAAAAGATTTATAGTGGTATTTGTGCAAAATTCAACTTACTGTTTGGTGACTGATTTCCAATTCAAACCCAATTTGCCTTAAAGAAACAGTCTTATCAACTTCTACTCGAGCCAAAACAATAATTTCTGTTCCTTCGTCAAGAATGAAATTTTCTTCGGGATCATTGGTGGGCTCACTTCGGAATTGATTTTCAAGACGATTAAAATAATTTCTCGCTGGACATTGTCTATCAGGATATCGCTCGGCATAGAGGAATCTAGTCGCAACAGCATTTTTTTCTACATTCCCCATAAATAATTAGCATGTCCACTCTTGTATAAATTGGCGGCATTTTGAACACATTTAACAAAAATTTTAAACAATTCTTAAAGACACAGTAAAAACACTGATTAACCAACAAATGTATGACAAGCTAAATATTTCATTGTTTTCAAAGCCACCTTAGTTAGTTCTTAACATTTAATTAGGACAAAATTGTATTTTCTTATTTTCTTTTAGCTGTAATTTTGTTTGTATATATCGCACATTTTAATACGACATATGAATAAATTCCTTATAAATAGTAACTAATAAATGGTACCACGGTACCAATATGGTTCCATTTGAAAAAATTGAGTTTTTCCCCAAAAACCATTTTGATGAACTTTATTTGCTCATAAATCACGTAATTTAGTATTTTTGACTGGATTTCGATTTTTCTAGCATTACACGAGTCATTTAGAATAAATCGGAACCATCATGGTACACTTAAATGGAAAACTAAAAATTATATTTAGTTTATTTGAGAAAAAAACAGTAGAATCCTTAATTATAGCTTTCTCAACAGAATCAGACACACTTAATTTAAAATAGTTATTCTCACATTGTTCTTCTTTAAAATATTATAAAGGTTGATGACTCAATTCTCTGAATTTTTATTGCAACATTAATTAATAAAATTGACGCTGAATCTTCGATATAACCAGCCATATTTGACGACATCCAGCTACCATGTCGTTTAAATGATAGAATTAACTAGAAATAGTGGGCCGTGTATTGTTTTAGTTCAGTTAAATTTAAGTAAGCTGCAATTGTCCGTGGTATTTTTTGAAAACGTGTTGATTCCAACTGGTTGAACAGCACATTTTTCTCGCTTGTACTTAACATGCTGGGTTTCAAAATAAAAATTTCGATATATCCACATTTTCCTATACAATTAAAGTAGACCTCAACATTGAATGACTTCTCCATAAAAAAAGGCGTCTTGTAAATCTTTCCCAAACCCAAAAAATAAGCAAGCACAATATCTTCATTAATACCACGAATACCATTTTCTTTGCTCCACTCATAAACATTTCGGAACTCTTGATCGTACTTTTTCTTCGATTTAGTGATAATATGTAAAATGTTGCATCCATAGCTTTAAACATGTTGCCCATCACCTTAAGGAATATGAACTAAAACGGGATAAATCTGAAACAAAAATTAATAAGTAGAAAGTACTCTAAACATTATTCTATTTGTTCCATCATGTTCAATCATTTTCCAGATTTATCCCTTTCTATATTCTAGCCCTTAAGCTAAGCTGCGTTGACGAGGAACAATAATTTCGAAACAGGTGTGTTCGTAGCTGCGTCATTTTTTAAATTTTAGTGTGTACGGCTGCATAATCCTTTTTTGGTATTTATTCTTTGACCCTGTAAACTTTCATTTTGTTTTTCACCAACATTAGAAATGTGTAAATTTAAATAATTATGAGACTGGGTTAGAGTAATAAATATATAAATAAATAAAATTGTTGTAAAAAATAAAGTTGTTACATGTTTAGTTATTATCTCTTTCATTCTTATAAATATCTAATAGTTTCATATTTACACAATAAATTATTGTTTAAAAATTATCTTCACCTTGTCCAGTATAAATACGTAATATATTATTAATCAGTAAACAAAAAATTTCAAGGTTGATATGTCCATTTAAAAATTTTAGATACTTACGCGGCGGTGATTTAGGAGCTACGGTTTTTAACTTACCCATGAAAACCTCCATTGCAAAAATAATGTTGGTACGGATCCTGGCAGAGCATTTATGACAAGAAGATTATATCCATTGTATGAATTAAAAAATGTTTCAAGCATTAAAACCAGGTAATAATAAAAATTATAGTATTTCAATAGTCAGTTGGAAAACTATAAAAACGCCAACAAATTTATGAGTAAATGAGTAAATTCCTTTGTCAGACTTTTAAATTCCTTTGTTGGTGTTTTGATAGGTTGTCCAACATTTAAAAAACCGATCATAACTGCTCTTCATTAATGAGTAATTTTCTACAGAAGCATTTTTTTTATCAAATATTAAATGAGGACCATTAAGATATCAAATTATATCTACAAAGATTTATAAATTTCAGTATTAAAATTATGCGATAATATCGACTATTTATAATTTTTTTTATTCATTTACTTAAAGTCGTAAATTTCTGCTATCAGGGCGAATCAGCGACGCCAGTAGACGAACTATCCCTAACTTGGAAATTTTTTTCGAACCGTATATATATTTCGTATTAAAATATGAATATGTTAAAGCAATTCGGATTTATCAGAAGAAAATAGGTAAGTGCATTTATGCAATTTTTTCCTAGGCGAAAAATCAAGCAATTAAATCGAGTGTGACTTAAAATGATCACCATGTACAGGGTGGCCCATTTTCGAGCCTCATCATTGGGATCTTGGAAACCGCAAGAGATACAGGATCGGTTAAATTATGGCTAAGTTGCGCAATTTGATGATTATCAAAATGCTCTGTTGGAATTTGGAAAATTCCGAATACCTTCTGAAATATCCGGAAAAAAACGAAATTTCATAAAATTTTTAATTTTTTTCCGACGTTATTTGAAAACAAATTTTAAAACGAATAACACTTCCCCATTGCCACTTTTTATCCTCTACAAGTTGGCGCTATCAAATTTGAAATCAGACGTTTCGTCTTCCAGAAACCATCATTAACTTATTTTTTTAAATACGGACCTGGACTTTTATTTTATTTTTTGTTACCTTTGGACGACCTAAATGCTATGAACCATCACAAATTTTGATTTTCAAACGTTTCGATGACAAAAACTGACATTTTCCGTATTTAAAAAAAATAATTAATACGGCACTGTTTTTAAAACAAATTATTCTTTCAAAATTCTAAATTTGTTAGCTACGTAAAAACGAAATATCTAAATTTATGATACTGATGAAAAGCTATATTAAAAGCGGATAAAAAGTCATTATAATTATAACTAAGGCACTTATTGGTAGGTAACTAATTTAGATTACAATGGTAAATACCAATGTAATATTTCTTATTTATTTCCAAATTCTAAATGCGTAAATATCATTTTAAAAAATAGGATGAGTCAAATACTTTTAATTCAATCTAATGTGTCCGTCCACCTCGTTTATATTGAGCTTATTTCTGTAATATTAACGGAAAATGAAAAAGGCGGCCTTGATATTAAAACAAGAAATCGCCCTAGCTCCTTAAAATATGATAATTTAAATTTTTAAATAATTTGAGACAGTAAAAATGGTGTTTTCCAATTCAGAAAAACGTGATATGCTTCGGATTTATTACGGTGTCAATAGAAATTCCCAAATTTCATGTGAACGATATTTAGAAAGATGCCCCGAGCGTCCACAATCCTATTATTCGTATTTTAATACTTTGGACAGAAATTTGGGACTTTTTGGTAGTTTTGGTAAACCCCGAAATGCTTATGGCGGATGAATAGAAGCTGAAGATGAAGAAGCTGTTATAAATGCTGTAAGTTTTGTTATAAAATGATAATAGGTATGCATTTTATTACATATAATATTTTGTGGTAAAATTTCACCGAAACATTTTATTAAAGGTTACGGAAAATCCTATGGGTTCCTCTCGGCAATTTGCCGTAGAACTAAATATGCCTAGAATCCGAATTCAGAGGATTCTCAAAAAACATAGGTATCATCCCTATAAACTACATGTCAGCCAAGAATTAAGGCCAGGAGACAGTGAAAGAAGGATTGAATTTTACAGTTGGCTTAATGGAAAATTGCACCAAGATGGCAATTTTTTAAATAATTATCTGGACTGATGAGTGTAATTTTTTCCACATGCGGTCTTTTTAACAGGAACAATGAGCGTTATTGGAAAATCTGCACCAAAATCAACAAGTGGGAAGGCAGGGACGAGCATCATTTAATGTTTGGGTTGGGCTGTATCGAAATAAAATCTTGGGGCTAATTATTTACGATGGAAACTTAAATCTGAACGCTATCTTAATTTCATCCGAAATTATATAATAGATGCGCTTGACGATGAGCCTTTAAATATGCTTCGGCAAATGTGATGGCAACAGGATGGCGCACCAGCCCATAATGCAAGGGCCGTCAAAACAGTTTCTTAATAAAACATTTCCTAATCAGTGGATTGGAAACCAAAGGGTAGTGCCCTGGCCTGCTAGAAGCCCGGATTTGTCCCCGCTGGATTATTTTTTATGGGGATTTTTAAAAAACCGTTTGTATCAAGATACTCCACGTGACATAAACATTTTGCGCCAAAATAGAGGAAGAGTAATCCAGCGGGCGGTTACGGGCAATCTGCGAAGACGCATGCGAAAATGCATAGAGGTGCAAGGGGGGATATTTGAGCATTTACTTTAGGTTTTAATTTTGTTCCTTTTAAAGTTTAGGTATATAGTTATTAATTAATTATTATTAACATTATTTAGCCAGAAGTAATAATTTATTTTATAAACAGTGTCGTATTAAATATTTTTAAAAAATATAGAAAATATCAGTTTTTGTCATCGAAACGTTTGAAAATCAAAATTTGTGATGGGTCATAGCATTTAGGGAGTCCAAAGGTAACAAAAAATAAAATAAAAGATCTAGGTCCGTATTTAAAAAAAATTAGTTGATGATGGTTTCTGGAAGACGAAACGTCGGATTTAAAATTTGACAGCGCCACCTTGTAGACGATAAAGAGTGGCAATGACGAAGTTTTATTAGTTTTAAAATTTGTTTCCAAATAACGTCAGAAAAAAATAAAAAAGATTCTATGAAATTTCGTTTTTTTCCGGATATTTCAGAAAGTAATCGAAATTTTCCAAATTCCAACACAGCATTTTGATAAGCATAAAATTGCGTAACTTTCTCATCATTTAACCGACCCTGTATCTCTTGCGGTTTCCAAGATCCCAATGATGAGGCTTGAAAATGGGCCACATGGATTGAAAAATAGTAAAAATTGTTAAAAGTTCTATTCTTCTAAAATCTCTTAATACAAATTAAGGGAATGAAATAACACTAACAATAGTAGTGCAGAAGCAATAATTTCAATAAGCCAACACCACGAGACTCCTGTGGACATACACAGTATATACAGTGTGTCCATGAAGTATGGAATAAATTCATTATTTCTTAAACTTAAAACATTTAGTAAAAATCCTCAGACACGTAGAGTTTTAATTTCAATTGCGCACCTTATCCTTTATTTTATTGGTTATGACGTCAACACTGCTTCTGTTATGACGTCATCGATATTTTTTTAATGGAACACTGTATATTTCTCCACTTTTGGATTCTGCTTCAACAGCTGATTCCAAAAATATATCACACTTAGGGTCTAAAATTGCTCTTAAATAAGATTAAATTTTTTTTTAACTATCCACAAATTTAATGTAGTAATAATTGTACAAAATTAATTATAAATGAGAAAAAATAATTACAAATAATTAGGTAAGAAAACCCAATTACGTGGAGGAAAGAAAATGCGAACAAACAGTTGAATAAAATGGAAAAAAAGTATCTATAATGAACAAAAATAACAACAACAAAAATAATAATATATAATAATGTGATGAGAGTTGAATGCCACTTGAAAATATTGTTAGTTGTATAGCTTAGATACATTATAGCTAAAAGAGCTTTGAAAAATTGCAGCGGAGTGTTTATGGGTAGTGAGCTTGTTTTTAAATCTTATTTTGATGTTATGTTCATCTGTACGAAAACTAATTTTTTTCTTTTAAAAATGTTCAGTCATACTCACTGCCTTCTGTGTTTTTATTTCATCTTGACCTGCAGCATCTTCGTGCATTTTGATTATGCTCTTTTATTGAATTCTGTCGTATTGTTGTCCTCTGTATATTATTCTTAATGTTTTGGATGATCTTTTTGCAAGGCCATAATGTAATTTTCTCACCCATTATTTCTACGGTCTCTATTTTCCTTCTCCCTTTTGAAGAACTGGTTCCGTTTTATTTCTCTACGTATCGACATATCCTGTTTCTGTTTCATATCTTGCGTTACTTTTTCGTTTAAAGATATCTATTGTGTTACTCCCTGCCTTACTTTACTGGGAATCATTAGTAGATTTTTTTGGCCACTGCACTGCACTGTGTTAATTAAATACTCAATTTTTTGGCATTTGTAATAGTACATCATATCAAACAATTTATCCTAAAAATAGATTTTGCTCTAAAATGAAAAAAGTTTACAAGTTTCCATGTTTTAGGTGTACTATGTTTTGTATGTACACCTTTTCATTCTACCTGTCTTCCAAGTAAAAAGTCATGGTCACTTTTCATGTCAAGATAAAAATACATCGCTGTTTTATATTGTTGAAAATAAACTCATCATAACCAAACGCTCGATCACGGAGGAGCTAACACACTCTAACTTAAAAGAAGATTTAACTAAACAATAAATAGGAATAAGTTATATTGGCATCACACACTTAAAACAATTCACAAAATTCAATTCGACAATGGCTATAATTTGTATTCAATGCTCGTACCAACCTTGGTATGTACTATTTTCAGTTATTTGTTTTAAGATTTCTGTGTATATTTGTTTCTGAGATACCAGCAATACATTAATTAGCTTATGAATACCCTAATATTTACATAATAAAGCAGTAAATGTTATGTTTGAAAATAAGGTTGTTTAATGTTTAGTCAGAAATTTTTTTAAAATATACGAATATTTGTTTGTATGTACAGTCTTCAGTTTTAAATATGACTAGTAGGAAAAGAGCTGATATAATTTTTTGTGAAAATATAGATAACGCATTATTTTGAAAATAGCTGACGTATAGAATATAAATGTCGCCCCAAGGAGCAAAATGTGTCTAAACCAGGGCACAATATATGGGTATGCGCTGTGTCGACAATATAATGGAATTTGAGTCAGGATGGGCACTGTGTCCAACTAGTAATATTTTGTGGATCATGTGTCCGCACACGAACAAAATATCTTAATATCAACGACAATTTCCAGTTCGGTTTCAAGAAGGAACATAGCACCGTGCAACAGGTTATACGGATTTTCAATATCAAGGTGTAATACAACCTCGGTAAGAGTAATACTATGGTACTCCACCACTATAGTGAGACCGGCCCTAATATATGCGGCGCTGGTTTGGTGTTCTGCGTGCGCGATGACGTTACACAAATTGCAAGTAATGGAAAATAAATTCCTGCTCCTCATAAGTAACTCAACAAGATACACCCCCATTAGGGAATTACGCAAATTTTGTACCGACATTGAACCCATGGTGGATTACATCAAAAGCTCGGCTCAAAAATGTTATCAGTTTAAATTGATGAAAAATCCACTAACAGCCAACATTACTCAAATTCGAGAGCATAACGCGCTTTTTCGTATAAAACACAAATTACGGGCGTTACCAATTTTTCGGCAAGCCCTATGGGACACACCACTAAAATTCAAATTGCACTAGTCTGTTCCTTCGTTTCTTTTTTGTAATTTTGTTATGCAAAATTCATTTTTCCTTGACATAATACCTACTAAATAAATAATATTTTCGAGTAAATAAAAAACATTTTATAATTGCAAGATTAAGCGGAGTTGACATTCCCGCTCATTCTCTGAGTTTCCTTTAGCGGGTTTTTTATGTTTAGGATTTTTCCCGTTCATCCAGTCACAAAATTTTATATCACCAGTACATCTTTATACATTATACTTCAGTACACTTTTATACTTATTAATTTTATATCATTAATATGTATGTTTTTATACATTGTACTGATTCTGCGGTTGGCTTCTTGTGAAACATTTTTAAGTATTTTAAATAAACAAAGAAAGTTTGCTTTTAAATGTTTCAAAATTGTATTTTCACTCTACACGCATTTCGGCTTTTTAGGCCCTTTTCAAGAGTACAGATGAGAGGTACTAAATTATAATTTGCGTTCCTTGCTTATATATTGGATGTTACATCTGGCAACTTATACTAATAAAAATGGTTTGTAAGATTTGGAATTTTTTAGACAATTTAAATTACTTTATCTAAAATGTGGTGACCTGCGAATATTTGTTTGTAGAAAATGTGTTCTTTTGGATACGCTATGTAGATGATGTATTTTGCATTTGGAAAGGTACGGAAAGACAGTTAAAACAATTTCTAAATTTACTTAACTCCTTTAATGAAAAAATTCAGTTCACCTTAGAAAAAGAAAATGAAAACGGTTTAAACTTTCTAGACGTCAACATAAAAAATCATAATTGTTGTTTAGAATTCGATATATACCGTAAACCTACCTGTACAGATACAGTAATACACAATAGCTCTAACCAGTCTTTCCAAATAAAAATGTCATCGTTTCATAGTTTTGTTCACTGTCTGCTAACCTTTCCTTTAGGTCCAAACAATTTTGAAAAAGAAGTCAACACAATAAAACAAATAGCAAGGAATAATGGATACAAAGAAAGTATCATAGATAATTTAATAAAAACAAAACAAAAGAAAAATATGTATAAGGAGTTTTATGCTGGTTTTGTACAAGACGCCAATATCATCCATAAATGTATGAATTATAGACCTGGAATTAGTGATAAAGTCAGCAATAAATTAAGTAAATCAGGTTGCAAAACAATATCTGTAAATAAAAATTACCTAGGAAAAATATTAATAAACAATAAGGATAAAACAGAAAAACTACAAAAGACAGGAGTGTATGAACTAAAATGCAGTGACTGCGACGATATATACATTGGCCAGACTGGACGTAACATAAAAAAGCGACTTGAAGAGCATAAAAAGTCTATTGTAAACAACGTATATAGCACCGGCATGTCAACACACTGTATAGAAAATAATCACTTTATAAATATGGATAATGTAGAATTATTTCATTCCGAAAAAATTAGACTTACTAGAAATATTAGAAATTAAGAAAGCTTCCAAAAATAAAAAAACGATTACAAATGAACAAATATTCGCAGGTCACCACATTTTAGATAAAGTAATTTAACTTGTCTAAAAAATTCCAAATCTTACAAACCATTTTTATTAGTATAAGTTGCCAGATGTAACATTCAATATATAAGCAAGGAACACAAATTATAATTTAGTGCCTCTCATCTGTACTCTTGAAAAGGGCCTAAAAAGCCAAAACACGTGTAGAGTGAAAATACAATTTTGAAACATTTGAAAGCAAACTTTCTTTGTTTATTTAAAATGTATGTTTTTACTTATATATATATATTATATATATATATATATATATATATATATATATATATATATATATATATATATATATACCGGGTGAGTCACGAATTGCGCTCGCCCCGATATCTCCTAAAATATTTGGAATAGAAAATTGAAATTTCGAGGGCTTATTATACGACTAAAATGCCATCTTTTCAATAAAAAATCAAGTTTGGTGCACATCCGGTTTGACCGGAAATGCCCACAACTTTCGATTTTTAAATGAAACACCCTATATATTTTTACATTTTTTGGAATCTAGAGGAAATTTTGAATACAATACATCCATTTTGGTCACTTATTGATAAACATTAAAAATTTTATTAAAAAATCTATTTCTGAATCCAGAGTGCTGTGGTGCCCAAAATATATTTTAGTTTGTGTGCTACGTTACTATAAAAATAAAAAGAGCAATATGACTGCATTACTTAATTGTCTAGAGGCGTTTAAAATTTTTAAATGTGATTTTTACCCACTAACTCGGTTTTTTTAAATGGGAAGTTAATCGTTCACCAACATTTTTAAATACCCCATTTTCATACGAATCTAATGATACCAAGATTTTGAAAATCCGCTCAGAAATATTTGAGATTTCAGCCAAAATACAATGCAACCAAGCTTTTAGAAACATGCGGCTAATAGATTAGTGGGCTTTGGAAACTAAAATGACACATTTCTGTTTAAAATCTGGTAACCTAATAACATTGGAAAAATCATAGTAACGTAGCACACAAACTAAAATATATTTTGGGCACCACAGCACTCTGGATTCAGAAATAGATTTTTTTAATAAAATTTTTAATGTTTATCAAAAAAGTGACCAAAATGGATATATTGTATTCAAAATTTCCTCTAGATTCCAAAAAATGTAAAAATATATAGGGTGTTTCATTTAAAAATCGAAAGTTGTGGGCATTTCCGGTCAAACCGGATGTGCACCAAACTTGATTTTTTATTGAAAAGATGGCATTTTAGTCGTATAATAAGCCCTCGAAATTTCAATTTTCTATTCCAAATAGTTTAGGAGATATCGGGGCGAGCGCAATTCGTGACACCCGGTATATATATGCATAGATATTTTTAAGTTTTATTCACAAGTATACATTTAACGTAGGAATTGTTATTTTTTAAATTAGTTTTAATTCCCAACTGGCCCCGTCAGTTAGATCCAACAATTGTCTGTCCCCATGCACAGGAATGCTGGATCGGTTCCAGACCGGGTCTCCAAGGCGGAAAAAAAATGCTTTTGTAACATCTTAATAAATTGTATTTGATTTTAATTTTGAGCAAGATATGGTGCATCCAAATTGCAACATTTTGGTTTTTTATGCACAATATGTTTCTATGTTGAGGCTACTTTGGAACATTAGACTCAATTTAGATACATCGTATCGATACGGCTTAGACAAATTGTATTTAGAAAGTGTCTAAAAGTTGTGTACCGACCTTGTTGCTGTTAACCAGGGAGACACTTAGGTTTCCACATGTTTTCATTTCAGGCACAAATTTTTTCCTTCATGTCTTAAATGTGTTGGGATGAACAAATATTTCCAAAATGTTGAATTTTTAACTTTTTTTCCATTTTGTGCATAACGTGTGTGTGTCTGTGTACTATCACTAGTTATAGGTCATTTTTGACAAGAGCATACTCGGATTAAGTAAAGTATTTTACAGATATGTCAAAAGTTGTTAGCAATCAAAAGTTTATAATACGACGTATTGCAGGAATGTAAAAAACAGAATAACTAATATCAAGTGAGGCTGTTAACATGCATGAACGATGTGAAGCAAAGGTCATTTCCGCCTGTATTATCATCAGAAATATTGTCAATATTGTTTTGATCTTATCGATCAATACTGGCACATGTTGGTGACAATGTATTCAAGATACTCATACACAGTTTAGTATTTTCATGTTGATATCATATGCATCCTTAGTTTTTATATTTTTTGAAATTATTGATTATATCGAACAGTTGAATATGTCACAGAAAATTTAAATTCCTCGTGTGAAAGATTTGTAGTCGAGTTTTGTAAATAATTTTCAAAATTGTTAACACCTGATGGTACAGAATTAATTAAATTTTGAGCAATATTAGCAAAATAGTTATTAAAATCATTTGGGGCAAGATATACTGAAAGGTTTTCTGTAATATTATTGGTTTTTTTATCAAGTTCCACATTGCTTTTTGTCGATTTTTACTCCGCTCAATGTAATTACTATTTGCAGGTTTCTTAGCTTTTTCAAGTTCACTTTTGTAGATACGTTTTTTGTTTTTGATTAATTCTTTTAAATCACTTGAAGGCTTTGTTTTATACAAATCTAAAAGAAAATACAGTAACTCTTTCATTTGTCGAAGCTTGTCGGTGAACCAATTTAACTTAATTTTTTTGTCATTGTGTAAAATTTTATATTGTATGGGGAAATATTTCTAGAACAGAGGTAATATTTTATAAAAATATTTCAGTTTTTTGCATAAATGTCCAAAGACGAATAATCAAAAAATCCCCAATTAAGATTTTTCACAAAAGTATTTAAATTGAATAAACCCGTGTCAGTAATAGGCCTGAAAATTACCTTTTTTAAATGTTTGTAAAGGTTTGTAGTTGGTAATGTTTAAATTTATACCAACATGGTCAAATAATATTGGATCAATTGTTTTTGATGTACAACCAAAAAATTTATAAATATGTTATCAAGACAGTTGCCTTGACGGGTTAGAGAATTATTACATGCGGTAAGACCATAAGAACTAAATAAGTTAATAAGTGTTGGGATTATTAAACTGAACATTAAAATCACCAGTAAATATCACTTTTTTATTTTTAATGATATAAAATCCAAAGCACATGAAAGTGTTTGTAAGAATACATCAAAGTCCCCTAAGGTTGGGGATCTATATGTGGTTATAATAATAAAATTGTCACAGGCAACACCAGAATACAAAAATCTGAGCGGTTTTGATAAATGTTTCTTTAATAAAATAAACTGTATTATTTATAATTGGGGCTTTCTTATTTACAGCTAACAGGAATCCTGGATTTTCCCCAAACCAGCTATTCTAAAGCAAATACCTTTACATATTTTGACGCCCGAACAAATTTTCTTATATATTTTGCTCGTCCATTACATTATCAATACTGTGCCTTTAAGTTGTGTTGTGCCAAAATATGTGTTTCCATGCAGTGTCGACACATGATCTAAAATGTATTTTTCAATGCTCCTTGTCTAGTTTTGGCTTAAGATTGTGCATAACCAGCTAATGATAATTTTAAATTTAATTCAAAGCAATAGCATAGTAGTGGTCCATTATTCAGTATAATAAATATTTTATTACAACTAAATATATATTTTTGGAGCTTGTTATAAACAAAACATATGTCCAATCGGTAAATAAACTACAAGTTTTAGGCAAGACAAAAGATAAAATTGAAACAAACGAAAATTCGGAGATTTGCGAAATTAGCTGTAAGGACTGCAATCAAAAGTATGTTGGACAAACTAGGCGATTAAATCAACTAGATTCGAGGATCATATATGTCTCATATAAAATATGGTGGAACAGATAAGTCTAGTGTTACCCAACATGCCTTTAAGAACAACCATAAAGTAGATAGTACCAATTTAAGATTAATTAGGAATGTAATAAATGCTAGATGGATGCAATTGAAAGGTTAGAGGCTATAAAGCGTAAAAATAGTATGAATAGTAACAGAGGGCCGATCCCATATAGTCCATTTTATAGTTTAGGTATAAGTAGAATACACTGTTAGCATAAGGTTAGTTTTAATCATCTCCAGATGATGCCAACTTGGTGGGCGAAACTAGTGTCGAGTGCAATATATGGTATTAGGTGGGTTTGTGGAACATTATATCAGCGTTATCTTCACATTAAAGGTTCTAACCCACTTCAGCACATATTTCCAAGGCAAGGAACGTGCTGTACAAAGTATACCGTCAAATAATTCTACCGAATCATTTTGCATATTACGTACTAATTATTTGGCCAAAATGTAACAACAGGTATCATGTTTACTAAGAAGTTTTACATTTTTCTGTTTTTTATGGGCGTTATGGGCAAAGCCCTATGAACTGCAACCCAATAATCAATTACACAGCCCCACAAAAAAAAAATTCTGACCTAACAACGAGACGAGTATATCCTTATGTATTTTTGATCGCTGATTCCGAATCTGGGGTAAAAAGAAAGTCGTACACCCCCAAAAAAAAATTTAGAGCCAAAAAAACACTCCCTGAATAGGGTATATATGAGATAACGCTCTGAAAAATGATGTTATCATTTTAATCAATCGTTTTGTTTAATATTTTCGGGAAAAAATTGAATGTATTACGATAAAAATAAAGGTAAATTACAGCGTTCACCCTATCGGTATGAAACGCACCCCATAGATGGTGAGACCACCCTCATCTGCCACCAAACCAATTGATAACGACAATGACTGAAAAACATTTAAAAATGTTTAAGTTTCGTTAGGTTTGCAATAAACTGACGTAGAATTCACGTAATACCCCAAAACTATAGCGTTATGAAAAACAACCCTTAACTTCAATTACAGAAAAAAGAAAGGAAAAAAACATAAAATTTGATAACAATTTCATTATATGGATGTTCTTATTTGCAGAGATCCTTATGGCTAGGATATTAGCAGTCATTTGTAACCAATCTTAACACCATTTGGGTATAAAAAACTCATCCCTGAAGAGGGTGAGAAGTACTCTTACGTTAGTAGCTTTTAATGATCTTTTTTTTTATGGTATCTTTTAACTTTATTTTCAAACGATCTTCTTACTGACTGTCATTTGTGTGTGTTCTTTCGTGTCTCTTTTCAGAGACCAACAGTCGTCTGCTATCATGTGAAGTAACTTAAACATTTTTAGATGTTTTTCAGTCATGTCGTTATCAATTGGTTTGATGGCAGATGAGGGTAGTTCTCACCCTCTATGGGGGTGAGTTTCATACCGATAGGGTGAACGCTGCAATTCACCTTTATTTTTATCGTAATACATTCAATTTTACCCGAAAATATTAAACAAAACGATTCAGGGGTGTTTTTTGGCTCTAAAATTTTTTTTTGGGGTGTACGACTTCCTTGACTCCGGATTCGGAATCAGCGATCAAAAATACATAAGGATATACTCGTCTCATTGCTAGGTCAGAATTTTTTTTTTTTGTTTTGGGGCTGTGTTATCTATAAATAATAAATATCTGGCATTTAAACTTTAAAACCAATTTTCCAGAATGAACTTTGCATGATTTCATGATTGCAAGGCAGATATCAGTTTTTGTTATTATTTAATTATAAGATCGCGGTGTCCAACACTAAATCTAATCATATTATTACAGCATAGATTAAATTATGTAGATAATTGACTAATTAATTTAGGCTTGTAATGTAAAACAAACAAAATAATAAGACGTACTGACGTATTTTCCATTAATGCAAAATATCATGATTTTAAACCTGTTAGGCTAAAGAACGCTTTCTTAACGATACTGGTTTTAATATTGCCGCAGGGCGTTGAATTATAGCTTATTATAAAATATTCATTTAAAAAGATAATTATTTTACTGATTTAATACATAAAATAATCTCCAATTAACATACCTGGTACAACAGGAAACATATTCTTCTGTATTAAGTTGTCTTAGGAGAATAACCAATCCAAAAATTGTATCACATATTTAATCCACAGTACATATTGACGACTTCTTTATTATTTTTACAAGTAACTTGATAGCACCCACAACTATTAATTTTTTCAAAAAAAGTAAGAAGACGAATCTCAGAATAGTTTTCAACAGACAGTGACCGATGATAATTTCTGAGAAAATATTATATTGAAAATATTTTAACTGGTATTCAATAACGTCAAACGAGTTAAAAACCTCGAGGTTCAATTCAATCATTTTATCTAAACTGTACTGTACTAACTATATTACTAAAGTATTAACCTCTCTAATGCCTGATTTCATATAATCTGTGTTTCTAATTAAAATTATTTTGGAAAAATACACATGGTAATTAAAGTAAGTCTAATTTGCCCACCAGGTGATTGAGAACAACCATAAGATATTAGGAACATAAGATTAATTAGGATTATATAAATTATAAAATTTTAATTTGAAAGCTAAGAAACCACAAAACGTAAATGAATAGTGACAAAGAGCTATCCCAAATAGTTATTTTTACTGTTTAAGGTATAAACAGATTAGTTGTAAATAGACTAGACTGTTAGTATAAGTTTAATTTTAATGGTCTACGGATGATGCTAAATAAAATAGCGAAACACTTGTCGATTGTTTTGGTGTTTATAGAAACTAACCACGTAGTAGGTTAGCGTCACATCAAAAGTTACAACACCATGTCATGATCATAATTATTGATCATTGAGATCCCATGGATATTAAAGTAAATTAACTCGGTCTTTCTATTATGTTATTAGAAAGAGAACATTAAAAGACTTCAGTTCCGTCATAGGTAAAAGGTGGAAGCATTTGACGTTATATAAGAGAACTACAAATTGTTCTTATTTATTTCAGTCGATGTCTAAAAACGAAAGTACTGTAAATCTGAGATTTATATTTTTATTAGCATGAAAAGGGAGTGTTCTAAGAAGACCAGAAAAACATTTCAGTAAACCTGTGAAGTTACAGACATCTTGGAGAATTCTAAAATACAGCTGTAATGTGAATTCTTAATGCAAAATATATAAATCGTCTGCAAAACATTATTTTAAGTTAACAGATGTATAGAAAACTGTTACAGACGTAATTACGAAGATACTTCTCCAAAAAGCTTATTAAACTAATTTAGTTAGAAGCCTTGTTCATTGATTAATATGGATGGTTTGTAGTTATCTTTATACTATTATTAAATATATGATTTCTGGGGTACTTATACATATCGCATCATTGATATATTATTTAGATTCGGTAAAACTTCTTTATGTAACTTCGTTTGGTATTTGTCAACACTTTTATAAATACCCCAGACAACTATCTTTTCTCTCCTAAAGTGACATGTTTTATATAGGTATAGCGTACATCTACTTTTCTATAATCGCGACCAACTTTGTGTAAGAAACAGACATATACTTACTGTTGCCGCCATTGTGATGCTGACAAAAATAAAGTGAATAAAAATTTGAATTTAGGAGATTCTAGTCAATCTAATTTTGCTGCGTGTAGTTTAAAATCAATAATAAAGTAATCATTTGTATGCTGATAGGTTAAATCGCTCAAATTTGTGTAGCCAAGAAAAAAGTTTTTTTTTCTAAAAAACTCATCATTTTCGGGGCGCACTTGTTTTTTCGGCCTACAATGTCCATATTTTATCATGAACTGGTCTGCGTTGACAAATTCCTCAAGACATAGAAAAAATAGCTTTTTCTGAGAATGGCCACTATGAATTCAAAAGGATACCTTTCGGACTAAAGAACACCCCAGCAACGTTTCAATCTGTGATTGACCACATTGTTAGAGGCCTGCAGAATGAAATATGCCTAGTTTATATGGATGACATTGTCATATTTTCATCATCTTTAGACAAACACATTTTACGCTTGAACAAAATTTTTGATAGACAGAGCCTAAAAATACAACTGGACAAGTCGGAATTTCTTAAACATGAAGCGGAATATTTAGGGCATGTCATTACACTCAGTGGAGTACACCCAAATCCGAACAAAGTAAAACCAATACATAAATTTCCAATACCGACTACAACTAAAGAGATAAAACAATTTCTTGGATTGGTAGGATATTATAGGAAGTTTATTCATGACTTTACATATTTGACGAAACCGTTAACCCCAAGCTTAAAGAAACATGCTAAGATAGTTCATGACAAAAATTTTATAGAATCTTTTTGAAAAATGCAAGGAAAATTTGAGTAACGCACCGATACTACAATACTCAGATTTCAATAAAACATTTATTGTTACAACAGACGCGTCAGATGTAACAGTAGGAGCTATCTCATCGCCGGGAAATCTAGGAAATGATTTATCGATCTGTTATGCTTTAAACGAAACTGAACGGAAGTACAGCACTAGCGAAAAAGAATTAATGTCCATAATATTTGCAACAAAGTACTTCATACCATACATTTTCGGAAGAAAAATAAAAATCGTAACTGACCACAAACCACTGCAATGGTTAGTAAAGCTTAAATAATGTAATATACGCTTAACATGCTGAAAATTAAACTTAGAGGAATTTTACTATGAAATTTTCCACAAAAAAGGAAAACAAAACAAATGCCGATCCCCTATCAAGAATTAAAATTTACCCCTCGAACACTCGATTATCGCCGCCGCTGGAACTTCAAGAGAATTTAACACACCAACACCTAGTGAAATAAACGAAAACCTATCAGAAATCAACCGACCAAATACACTGGACATCGATTTTGGAATACTAGATATACCCATCGAAATACCTGTTCAAGAAGAGGAAAATGTAACAGTACATTCCCAAGGAAGTAGTACACCCAGTATACCTATAACAGAAGATGCAATAGAAACAAAAAATAAACAAATATGGTTCAACATAACCCAAGACCAAGATGAGTATACTACAAAAATAGCAAAATTTGACAACAAAAAGGTATTTTTAGTCTTTATTGCCAACAATAAAATACAAATACAAAATTGGCTAAAAGAATATCTATCGCCAAACGAAAATTATTATGTTAACGGCACTGACGAATTTTACCCCACATTATACCAAGCCTATTTAAATATTTTTATGACTAATAAACCAAAGCTAATAAGATGCAAAGGTCATAAGATACATATACTAAAAGCTGAAGATAAATTAGAAATTACAAAAAGGATACGAAAAATTAAATCAGCGAGGAATTTTACCCACTTTATTGCACATTAAGAGAAAACATTATTGGCCTTTAATGGATAAACAGATATCCGATTATATAAGGAACTGCGAAACATGTAATAGAGCGAAATACGATCGATTACCACCCATAGCAAGTCTGAATTTAACACCTACAGCTGATAAACCGTTAGACCATGCGTTTATTGATACGTTCGAGATAGAGAAACTTAAATTTGTAATTTGTAATAAATAAGGCATTCAACCACGAAATAAAAACGAAGAATGCAACAGAAATTTGCAATTCACTTTTAGACTACTTTATGCATTATAGAATACCAAGAAAAATCACCACAGATAACGAAACCTAGTTTGATAATGGGTTAATAAAAGATTTAACTAAATTATATGATATCGACCATCATTTGACTACACCAAGTAACCCTAGATCAAATGTAGCAGTCGAAAGATTTCATTCGAGTTTAATAGAACATTACAGGGTAGCCAAACTTACAAGCCCGCATTTGAAACCCGATGTAAGAATAAAACAATGTGTAATTTCTTATAATAACATAATACACTCTGCAACAAATTTCACACCACAAGAATTATTATTAGGACAAACAAATTCAGCAAGTCCTTATTCTATAAATGTACAACATCGAAACTACGAAATTTACATCGATGAATTAAAAAGAACCACCTAGGCACAATACCAATAGGTAAAACGAAATTTTATAAAAACAAAAGAAGCAGCATACCAAAATAAATTAAAGAAAAATCAAGACTCAACTTCTCAATACAGAGTCGGAGACAAAGTTTATATGCGAAATACACACGGAAGATCAAAAGTTACGAACCCATTTATAGAACCTTACGTCATTCAGGAAACAAATCCAAACAAAACTTGTGTTTTATTAAACAAACAAACAAATCATACATGAAAATTACATATAGATAAATTAAAACGTTCCTATCTCATTCCAGATATGGAATCGGAAGAATCGTCTGCAGAGGACTAAAAATAGAGGAGTATAAGAATAAGGCAGGACTTTTCCCACAACATATTGGAGCTGCCAAAATTCAAAAATCCAAATGAACATTAGTTAAGGTAATTAGTTTAGACGATATATACGATAATTACGATACGCTTAGGAAAATATATAAGTTGGATGACGCTTATAATAATACGACGTACGGCGACACTTACGTACGAAAATATAAAATATATCTAGCTACAAGTGAGCATATGTTAGATGTAGTAGAATTAAAATTTAAACAGCTACTTCTCCGGAAAAGAACGAAAAGAGGACTAATCAATATTCATGGAAAAGCGGTAAAATTAATATCAGGAAATCTAGTCGCCGAAGATGGTGAACGATATGAAAAAGCAATTCAAAATTTACAAGAAAGTAAAAATAAAGTGTCACATATGAGTTTAAATCAAATCTCGTTATTAGAAAATACAGTTAAGACATTTAATAAATCTATCAAAACATTGGAAAACAACGAGTTAATTATAACCAGTAGGATTATGCAAATACAAACGCAGATGGAAAAACAAGATATTTACGCCACAGAAAATAGGGCTATAACACTACTACACACCACACATAGTCAACTAATTCTTGCGATGACAGAAATTATAAGAATCCTAGAAGAACTTGAAACATCTATTACTTTTGCTAGTATAGGTCTGATGTATCCTACGAGAATAGATCCATATGACCTATAGTTAGAACTACAGAAAATAACAGAATTAATCGAAAAGTCAAACAAATTGCCATATGCAACCAACGACATTTCATCATTCGAAAAATTTATAGAAATAAAAGCTTATCAAAATAATAATGTGGTTACCTTTATCATGGAAATCCCCATTATCCAGAATGAAGTATATAATATTTTTCATCTATGGGCCTTACCTACGAGAACATCTAACAACGATTTCAATATAATAATCCCAAAATCCAAATTCCTAATCTTATCCGAGCAATCGTACACATTATTCGACGAACCTTGTATAGAAATAAGTGACGAAAATTATTTTTGTAAACTGTCAAAACTACATCATGCATTATATGCATGGTGAAAATCAAGTTATACTTAAGGAAGAAAATTTAAATTGTAGTCAAAATAAAATAAATTTAATTGAGTCTAAAGTACAAGAAGAAGAAATATTTTAAAAATAAATTGTAATAATTACGTGGAAACTAAAGATATTTTAGGGACTTATATTATTTCACTTTCATCAGAATGCTTTATTCAGTTTGATAATCATGTAATAAAAATATATAAAACCGAATTAAAAAGTAAACAAATCAGGCTTTCGTCCACAAAGAATAACGTTGAAAAGTTGTCTTTTGAAAATAAAGCGAGAAATTTCTCATATTGACCTAGACGATGTGAATAAGTTAAACTATGAATTAAATTTAAATAAACAACTTGTAAAAGACTTAGAAAAGAATCAAAAAATAAATTTCGATTTCAAGAACCTTTTTATCTATAATTGTAACTATATTAATCTATGTTATGTTTCCTAGATTGAAACAATTATTGTACATTAAATTGACTTCAAGAAAGAACCAATTGTCATCAGCAAAAGAATCTACCAAGGTGAAAGAAGTTCTCTTTCGCATTTCCTGAAGATATGCTTCAACACCGGAGGAGTTACACCGATGACCCACTTACCGATTGGATAAGGAGATACCGACTCAACAACGATAACAAAACTTATATAAATATGTCATAGCAGATTAAAAACTCACTTATTTATTATATTCGCTTATAACAAAGTAGCATTTTAAAAAGCATTTTACGTTTATTATTACTGGTTTCCTCCAGTTTTAAAAATTGTAATTTTTTTTTAAATCTGGTTGCTACGGCCCTCAACGTAACTCACGGCATAACCAATCAAAAATTAATTATTAATAAATCAAATTTAATTCCGTTTATACCCAACAATCCTCACAAAGTGTACATTTATAATTTAGACATAGAATTTGATGGACTTTTAGGTTCCGATTTTATGGAACATTACGAATGTGTCATTGATTTTAAAAATAAACAATTAAAAACCAATTTTAAAACTCTTCCGCTTTTTAAAGTAACAGAAAACTCACCAGAACGCCGAATTTCCAAGTTATATCAAAATAAATTTAAATATTCTATCCGAAACGTAATTTCGATCGAACCTCGTACAGAGGTAATATGTAAATTAAAATGTAATCTAGTTAACACTGACGCTATACTGTTAGCGCTGGAAATTGTAAAGGTACGATTACCTAATGCTCTGGTAAAAATGGATGAAAAAGGCAAATTTGTAACAATAGTAATTAACGCAAACGCAATTACTAAAACTGTTAATTTTTGCAACTTAAACCTCGAACCAGTTTACAAATTTAAAGCAATTTTTAATTTAAACACTTAAAATTTTGACCCCCATATACAGACGGACAGAAGTTTCCAAATAAAAAATGAATTACGTTTGGATAATTTAAACGAAGAAGAGGCCGAAATAATAAAGCAGCTTCCAAGACATATTCTATTTAGAAAGAGATAATCTGACTTTCACAAACGAAATTAAACACGCGATTGACACTAATAATTCTAAACCTATTTTTACGAAATCTTACCGGTAAGAAGAATTTAAAAATCAAGTATCAAAAATGTTAAAGCAGGGTATCATTCAACATTCAATCTCACCCTGGTCCTCCCCTGTCTAGGTAGTTCCCAAAAATGGCGCGTTGTAGTTGACTATCGAAAACTTAACGAAGTAACAGTCAGCGATAAATATCCTCTGCCCAATATATCTGACATTTTAGATCAGCTCGGAAAATGTCAATATTTTAGCACTTTCGGCATCGGGATTTCATCAAATTGAAATCAATTCCGAGGATAATCAAAAACCGGCTTTAACAGTTGAAAACGACGATTACCAGTTCGCGCGCATGCCTTTTGGACTAAAGAACACTCCATCAACTTTTCAAAGAATGATGGATAACATTCTACTTGGAATTCAAAACGATATCTTGTCTATATGGACGAAATTATCATTTATTCACCTAACATCCATGAGTACATTTCTCGCTTAACCGAGGTATTCAAACGCGTTCAGAAAGCTAATTTAAAAATACAACCCGACAAATGCGAATTTCTACACAAGGAAGTCGCATATTTAGGACATTTAATAACAAAGAACGATGTAAAACCTAACCCGAGTAAAGTGGAAGTTATTTTAACCTTTCCACAACCTAACACTGACGTAGTTTTCCTCAAAACACCAATACACTATACTGCACTCGACGCGCGTTTCGCCAACCACGTTGGCATCATCTGGAGATGATTAAAACTAAACTTATATTAGCAATCTATCCTATTTATACCTAAACTATTGTCATGGTTCACCGAACCGTGACTGTGATCGTTCGGTTCACCGTGAGTCACTACCAATAAAGAGGGCTATTTGGGATAAGCCCTCTGTCATTATTCATACTATTTTTACACTTTATGATTTCAAAGCTTTCAAATGTATCCAGCTATCTAGTATTTATTACATTCCAAATTAATCTTAAATTGCTAATATCTATTTTATGGTTGTTCTCAAACGCATGTTGGGCAATACTAGACTTATCTGTTCTACCATATTTGAGATGGGCCATATGCTCTTTGAATCTAATTTGGATTGATCATCTAGTCTGTCCAACATATTTTTGATTACAGTCCTTACAGCTAATTTTGTAAATCTCCGACTTTCCGTTTGTTTCAATTTTGTCTTTTGGATTGCCTAAAAGTTGTTGGAGTTTGTTTCCCGATGAATGAACCACTGTCATACCTACATCTTTAAAAATCTTACCAATACCACGGGTGAATCAAAGATCGTATGGAATCGATACAAATTTCGAATTTTCTCTTTCATTTTGAAAGGTCGAGGAATTTCGAAGCGACTCTTTAAACTTTCGTTTCCTAATTATTTTATCAGTTAAACTTACAGAAGATCCATTACTCGCAGCTACATCCTTAATCAATGCCTTTTCTTTTTCAAACCTCTCCTTATTGAGGGGGAAGCTTAATAGACGATGGACTAGAAAATTAAAACTCGTTATTTTGTGTTGAACACAATGGTGAGAGTCCTTAGGGATATATCTTAGAATACTGGTATCTTTTCTGTATATGTCAAATTCTAACTTATTTTCACTATTTCTAATTATTAATACATCTAAAAATGGTAGTTGTTCAGAGTTTTCAATTTCATATGTGAATTTAACTGACGCGAAACGACTGTTTAATTTAGATACAAAGTTATCAATATCAGCGACTTTTGTATTTTTGCAGTGTTCGAGTCAACTTGGTTTCAGGTTAGTCATGCTGCTCGGATCAGCTGCGTTGGCAGTCTGCCTATATAAAATCATACCCATAAACAATACTATAGGAATTTACTCCCATGAAACATCAGACGTTGTAGTGATAAACGATAATTGGACATTACTGGTACACAAAAACATGTCTTCCTTAAAACGAGCTTTTTGACAAAAATTGCAAGATTTTAGACACCATCAGAAATACTCTCGATCCCGCTATTCATAATATGAACACTGTCCTAAGTGAAGTTAAAACTCAGCTTAGTCTTTTAATACAAATTTCCAAAAGCATACAATCAAAATTTAACGAAGTTCATCTTGATACAAAACGCTACAAACGCGGAATTTTAAATGGAACAGGTACAATTTTTAAATCAATTTCCGGAAACTTAGACGCTGAAGATGGTAAATATTACTCTAACTGCATCAATAAATTAAATAGAGACAAACGCGAATTAGAAAACTTGTTGAAAAACCAAATTTCAGCAACAACGTCAGTCATTACAAACTTCAACTTGACCATTCAGAAATTACAGATTGACGAAGAAACATTTATCGATGATATTAAAGAAATTGAAGATGCTATCTTAAATATAAATGGTATCAAATAGTCAAAACAAAATTAAATTTCTAGAAATTTGTGAACAATTAATGACATTGAAAATGATCTGAACCATATTCTAAATTCAATAACATTTGCACGCTTAAAAAATTATTCATACTTCCATTATTACTCCAGATCACTTAATCAATTCATTACAGGAAATTTTACAAAATTTGCAGAACAGTAATTTGCCACTTTCGATAAAATTATCAAAAGTTACTCAATACTTGGATATTATCGAACTCCGAGCGTTTCAAACTGATTCTAGGTTAATTTTCGTTTTAAACATACCATTGGCAGACCCCCAAACCTATACAGCCTATCAATTATATTCCATTCCAATCCTGGGTAATAGAACTGGGTTGCACCATATTTTGTCAGTCTTAATATATGTATCGCGAGAGATAATGATTCTTTGATGTTCATACCCATTCCGGAGTTGAAAGAATGTCGACAACTTAACATTGGAACCAAATTATGTTCAAACTTGTTTGCCTACCCGATAGACAACACTGCCATGTGCGAAGCTAGGTATTTCAAAAATCTTGGGGTCCTACCTGTAAACTGCCAAACCATGAAAGAGGTCACAATGTCCAAAAACTTACGAAAATACCTGGTTAGCCATCAATGCAGAACCTCTGCATGTTACCATCAGCTGTCCAAAGAGAAATTCAAAGACCGAAATCATTACCAAAAACGCCATTATATAATTACAACCCAATTGTTACGCTTTTGTTGGTATAACCAAAATCCAAGCTAGTTCAAACAAGGTATTAGATGTTAAGGATAACACCCATCCTATCCAAATCCCGTATGAGTTTTGTAACGAACTTCCAGATAAACTTCAGTTACCAAAATTAAAGCCATTGAAACTGAGTAATCTAAACACAGAAGATCTCGAGATTGCCAAGCATAAATTGAATTAATACTCGAAAGAACTGGACGACGTACTCAACGAACCATTTATATCGAAACACATCTTCTAGTACACATATTTCATAATCACACTAATTTTTGGACTACTATTCCTATATGTATTTTGTAACTGTAAAACAAAAAGAAAACGCAGATTAGCCATCAACCTCCACCTCCACCAGACCTAGTAAAGCCTTCAGAAGTTTCGCTTACATACTAGCTGCAAGAAAAAACCACCGATTCGTGAAGAGGGAAAATGAAGCAATAGAACTGATTTAAAAAGACTTTTTGTGTATTCTGTGCCTCATTGTGGACCTCAATAATTCATTGCGAATCTTAATGACTTCAGAGAATTTTATTTCACCTTTTAAAAAAACTTTAATCACGTTTATTTTATAACGTTTTTTGCTGTATACTAACGTTTTGCATTTTTACTTTTAATATTTAATTTTTATCACATTTCATATTATTTTACATTTTCAGGATGTACATTTTTACATATTGCAATTTTTGCACATTTACTCTTATAACCTACCTTCATATTTTGCATTTCAAATGTATAATTTTAATTTTCATTTGATTCATATTTTACATTTTTGGATTTCATGCTTTCCATACCATATTTTTCATTTTGAAAAAGTTGTTGTATAAACACAACCTTTTTTAATAAGGGAAGTTGTTAATATAATCAACACTACTGTATACTAACTTATACAAGACTGGCCTCATTTCATAATATCTTATAATATCATATTACATCTACGTTGCAGATAACAAATTCTCTCTTAGTAATTACAAATTGCTTATTCAGCACTTGCTTTGTTCCAAGTCTGAGAAATGCCTATCTAGCATAACTAGAAAGCTTATAAATTAGCTCCATAACCTTTGTAAACTTAGTTTTACACTCATCGTGTTATAATAGACACATTTTATATTATTTCATTATTTCTTCAGAGTCGACGTTGATTCTTAATTAAATAAACAATTTTTAGAAAAACCATTTATGAAAATAAAAATATAAGATGTATGTAAAGAGTGTGCCATTGAAAACGAAATAGACGGATTTTTGGGTAATTCAAATTGACCTTTTAAAAAATAATCAGACACGTCAACTATATTTTCAAGGACATCTTTTGCAATAAAACACCTGCAAATCGCTTCATCCCTTCGGTTTGCGACCACAATCCCTAAAATTTTAAATAGCATGATAGGGCAAGTAATATATCATTTGAAATGTAATCCTCCTCTGAATATTACACAATCAAATTTCAAATTTTATCGGTTCGTTTTCAAGATATTCAAATTTCAAGTTGCAAAAGTGTTCATTATTTATTCAGGTAAAAAGATTCAGATAGTACAAGTGGCAAACGTTAGAAGAAACTTTCTTAGTCGATTAAATGTTCAAACTGTCTACCACCAGGTTCCATACAATAATACAAGTTTTGTTCGGAACAAGTTCTTACATTCTGAAGCATTTGTGGGGTTATTTGACAGCATTCGTCAACAATATGACGTTGCAATTCTTCCAGAGACTTTAGTTCCGTTGAATGGATTTTGCTCTTTAAATTGCCCACAGGAAAAGTACAGCGGTTAAATGAAATCTGTTCGGTCATTCCATAGCACCTATCCATCCAATCCATTGTCCAGGAAACGCCTTGTTCAACAATTCCCTAATAGCCCGTGCATAATATGGAGGGGCTTCGTCTTGTTGGAACATCAAACGGTCGTCCAGGTAACGATCATCATTTTCACTCAAGGAGTAACGGATGGACAAGATCTTCCAGTAATTTCAAATATGTTTCCCCTGTCCGATTACCATTAAAAAAATGAGTTCAACCAGAGAGTTTCTAAAAATATCGGCCCAGACGTATACTTTTTGAGAAGGTTGAGTGTGGAAGACTTGGATTAGCATCCACTGATTCAGTTTCTCGAAACTTTTCCACTAACTCCAAAACGTATTTTCTATTTACATGCTTATCCGGAAGTTGTTTATTGAATAAATTTGCTGTACAGTTGCCACATACTCATTATTTTGTGAATAAAATGTTGAAAATTAAACTTCTAAACAGAATTCCAAACTAGCTGACACTGTAATTTGGCTTAACTGAAGACAAGATTATTTTTTTATCAGATATAATTTTAGTATGATATCATCTAGAAAGAAACTGCAAAAAATTATCTTTCATAGAACATTTTCTGTTCAGAATACTTTCTTCTAACAATCCAACAGAAATGCTACAGAAATATTTATTTAAAATGTTGTCTAATTGAATAAATAAGGAGCGCTTTTGCAACTTGAATTTCGAATATCTTCAAAACGAATCGATAAAATTTGAAAATGTTTGTTTTGTGGTATTCAGGAAAGAAATACTTTTCAAATGAGCTACCGTATCATGCTATTTAAAATATTAACGGGTTGTGGTCACAACTAGAAGGGATGAAGTGATTTGCATGAGTTTTATTGCCAAAGATGTCTCACTTGAAAATGAAGTGTCTTGAGTGTTTTTAAAAAAATCCATTTGAAATACCCGAAAAACCGTCTGTTTCATTTTCAATGGCCCACCCTGTTTATGCATATGATCAAATATATGCATCGAGATATGGAATTTTTCATATTCGCAACTAATATTTTCGCAAAAAATAGAACTTACTCAATTTCTTTCTAAAGTAAATAATTACCCAAATTTGTATCTAACAAATATCTGCCCGACGCACGCGACGATTACACCGAGTCATTTTGTAAACGGATACCAATTAAGATATTCATTAATTGATTGCGGAATATTACTAGAAGTAGACTACTTTATAAAAACCCATTCTATAATATTTCTGGTTTTGTAATAAATAATGACGTAAAAAGTTAAAAAGTTAAACGTGTTTGAATCGTGTTTGATAATGATTAACATGTGGCTATTTCAGGCCTGCAAGAATCGACATCAAACTATAAATTAAATATAACTTTAATGCTGCTGAACATCTCTGGTCATCGACTGCCGTCGAAGGGGTTCCTTTTAGAGCCTTTGGTCACCGTTTTCACCTATAAGAAGTCTTCAGCTGCAAGAAATCTTCACCAATAATGATAGATTACCATACTTCGTGATTTCTCCCGATGGACACAGGCCATCCAAGTCACCTCCGGTTTTAGAAATGGATGTCATCGTTAACAGAAAACTTACTTAGGCCAATAAACGATTAGACCCAACATACTATGGTTCATAATTGCTTCCTTTATAAAAGGTATCGATTAGTTGAAAGCTTATTGCTTATGTCTTGGTAGCCATTCATTCCAGGAAAATCAAATTTAGTGTATGGTAACATAATTATGCTCAACTAATTATTTAAAAACTATGATAACAGCATTTTAATAACATGTCAACTAGTTGCCGACTAAACATGCACGAGAGCTCTGCTATCACTTTATTGTCACATGTATTCAAAGTATTATTAATACAGTTTTTTTACCAAAAAACAGAATATTATTACCAATCAATGTTCAATTAATCAAAATTCGATGTTCAAAAATTTACATGTGATCTAAAAAATGCCGAGGAAAAAATTTCACATTCATATCATAGTAATTTCCGATACATGCGTAATCTGCGCCAATTGGTTTCCATTGATTGGTATGACACTAGAAAAGCATGATTCCAAGTTTATTTTACACAGAAAAATTAAATGGTAGATAATTTACTAAAATTCATTTGTCATCTTCTGGAGTGTTTTTACATAATTGATTTTAAATATTTAACATTTGTTTATCAAAATTACCTGATGTGTAGTCTATAGGTGTATTATTTTCTTGTTCATCCGTATCACTATCGGGAAAATTATCCATTAGATTTGTTGGATGTTTCCAATAAATAACAGCTGTCAGTATCGTAAGTGAAACTATCACCACTGAAAAGAATATCACTATGTCCCTTGTATGCTGCTTCGGTAGATTCTGTAGCCATAGGAGTCCTTAAACAATAAATTTGTTATTAGTAGAGATTAACTTGAAACATATTTTAACAATAATTAATAATTTGTGTCGGAAATCATGCCTGATATTGCTTAGCTTCTGAAAGGTTATATTACACTATTAACAATACAGGGTGATTCAGCTAAAACTCCCCAGGCCGATTACTCGGAAACTAAGAAATATATTGAATTTCTGTAAATGCCAATAAATAGATACTCCTAATGACTATATATTGAAGTTCAAACAACGTGCTTGCCGATTACGGTATGAGCGTCGCGACGCCGAGAAAAATTTTTAGGTGACGGGAAGTTTGAAAATATATGATTCTAGTAGTACATTCAATTCTAAGGCTTTTTTGTCCTACGCACATTTTCATTTAAATAAGTAATTTTTAAATTATAACAAATTTTAATGTCAAACGCCCATAATTTTTATAATCACATTGAAACAAATTAACATAAGTTGACTTTTCTTACAATTTGCCAAGTGTCAACAATCTGTCACTGCAATACAAGTGACGAAAAATTTTTATATTTTGTAATATTTATTTGTAAAAAAGGCAATATTATGGTTCAACACAATAATTCCTAAAAACTGGATATGATTATTATTTATGGTGAATGTGGCAAAAACTCAAAAGAGGCTGCAAGGCTTTACAGGCGACGTTACACAGATCGAAAACAACTAGATCATAAAACGTTTTTAAATTTAAAGAAAAATTTGCTACAATATGGAAGCTTCCATAAAGGCAAGCGTGAACGTGTACGAAGAATTAGAAATAATCGTAATACGGCAGAAGTTCTACAGTGTGTTGTAAACAATCCTCATATTTCAATAAGTGTTGAAGAGACCACTGGCATTTCATTTTCCTCTTGTCAAAGATTTCTTTCTGATAACAAATTTCATCCCTATAAAGTGCATCTGGTTCATCATTTGCGTACTGTAGATTCACAACGAAGATTAGATTTTATCCCCCGCCTATCAATACTGTATGCGCAAGACAATACATTACTACGAAATATTTTATAGAGCGATGAAAGACGTTTTCACAATAATGGTATGGTAAATAGACATAATTGCCATTATTGGTCAGATGATAATCCAAATGGGACCTGAATAACCCGCGCGCCAATATCCATTTGGCTTGATGACGGTCTCGGATGCTAGGGCCAGGCAGGACTATTGCCTTTTACCCTAGTCATCGCTGTGCTGGCCGGCCTCTAGGGCGGGTTAGCTTATTTGAACGGCCCCACTCACAAACGCGGTTCGGCCACCTCCCGGTCTGTGGTGCTTTTGGCTTTTTTTCGTCTTTTTTTCAGTTACCCGGGGGTAGTCATCGGTTGTAGGGACTGTGCGATATTTGTATTGGGAATGAGTAACAAGTTAATTGAATAACCCATAACCAAAATGTTTTTGGTATCAATGTGTGGTGTGGCATCTTAAATGGGCATTTAATAGGACCGTATTTATATGATGGTATATTAAATAGCCAGCGATACCTAAATTTCCTGCGTAACGAGCTTTCAGCATTATTAGAGGATGTTCCCATCAATGTGCGGCATAATATGTGGTTTCAACAAGACGGTGCACCGCCGCACACTGCAAGAATTGGTTCGAATTTTTCGACACTGTTTTTACACAGAAATGGATAGGAGCAAATAGACCACTTCGTTGGCCCGCTCGCTCACCTGATTTATCCCCACCTGATTCTTTCTTGTGGGGTTACTTAAAAAATACAGTTTATGAGGAATCAATAGAAGACATGGCTGATTTGTCAAATAAAATTTATGCCAGTTGTGCAGCAATTAGCCGAAACACTTTATTAGCTGCCTGTGAATCAGCACTTAGACGTCGTTATGACATATACATTTATCAAAACGGGGGAACTTTCAGAAATTTGCTTTAGTTTTATCTCTTTTAAAATCATAAAATTAGGCCTTGTGTTTATGTTTTCAGGAATAAATGTTAAGAAAACGTAGTTATTTTATCATTTAATGTTGTATTAGTGTTATTAATGGTAACAATAACAATATTATAAGAAATTCTATTTAATGCGATTAAAAAAATTATGGGCGTTTGACATTAAAATTTGTTATAATTTAAAAACTACTTATTTAAATGTGCGTAAGACAAAAAAGCCTTAGAATTGAATGTACTACTAGAATCATACATTTTCAAACTACCTGTCACCTAAAAATTTTATCTCGGCGTCGCGACGCTCATACTGTAATCGGCAAGCACGTCTTTTGAACTTCAATATATAGTCATTAGGAGTATCTATTTATTGGCGTTTACAGAAATTCAATATCTTTCTTAGTTTCCGAGTAATCGGCCTGGGAAATTTTAGCTGAATCACCCTGTATATTAATTAATAAGATAGATTTACTTCCTTTGGCTAAAAGTAACAGAAATATGTTTAATGGCAAAAACAAAAGCAGATTGCGTTCTTAAAAAAAACCTTTAAATTGTATGTTATTAATTAATTTATCAGAATTCTTTTTTTAATTTAAGACGAAGGGAAGCATAATTTTAAGCAAAATTATATGTGTATGCAAGGTGTTCCGAATAAAGTGAAAACAATTGAACTGTGGGTTCTTCATATAAAATTTTTCCAAATAAGCATTTCCTGTCCACCTATACCGCCTTAAAAGGGTGTGCCAAAAACGGTTTTTAACTTTCATCTTAAAAACAAAAAAAAACAAATTTAGCACAGCTGTTTTACGAACGGGCATCTAACAAAATTTTCTTATTTATCTAAGCTGTTTACAAATGGGTGAAATTAAAAACCCCATTAAATTTCTCGAAACATGTTTTTGTCTGGTAACGCGTTTAAAAAAAATTCACTAAATGAGGCATACAGTTTTTTCAACGTTTTTTCACAAATTTTAATCGCATTTTTTTATGAGAAACTACTTCATGTATTTCTAGAAAAAAAATATTGGGTATTACATAAGCATTCTTTCAAACCTAATATGGTAACAATACTAAATACCTATAGTATCTTACACTTGTTACTGTCATGCGCTAGTATAAAAGTTTTAGGTAGATAATAAACCAAACAAATATATTTTATCGCAGAAACTATTTAAATAATTAATCAATCTAGAAGCAAGATTGCATTGAATTAAATAACAGTATTCTTAGTATTTGAAGCTTAGTATTAGAAACTATATTGAATAGTTCTATTAATGGCTTTTGCGATAAAATGTATTTGGAGTGTGGTGTTTGATTTATTATCTACCTAAAACTTTTATAATAGTGTATTCAGATAATAATAACACTTCAAAATGTAAGAAACTCTAAGTATTTATTAATGTTATTGTTAGGTTTAAAAGGATGCTTATATAATACTCAATAATTATTTTATTACTTTTTTTCTAGAAATGCATAAATACGAAGCAAATAAAATGTTAGAATTTTTAAAACTTCTTTAATTAGCTTTGATAGTTGTACATTAAAATATCGCTTGGGTCCCATGCACCAATACTAAGATATGACTTAACCTAAATTTTACCAGCCGACACTCCTTTATTGATAGATAAACTTTAAATGAGTTGAGCAGAATGGCATCCAGAACCCCAAAAAAAGTAGCTGGAGCAATGGACTAATACACCAATTTTCATTAACTACGTTATCAGATAGTAGTTGATAAAAGGGGTTTATGAAATTTTTTGTGAATTTTTTTCTTAATAGTTTATCCGTAAAAAAATAATAAATCTGAAAAATTGTCCGCTCTGACGTCAATTTACCCGTGACGCCACGAAATGAAGCCGGCAACAATGCATTGTCCCGTTCCTAAATATTCAGTTCTGTATTCAGTTGACAGTTGTCACTTCTTGTCAAGTACGGGTTATGGTAATTAGTAGTTTTTTTCGATTCTTTCCTGTTAAAAAGGGGGGCAAAAAAAAAAAAAGAAAAACAAACCTGCTCCTAAAAAAAAAAAAAAAAAAAAAAAAAAAAAAAAAAAAAAAAAAAAACCAAAAAAAAAAACCAAAAAAAAGAAAAAAAAAACCAAAAAAAAAAAAAAATGGGTTAAAAATTTTTTCAAAAAATGAGTATTAAAAATAATTGAGATTCTGTTCAGCAAATTTTGACAAATAGTTGAAATAGTTCAATGTCACAGAACATAACAAGAATATATCGTGGCGTTGTCGATTCTTGTAATCAATTAAAATTTAATAATTTGAAACCCAATTATTCGCCATATTTGCCATTTATTTTGGCATCAATAAAAAGTAAACTCATAAACATTTCAAACAGATTATGTTTATTATAGGATAATTGTAATTAAACAGCAATTTAATGCAGGTAAAATCACCGAGGATAATAACGTCACGACCTCCAATTTATTTAATTTTTACCTAATCCAGGTATTAACAAATTAGGGTAATAATTATTTTGACATTATTTAGGCCTCACCGATCGGACCATATAATTAAAAGATAACAAAAATCCTAAGTGTATTAGTCCATTGGGGAAACGATATAAAACAACTTCGAATGAAATATTCCCATAAACAGAACCTTCTGCAAGGACTTCCTTTATTTTGCAGCTCTTAGTGCATTTTAAGTTAACTATGTATGTCACCTCATTGTTATGCTTTACTGCTGCTATGTTAAGATATTAATATCCAGTTTTTATTTTTGATGGGTTAAAGCAGAGACGATACGTTATAGTTGCTAAAAGATAAGTGATTGATTCTGGACGATCAAGATTTTGTTTGTGAATATTTTGAAAAATACAATTTATTACGTAAAATGAAACTAGAATTTTCCCCACTATAAAAATAAAAGTGCTACTGTTTTTAAATAATTTGATTTCTAAAAGATATAACTTTAATGTCAATACGGACTTTAACTTATATTAACACATTTATATACATATTTATATGTATATGTATGTGATATTTATTATATCAGTTATTACGAGCTTACATTTCCTTCCAAAGGTCTTGTTTCCATCCATATACAATATTATGTTTCTCGTATCACGATAGTATGACTAGAGTACAATCAGGAAATTTGCTGTAGTGAAAGTCTAAGTACTAAATTAAATAGAAGTGTTTATGTAAGTTTCATTTCATTTTTTTACGCATTGCATATGCCAAATATTACAATGCTAAATTATAAGATAAATTCCTGGAAATTCACAGTTTCTAAGGTCAATAGAATCATTGTGTTATTTCGTGTAATGGAACGGGCAGATTTGTTTCCTCAATTAACTAATTTACATTAATTTAAATATGCGTGGGTTGTTAAAATATACAGGGTATCAAGTAACATTTTGGGAAAATTAATATTTTGTATAAAACTTAGATGTAAGTAAAAGGTTGTTCAATAGTTTCCTATCCAGCATTCGACTATTAGCGAAATAGCAAATTATGCGATATACTGTAACTCTGAATACGCACACACACCAAGGAAATATATACGAGGAAAATGTAAATAATTAAGGATTTTTTAGCGATATAGTGACAACTTGAGAAGTATAACTTGACAAGTTATGAACTTTCTTATGTGCCATAGCAAGAGACGGAATAGAGTGGGCACCGTCATTCGAATTCATAGACTCTGTGTTCGATTTAGATTTCCCTTGCATGAACATCTGTAACCGTTTGAAATTTTGGATATTTATTTGGTGCCCAGGAGATTTACTTAAATTAATAATTATTTACCACGTTTAAATCCGACAATAAGCTTATTTACTATTTGTCAAAATTAGGAATAACTGATTTCGTAAATGGATTTCTGGTATTAAGGCCAAACTACTTTCTTACCTAGTCTACGTTTCGATATAATTATTTTATGTTATCTTCCTCAATTACCAAACAACCATTAGTTTTCCGTGTATGACATAAACATTAAAATATCCGGACAAAATTGGACAAAAGTATGATTTTTTTAATTTTAAATATTTAAGGGGTATTTTTTTTTTATCTTCAAGGATACAATAAGAACCTTGCTTAAAATTAATTAAGTAGAACGAAATGAATTAAAATTAATGCTTGATATTATTTCCAAAAACGAACACAACAAATATAATATAAAAAACATTTTTAGACCATAATAAAAACAAACACTTAAATAATCGACACCCAACCAGACACTGTAACAAGCACTCCAAATTAAATTATTTTCCATATAAAAATCATATTATTGTCTATAAGAATAGAATATATATTATGATTGCGTTCGACAGCAATTTCAATTAATTATATTTAAAAACCAAATTTCCACTTTAATTTTTTCTTCCCATAAAGCATTGTTGAAAAACTTTTCTTCCGATTGTACTTCACGAGAACAACAGTAATCTATCTCTTCATTCACCTCTCCCTCTCGGTGCGGCAATATTTTGCGGACAGTGGACATATGACCAAATAATGGGTCTTCAGTTATTTGTACCTCTCTCCTTTTGAGGCTTTCTAACTTTTATTTTCGAAATTCTCATCCTCAAAATTAATGTTCTTTTTCAAATTTATGTGCTTTTGTGTTTTGTTGAGGATGCATTAATCCCCTTCTTCATTGAAATTTAGGTGTACTCTCGTAGTGTTTTTTCGTGTTAAAAAAATTGTAAATGTATTGTGCATTGCTTAACACCCTCCTCGTGTTGTTGATGAAAGTGTCGGTAACACTTACTCTTTGTTACTAATTAACAATTAACAATAATAACTTAATGAGGACTTAACTATATCACATCATTAACATTTATTCTTTACTTTAGTCTATAACTAATTTGGTATTAACTCGTTTGTATCAAATTAGACTGCTCTCGAGGCGCCTTATTGGGTATTCGTTTTCATCTAACCCTAGTGGTTCTCGGATAGCTACCATTCTAAAACTTCCGAACTTTTTTTACTTCCGGTTATATTGGAAGTTAACTCACTTTGTTATTTTAAATAGAACTCATTTTTCTTAAATGGTTCCTCATCATTAAGGACAAATTTGATATACCCTCCTTGTCTCCCTGTTTTTTAGTGTTTAATTTTTTTTAAATTTGTTGCGTTTGCACTCTCACTTTTTACGATTTCTTCGTAATGATAGTAATTAATGATTTTTGACCCTTCTTAATATTTCAATAAGTTCCAAACCTCAAAAAGATTTTTGAAAAAAATTAAATATGGAGTTAAAAACATGTCTTGAATGTCATAAATTTATAATCCAAAAACTTAATTTTTTTAAATATCTCCATATTTTTTAACCTTTTTCGCTAATTTAATTTACGTAGGTCTTGCGAGGGTTGTCTGCTTGCTTAAGATCTCTTACCTAGCCTCTCTTATTTTAATATGGGGTCTTTTGGGTGGTTGACGAATGGAAGCTGTCCTGGTATTTATACTTGTTGGACTTTGTAGGCCTATGTGGCTTTTGTCTTTGCAAATAGTATTTTCTTTCTTTTTTGGTTTGTTCTTCTGGAGTTACATATTTTAACTGGGCACTTAACATCTTTATAACTTCTTGGTCCATATCAGTAGACGAAGCTCCAACGATTTGTTCTTCACCTCCATGTGACTGGTTCGTAGGTGCCAATTGCTTCACCTTCTTTGAATATTACTAAGTGAGAATTTAGGTTAACCACTTTAATCGGTATCTTACCTATAGTCTGTGTTAAACTCCGTGCGGTCAGGATCATTTTAATTGATTTATCCTTTTCAACGAGGTCAAAGCGGTATACCCCTGAATGTCTCTCCAGGAGTACCTCAATTATTTTCTTTGTGTGTGCAGAAATTTTTACTATCTTCGAAGTTAGTAGGCTAATATGGAATTTTTCATCTGCCGTTGAAAGAATAATTTCTTCATTTTCAATCTTTAGGACTCGTTTTCACACGTCAAGCTTAAATCTGTATTTTTCCATAACGTATAATTCCAAAAAGGTTATCTGTAATGTCAGCTACGATAATTTGATATTTAAAACATAATAGGCCAATCTGCAGCTCTATGTTGACTTCTCAATGTACTGCTGCTCTATCTCCCGTAGCTGTCCGAATGACCAATTCATTTTGTACTTTATTTACTTTAAAACCCGTTATGCATCCTGCCCGTATTATTGATGACATATCTCCTGTGTCTATTGTGAAGACACATTTCCTCTTGTTTACATAACACTCCAACAGCAGACTATTTTGGACTCTTTGAAGCTGGGAAACTTTTATTTCCTGCATTTCTTGGCCAGCCCAGCCCTCAAAGTACCAGCCATCTCTAGTTTTCCTGTGGCTTCTCAACCACAGCAGTGTTTACCCTTTCTCGGCTGCGCTGACGACAGTTCCTCTTATTATGGCCCACTTTGCCACACCTATAACAACGGATACCTCCATTCGGCCTCCCACTTTGTTGCTGGTCTTTTCTCTGCTGGGAATTTGTTTTTGTCAATAGTTGGATAATCTTTTGTATCTCGGAAAATACAGCTTGAATATATCTTTCTGCCGGGGTCTTTTCCACAGCGACAGCCAACACTCTCTGGTTTGATTGTATGGAATCCTTACAGGCAGCTTCAATCTCAAGTGCATGTACTAAAACTTCACTGCTTCGCTTATGCCTGGCTAACTTAAGAATTCGCCTAACTTCCTGGCCTCTTACTCCGTCAATAAATGTACCCACTGCTGACTGTTGTTGAAACTCCATTGGTGTATCAGAATAGGCTGGATGGACTAATTTCTTCATAGTAGCCTCGAACCCCTGGAGACTTTTTCCACCCTGTTGCCTGTGTAATTTGAGTTGAACCTGATATAGTTGGGCGAGATATTGATCGTCATGCCTCAGTAGTAATGCTGCCTCCAACATGCTGAAGTTTTGTTGCTGCACTGTAGGAATTATTTGTAGCAGAATGCTTGGACCTTCTGTGCTAATACCAATGCTGTTGCTTTTTCCTCATCATTCCAATTATTTGAACGTGCCGCTGCCTCGAAGTGTCTCTTATATGTTGACTATGAACCTTGACCGTCGAAGGAAGGTTGTAACAGTACCAAGCGACAGTACCAACTGGCCAACCTTTCTCTTAATTATTGTTTGAGTCAAGCTACTTCTCTGACTTCAGTTATTTCCCCTTCAACTTGGCTGACTTTTTTTCTTAACTTCACTGACGTCTTCTTTAACTTCACTGACTTGTCCTTCGACCACACTAACTTTCCCTGCGACTTCATTGACTTTTTCTATGACATCTTAAATTTTTCAGTGAGTCAGAGAATGGCTGCTTGCTGTTCCTCTAGGTTTCTCTTGATATCTTCGTCTTCGTCATGTCTTATTTCCAAGCCCTCCATCATTTTTTTAAGTATTCTTTTCCTTCCTGTTTATTTAGGGGGACAGTAGTAGAACCCAAGCAGTAATTTTGCGACTTGTGACCACATTTGCACAGAAATTAACATTGTATTAGGTGTAGAAAATGGCATCATGTCACCAACTAAACGATGTCACATTACAGTTGTTGTGACTAAAGTAAAATAGACACGTTTTAATAACATCTGGCCGACTGCAATACATGGACTGTAAATGTTGGTGTCTTAGGTTTATTATTGACGTTGCGGAAACGTCGTCATAAGACTGAATTATCAACATATAGATTAGAGTCATTCTTTAACATTTTGCGTGCATGATAAAGTGGTAGATAAAGAGGAAGGACTAAAACAAACAAAATGACCTATACATTTTTGTTGTGTTATTCTATTATTCTCGTGATTTTCTATGTCGTGTTCCCTTCTCAGCGAGTTGTACATTGTGCATATTTTAGAAGGATTTATACATAAACACAGCCGAGGTTGCTTTACACAACTTTGCTATTTTTTGAAGACCATCTCGAGGACAAACGTACATACTGTTGTCTTTTATTGGCAAATAAAATGAAAAAAATTTAGGGTATTTTGGTCAATCTAATTATTCTACTTTAAGTTTAATACCACTAAGTAATCATTGCATTGTGTGTTTACAGTTAAATCACTCAAATTTGTGTATCCGAGAAAAAGTAAAAAAAATGGTCTTTCTAAAAACTTAGTAGTGAGAAGGCGCACTTGATTTTGTGGCCTACGATGATTTTACCATGAACTGAACTGCGTTGAAAATGTTTGTTACCACAAAGCTCCTAAAATCTACTGAAAACAATAAAGCACTGGAGGTAAAGCTCTACTTTCTATTTCTTCTTAAGTTTAGGTGGGAACAGCTGTGGTGTTGATTCCAGTAAACACAAGTGGTCTAAACGTCTAACAGTAATGTTATTAGTTAGAAAAACATACTTTAAAAATTCGCTAATATTGGTGCAAAAGTTGGTTATCTGCACCGTTGGTCATCACTGTCAGTTGCATGCCGACGTTGTAGCGACCCTGATTCTATTCAATGAATTGATGAGAAAGCCAGTCAGATAATCGTGGTTACGACGTTATCCAGCAACGTCAAGATGCGGCAGGCGACGTTGATACAAATTTAAAGTTCTGCTTGGGAAAACCGATTTTTTTCTTCTTTCTAGAGTGTGGCTAAGTTGTACGCCTCCCGAAACAGAATCCTGGATACCGTTGGGCCGAAAAATTTTACTGAGAGCTACAACCCCTTAAAGGGGTAATTACAACATAGTTATTTACCAATAAATTCGAAACGTCATAAGCTGCTAAAGTTAATTTTGGACCATTTATTAATTTATTAATGTTACATATTTTTTCAAAGTTTTATCGAAATATCATGATTTGTTGGAGTAGTTACACTAGGGTGAGGGTGAATTTTTGCTAAAAATTTGTTGTCTTATTTTTCTAACATTTAAAACAGAAAAAGGCACCAGTGTTAATAACTGCATAAAGAGGTGCTCTTACTAAATATCGATAGGAGCCATCGATTTAGAGTTATTTGTATTTTAATATTGCAATACAGGATAGGTATATACAATAATGGATAGATAACTACATACTTCTACAAAAATAATTCCACAGTATTTTCAACTATTGTTTTGCAGGGCAATTTAAAATATTTCTTTATGGAATGATGCATGTAATTTAAAGATAAAGTAAGAATAAAGTAAAACTTTAGGGGGCGCGAGTTATAGATTCCAGCACTCCTTGACTTCCATCTGAGATCAGCATCTCAACGTCAGAGCAGTAGATAAGAAAAGTTTATTTAGCTTCGCGGGACGCCGCTACTCCAGTTTTATTATATTCAGTTGAATTGTAAATATAATTTAATAAAGTTTGCTACTTAAATTTGTAACTGTTTTACACTTGTGAAAATAAATTGTTTTTAAAAAGTGGTTTTCCGGTCGGAAAACATTATTGGCGCAGTCGTACGGATTTACGGAAAAGTCCTTTTGTGATACTTTTCTTCGTTTTTCAACGATTAACGTAAAGAACAGCCCCGAACCAGCATCGAGCCAGGCCCAGGATTCAAGATTTTCCAAGTGTTAACAAGTGCAACGGTTGAAGAATGCATCGAGCATCGCTGATACTGTAAGTAGCAATCATTGTTTATTCCTTTCCCTGCCTAAAATCAATCGTGACACTTAGTGCAAAATAGGATAAACCTAGTTAAGTGTAGTTTTAAGAGCATTGAAATCAAAGAAACAATTGAAAGAATTTTTTTTAAATTTATTTAACTCATCATCGACAATAAAACAATTCTCTAAAAATCAATTTTTATTGTAGAATAAAATTTTAACATCATTTATATAGAAATTCTAACATTCGACGAAGTCACAATAATGTATCTAAGTATAATTTCCTAGAATTATCTTTGCTAAGATTAAATTGCAAAAGTGATTACATTACATATAACGTTCCACCATTGAATTTATCTCGTCTTCAAACAAACACGTTTCTAAGCCTCTAAAAGTTGACAATTTTATGCACATAAATTAAATAATTTTTAAAATTATATAATATATACTGTGTGTTTATTATTATCTGACTTTACATTCCTCTTGTAAAATTTATAAACGTAAATACTTGTAAATTTTATCATATTGTCCACATTACTACACTTCTAATCAAAAGTATTTTGCCTAATTTACCTGAAATGGCTCCACCACCGGTACCGGCATTACCACCACCGGTATTTGACGTAAAAACGCTATGTATTTTGCCACACTTCGATGGCAACCCTAGTGAGTTGTATGATTTTATTAAAGTTTCGGTGACATTATTAAACCACTATTTTGACACTAGACCTGACCACATCGGCTGTATACAGAATGTATTAATTTAACAAGGTATTATTAGTAAATTGAAGGGTCGTGCAAAAGAAGTCGTTTCAATTTATGGTTGCAATGATTGGGACCAGATAAAAGATACGCTTATTCAAAATTTCGGAGACCAAAGTGATGAAAATTCATTAACTAGAGACCTTGTGAATTTAAGACAGTCTACAAATGAGACTCCTAGGCAATTTTATGAAAAGGTAATGGGATTATTAAATATCATTAATAACTATGTCGAACTTCACAATAGTGTTAACGCAATAAAGGAAAGTAAAAGGAGTATTTTCAACCAACAAGCTTTAAAAACATTCCTAGCCGGGCTTCGCGAACCCATCGGATCCACAGTACGCGCTATGAGACCGCAAACTCTAGCTGTGGCAATACAGTACATTCAAGAAGAACTAAATATTAGGTATTTACAAAGAAATCACGTCGGCACTCAAGACACACCACAAAGAAGACTTACTCCAGAAACTCCAAAACCACAGTTGCAGCAGAATTTCGCATCAAGATTTCATCAAACAGGTCCTGCACCAAGATTTTACCAACCAAACTTTGCACAACAACCCCGTGCCAATCACTTCCAAAATCAAAATCAATCAAGATTTCCTCAAGGGCCCATTCATATTAGACCCAACATGAATCTTCAACAGCAACGTTTTCCAACAAATCAACCAGTATTCGGAAAACAACTACCATGGCCCACACCGATGAGCACAACAACATCCCTACCTAGAACATTCTCTCGACAATATCCTGCACAAAACCAACAACCACAAGGACAGAAATTTGGCACCGAATAACTTTTCAATATAGAACAGGGAGACCCAACTGCAGAAGATGAATACCTAGAGGAACTCAAAGAAGCATATGGCTACCACTATCTCCAGGAAACGCCGACAGAAATTGCCGAAAACGCACCTGAAGAACAAAACGAAAAATTTTCCTTACGACACGTACGCGAACAACGAAACATAATCGAACTACACATGTATACTAATAAAAGAGAGCTTCCGTATACCGAAATAAAAAATCCGCCTCTAAAACTTTTATTAGATACCGGTGATGCCAAATCATTTCTAAATCCCCAAATAGGATTTAAACAGTATAAGGACAAATTAATACATGAACCTTTTGTAGTTACTTCCATATTCCAAAATCATTCGCAGGAGTATTGCGTTAATATTCCGATCTTTTCAGAATTTAATTCCGACTCAGACTTAAAGTTTTATGTGCTTAAATTTCAGGATGAATTTGACGGTTTAATAGGTTTAGATAACTTAAAATTATTAAATGCCCAGATTAGTTTTCCACAATCAAAATTAATTACAAATCATTCAACCCTACCTATTAAATACGATATTTGTTATAAAAAAGGAAAGAAAAACACTAACGCTGACGCATTGTCGCGCATAGAAATCAACACGAAAGAAATAACACCCCTTCACAAATTTATTTAAAATTTCAACGCCGAAATGTCATCACATGGAGACGAAGATCAAGTCGACGAAGCATCTCTCTATAACAACAAAAGCAGCACAGCGGAAGATTTAGAAGACGAACAAGAAAAAAATTACCAATCAAACCGACGATGACGAAACCAATCACTCAAATCAAGAAGAACCCGTATTAACTATTCCAATATCGGAGAAACCTGTAAATTGTTATGCCAACCAAATAATATTCAAAACAATTCTTTACGGTACCGCCATACCAAAAATAAAGAAACTTTTTCTGAACAAAAAAAGATTAACTGTTTCCATCGGATTTGACAAGTTTGCATCCAACGTTGTTAATTTCTTTAAAGACTACATACCCCCTAAAACTAAACATGCTATTTATTTCGACGACAACGACAAATATCAAGAAGTTTGCGAAATATTAAGGCAATCATTTTTAAACTCCTCTTTCGACTTAATTAAATGTAATACCTTACTACGAGACATAACTTGTAAAATGAACGTAAAGGAATAATTCAAAAACACCACGAAAGTAAAACAAATCACCGTAGCACCCTCGAAACCGAAACCCGAATTAAACTAGCCTATTATTGGCTTAAACTTAAAGAGGACGTACACGTCGTACAAGACTATATAAACCAATGCGACATTTGCCAGATTAACAAATATGACCGAAATCCGAGTAAACCTAAATTCATGATTACACCTACTCCCACAAAACCGTTCGAAATTGTACACGTAGACGTATTCCAAACCGAAAAACAAAAATTTGTAACTTTAATCGACTCCTTTTCAAAATACGCTCAGGCATACCCAGTAGACGGAGCTTGCAGCATTAATATCATTAAAGCCTTAATTTACATTAATCATCACGGCATACCACACTTATTTGTTGCGGATAGCGGAGGTGAATTCAAAAGTAAAATGATTCAGGAATTTATGGAAACCCATAAAACTGCGATTCTTTTGATATAGAACTTAATAATACCTTACTAAACAAATATATATCTCAACATCGCAAAAGAACTCTATGCGAAAATACATAACTGTTCTCTACAAAAAAAAAACTACAGCCATAAATAACTTAAACAAAAAAAGACAAGAGCCAATTACATATAAACCCAAGCAAAAAGTTTACGTCAAAAGGTTTAGCAAAATACGAAATAAAATGTATCCAAAATATACACCCAAAGTAGTTACAAAAGTCAATAAAATAACTATCGATATACCCGGAACTACTAGACATAAAAGATTTATAAAAAATATTCCAGCCAAACAAGCTGACAAAAATGTATCCTTACAGGTTGACGCACATCCTAGTACAAGTGCAACCCCAGGAAATACGGATAAGTAATCTAGAAACTAACCCTGGAATTATCCCACTAAAACTCGGACAAGCTCGAATTCAAACAAGCCTACACGACTTTGTACATTACTATGACCTAAAACCTATATCGCGGGAAATTGAAACAATTACCCTACAATACGAATCAATAACAAAAGCAATAAATAACTGTCACTCGTACTTTTCAAATCTGCAGAATTTCGATTTAAGTCTGAAGTACCAACTTAAGAGCGCGAAACGAAAATTAACTATTTATCCAACTCATCGAACTAAACGCGGACTAATAAACGGATTAGGAAGCATAGTAAAAGCTATATCAGGTAACTTAGACCAAGAAGACGCCGAAAGGTATAATAGGGCAATCGAAAGTTTACAAGACAATCAAGAAAAATATTGTCCAAAATCTTAACTCACATATTTCCATTACACGCGATTTAATAGAAGCCAGAAACGTACTTGACCAATTGAACCTAGCATTACAAACCACCTTGCAATTACTCACAGATATAGAAAATTCAATAACATTTGCAAAAATAGACATTTTACATAACAGTGTAATAAGCTTTGAAAACTTAGATTCAATCGTTAATATAATGTTAAACCATCATCCGCCAGAACAATTACTCTATGTTCAGAAGGAAGAACTAATAAAGTACTACAAAGTAATTACAGTAGATGCCTACTACTCGGAACATAGGATAGTCTTTATTTTGCATTTTCCTCTCATACATTCCAAAATCTTTATTCACTATCACTTGTACTCTATACCCACGAAAAAATCTCACAACCATCATACCACCCTCACCCTTCCTAACAATGAACGCTGAACTCTATCAGTATGACAGTACGCGTTGTATGCAATTGGAAACAACGTACTTGTATAGGAGCAATTTGATAATCCAAGATGACGATAGGAAAGACTGCATATTTCAGATATTACAATTAAATAATAAAGCAGCTAATTGTCAACATACAAAAATCACGATGACCACACCCTTGATTGAGCAATTAACAGAAGCTCACTATATTGCTATATTTCCAAACCAGACGAAGGTCCTAACAAAATATACTACCACAGAAATGCAAACTCTACAAGGAGTATACCTATTCCAACTTCCCAGAGGATGCCAATTCGAAACTCTAAATCTCGTTTATCTAAACACAAAAACGGAAATACAAGAACAACCCCTAACTCTACCGAATATAGAAACGGCAATTATTCAAGACCCAGAAGAATAACATCTCAATATTGACAAAATTCCCTTGGACGGACTTCAAAAAATACATCAAAACCAAAAGAAGCTCCTTACCTTGTCTATCACGAGAATAGAGAAAGTTCTACTCACTTCTGGACCACACCATTATTCATTATTGGTACAATACTAATAATTGTCATTATTTACAAATGCAGAAGAAGATTGACGCAAGAAAAGAAGACCCCAACCGAACGACGGGAAGTTTTCTTTCAACCCCATAAAACTTCTGCTAAGGAGGGAGGAGTTATAGATTCCAGCACTCCTTGACTTCCAGCTGAGATCAGCATCTCAACGTCAGAGCAGTAGATAAGAAAAGTTTATTTAGCTTCGCGGAACGCCGCTACACCAGTTTTATTATATTCAGTTGAATTGTAAACATAATTTAATAAAGTTTGCTACTTAAATTTGTAACTGTTTTACACTTGTGAAAATAAATTGTTTTTAAAAAGTGGTTTTCCGGTCGGAAAAACATTATTCGCGCCTCCTGCGCCTACCCCCTAAATCTGCCGCTGCTTTCCCAAACTTTGCAAGTAAAGTGACATTTCTGGCCTAAAAATGTTCTTGAAACAACTAATTTTCCAGATGAAAACAGTAAAAAGTCCTTGCCGCTCGTTTACAAAAGCAATGAGCGATAAAGTAACTTTGTCGCTCACTTAAAAAACAAAATTACATAGGTGATTATTCGCCCTACTGATTGGAAACTTGAGTTCAGTTTTAACGGTGGAGCACATATAACAATGTCGGATAGTGAATGGAGCCACGACAAAATTTTGAAACTAATCTGCGCTTACTAGAAACTGGAACGCACGTGAAAAAGTGCACGTTGCAGCGCGGCGCTAAAAAAAGTGAACAATGACGCACAAAGTATACACGAATGTTGCTGCAATGTTCACGAATGCGTAGCATAGTGCGCCGCGTTGAGGCGCGGCCTATGTGGACAACTTAAGAATCGTAGACGACCGATTTGCTTTTAAAAACAAAAGCAAGAAGATTCTTAAGAAAATTTATTTGATGGATCGATTATTATTAACACTTTACAACAAACTTAGCTGGTTAAGGTGTAGGATGAAAAAACTTGAAGAGTGCTGGCAGCGCTATTATTTATAAACTTATCTGGCTATCGCTTTTAGCTGATGTAAGGGTTTTTACGGTATTAGAATTGACACACCTTTAGAATAATCTGTATCACGACAAATTTCCGAACGCATATCTTTGGTTAAGTTGTTAACATTGTGATTTCATTGTTGCTCATATTAAAAAAGTTAAAGTAAGGTTCGATTAGGAAAGAAAAACGGAAAGAAATATGTAATGAACATAAAACGAATATCTTTATGTTTATTAAGTACTAAATAAGTCATAACAATTGCTCTCGAAATGTTACCCCTTATTCTGCAGGCAAATTTTCAAAAATATTGTGCAGTATCGTTAGAATAATTATCTCGATTTTTCCAGATATTTAAATTCGATATATTGAGAATTGTTTCGATAAACCCGTGTTTTCCAGTGAGAAAACAGGAAGAAATCAAAAACAGCGATATAGGCAGAACGGAGGGTCATAAATTTTGCTCCAATATTCTATCGTTGCAAAGTTTTCGTTAAAAAAGTTATTGTGGTACATGCGGTATGTGCTGTAGCTTTGTCCTGTTGGAAATATTATCAAGTGAGCTCATGCTCGTAATTGCTGAACGAACGGCCTCAACGGGGACGTCCCATGAGATCTAATTCCCATGAGATCTAATTCCCGCGACATTTAATTCCCACGAGATCTAATTCTAATAGCAACCCTTTATATTTCGGGTTTCCGAATGAGTTTTATATAGACCGATAAAAAAAAGGCCCATGAGATCTAATTCTCACGACATCTAAATCCCACGAAATCTAATTCCCACGATATCTATAACATCGATGCCATTTTGCCCATGAGATCTGATGAATCATCCTGTATACATGTTCGGCTTTCCAACTGCGTTTTACTTTATAACTTATCTAAAAACACCAATTTAAAATTCCCACGAGATCTAGTTCCCACGAAATCTAAAAATCTGACGTTGCCTTAGATACTGAAGTAAAACATTATATGTGCAGCATTCAGAAGCGTATGGGCAAATAAGGCAGCGGACTCGTTACGCCAGTTTTAAAAATAATGGGGGAATATAACTTGAAAATAAAAATATATTGATTTTAAAAGTATTACAGGATTTGCTTATTTTTTAAATTATAAACCATGCAAAGATGTATAGATATGTCATTGGACTGTAAAGTGAACATAAGGTTTTTTAAGGAAAATGAGCTGTTCAATTTATGACAAATATATGTATTATGATGTGGATTAGATCCTTTGATATGGCGACATTAATACTGAAGTTCAAACTCTCGTGAGGTGTAGGAGTTTATGGTAGGACTACTGGAAAAAATGTTGCCCTTAATTCATTATGGAAGCTTTATACATATTACAATTCGTTAAAAGTTTTATTATAAAATTTCCATTCATGCTTTGTACCAGAATAATAATTAATTCCTTTATTCCTGTACATGTTAACTAACCAAAAGAAAAAAGAGCTAGTTACGACAATGTTTTTCAATATAAATAATTGAAAGTTCAACAAATTAAAAGTAATCCCTTAATTATTATGCATGCACATGTGAAAGTACACATGTTTATATTCTATGATAAAAATCTCGATTTTGTGCTGACATCCACTGTTTTACATCTTTTTAATACTTAATAATTTGCAATTTTAATATTTAGTGGAAACGTAATACATAATTTTAAGGCTAAGTATTGAAAATATTTTTGTCCAATTATTGTCTTAATTTTTTCTATTTTGTATTTTTTTTATTTTTATATCATTCTATATGAAACGTATTGACTTAACTGTTAGACAGCAAAAAAATTTTAGGTACAATTATTTGATTGACTTTTCTTAAGATGTGCTCGCTTTTAATTTTATACAGGGGTTACCACTTTCTATTTTCTTTCTTAAAATTAGCTAAGAAATACTATCCTGAAATATTTTAACATACTTAAGTTACACCCTGTATAGTGTAACTAGGTGTTCAAGTTTAAAAATTTCTTTGTTGTTTAAATTATAAACCAGTCCTTTTTATTTCTTGAACTAATGTGGTATTCCCATTTTAGGTTATATTCAATATGTAATGTTGGTATTTTCTTTACCTATTTTTTTATGCAAATCTAAAATGATTTATCAGCAAAACCATTTTATTTATATAAAATAATAATTTTAGTCTTTAACGTAATATTTTAGCTTCACGTTTTCTTAAATATACCAAATATTGTATCTAAAGTTTTCAAATCCATTATTAATATTTATAATACAACAATAATAATAAATACTTTATAAATAATCTACATTGTTTTGGTGATAAATCATACTGAAAATTTAAAATATTAACGGATATAAATTGAATTTATGCAATATGCGTACGCCTCTGGAAGTTTTGTGTGACATGAGGTCACAATTAGATCTCATGGGAATTAGATCTCGTGGGATTTTAATTTCGGGCTTTTAGATCTCGTGTGACTTTTGAATCGGTCTATTCTGAAAGCCGAACAAATATACAGGGTGACAAGTAAACTGGTTGAAATTAGATCTCGTGGGAATTAGATCTCATGTGATTTTGTTCACGGACTCTTTAGATCTCATTGGAATTTTAAATCTGTTTTTAAGTACGCATCCATGATAAAACACATTCGGAAAGTCAAACAGATATACAGGGTGATGCGTTAGATCTCGTGGAAAATTAGTTTCGGGGTATTTAGATCTTGTGGGAATTAGATTTCGTGGGAATTAGATCTTATGGGATGCACTCGACTCAACATATGTTGAACATAAAAATTTACATTCACGTTTTAATCAAAGGAAGTGAAGTAAGTTCGTCTCCGCCAAATTTCCACCCAGAGACCCACTTTGAGGGAATGCAGAAATATTTCAATGTACACTACTCAGATAAAACCATGCTTCGTCGGTGTAAAAGGTAATGTCCAGAATATCATTATACTTTTAAATTGTTTAAGAATCATTCACAAAAGTTCATTCGTGGACAGAAGTCTCTTGGTAGTATTTGATGTCGTAAATGAATTTTGTAGGGAAATAAATGCAGACTATTATTTAAAATTGGTCGGCAGGTTCCATAAGACAAATTCATTTGTTGGCTGAATTTCCTCAAATACGTAGTAGGATCATTTTCCATCATACATCTAACATTGTCGATCACTTCCTCTGTTTTTTACTTGGCCTTCTAGAACATTTTTCTTTCTAATAGTGTCTAATTTTTTGGAATTTCATCACCATCCTAGAGGTAAATTTCATAATGATTTTAAGGCAAAATCGGGAAAACTCTTCCTGAAATCCTTGTAACAATTACGATGCGAATATGTCCACTCACCTTTTTCATTTTTGCGTATCTTTCTAAAAGAAGAGTCTGGAGATTGAAAAATAGTTGAAGTTAAAATCGCTCTAGAACCATAATAGCTTATTTTAGTAAAAACCTAAGCTTGATATTGTTTCACTACGTATTAGCACGCAAGCTCTCGCGTTAAATAGCATATTTCTCTAAATGTTGGTTTGGTTTCCCCCACCCAGGTACCAGATTTTACAGCTTTCGATTATTTTTATGGGAACGCTTAATTTATAGTGTAATTGAACAAACTTCGCACACTACATGATCTAAAGAACAACATTGCACAAGAAATTGATGGCTATGTTCGAAGAAAAATTTATGCAAAACTTTCAAGAGATTTGTCGGATGTTATTAGATGCCGCAGTTGCTGCTTACTTTTCAAATATAATATTTAAAAAACAATTATAAACGTTAAAAAACTACATCTGCATGCTAAAAAACAGTATTTCACTGCTTATTTGATTGACATTTTATGTTAATACGCCCGTACTAACGCGTCAAAGCTATTCACATCTCACTGGATTATTTTATACATGATGAATTTGTAAACAGCGATAAAAAGTTATACTTAAATAATTTATATTTCATTATTATAAGATATTTAAAAAATAAGTGAGACTTACAGGAAACCAGAAACCACAGGCAATATGGAAACTATTAATATACATGTGTCAACGTTTGTATAAACAGATATTTTCTTAAATGATGATAAACTGAAATATCTTAATACATGTGTAAAATTTTGTATGCTCATGTGTAGCAAATAAAACAAATTTGATTAGCAAAGTTTAAGAATAAAAAGATCGTCCACTTTTCTGTTTAAATAGCCTAAATACATGTTTGTATTTGTAATTGTTTTAAAGGCGGTTTAATTGGACAAAATAATTGTATAAAAATGCCGTAAGCGGTGTTACGACTTATTTTATAAACATATTATTTTTAAATCAATTGTTAATTATGTTGTATGTTTGCCCGTCGATGCAATGATTATCAAGAGTAATAGGAACTACGCATATATATAGACATAGCTCTGCTGTAAAGATGTATTTAAAGAGAGCAATATTTTGACTGTTCCTTGCATTTATATATATAAATGCCTATTATTTGCTAAAATAAATTTGTATTCTTTCTCCTCCTCAGCAAATAATCACGAATATAATACCAGACATCGAGATCTGTTGCTGATCCCAGTACATAAAACAGCAACATTTGAAAACTCATTGCACTATAATTGTATTATTTTAACAGCATTCCTAAGGCAACTAAAGAATTGAATTTACCCTTATTCAAAAGAAAAATTAGGAAAATGCTGGTGGAAAATGCTTTTTTATAGTGTAAATGAATTTGTTAATAGTTTAAAATAGTTTTTTCTTTTTATAAGTTTGCCTATCTGATTCTGTTGTTAGTGTATAACAATTTTTATTTTGTTTTTTTATGCCTTAAGTTTTAAAATGTAACATACTATGTATACTATTGATTAAGTTTATATTTATATATAGTGATTAAGTTTTAAAATGTGACAATATAAATTAATTGCAATATAGACAACTATTTCACTATTTTTTGGACGTACCAAATGTACATAATATGTATCTAAATTGGGAAATAAATTTCTATTCTATTCTATTCTATTTCTATAGAAAAGAAAATACTGTCTTTGGTTAGAATAAAATGGTCAAGATATGTGTAGGTTGTTTATTGTTAGTTAGTTTTGCAATCATATTAAAAGGTATAAAGTTAGTGTCTTGGTTTATTTGATCCCCAATCTAAAGGCGTTGGGTCAATAAACAACAGATTACAAAACGTAAGTTGTATCTATATGCGGTGTTTTTATTCTAAATGTTATTCTTATGAACGTAAACGACGAAGTTTTCCTTACGTCGCGAGTCGTAAAAAGAGCTTAAATACTATAAATACGAGTTAAATATAAACGTAGAGATCAAAAACAGGAAAATAAAGGCAGAATTTATTGCCATCAAAAAAAGTTTTGAATACATCAAATTATATGTAATATATAATTATATGAGTATACATTCCAACATTTGAAACCACCTGCATTTTGTAGTGTAGTTTTATAATCGATGTTGCACTAACTTCATCAAGATTTTGGTTTACATAATAATCTTGTACATAGTTTTTATCAGCTATTGCAGAGAAATGAGCTCAACAGCTTCAGTTAAAATTCTTTCATAACTAATCGATTCTACATCTAGTAGACTAGATGTAGAATCGATTAGTTAACATTTCGATATTCTGCATTTCTTTGCTTTTTCTACCTACATATGTAGGTTGAAATTTACTTCATTCCATATGCTTCTAGTTTTATTCACTGTTTCAATAATATCTAAAGTTTTTATATTTTGCCTATTTTATTTTACTTTTATACAATTTCTCAATTATTTCTAATTCAGTACTTTTGATACATTTAAGTAATCATGTGTAATTTCTTATTTGTTCTTCCATAGCGGGTATTTCTAAGCCAATGTTTTAATTGATAGTGGGTTTTGTTTTCAGCCTAGGTCGCTATAAGTGGGCAAATTTCATTGAAATTATTGATAAATAAATGACAAAATCTTTCAAAAGTAGTATTTACATTATTATTATTGTAAACCTCATCCTAGTTTTGAAAACCTAACTTATTTTTAAGTTAAGGTTTATTCATTCTGTAAGCGCTTATCATGACAACATTATTTTGTTATTGGAAACTTTATTTAATTTCCTTGCAGTAATTTTCTATCGACATGTTGGTAAACATACAGTCTATTGCATTTTTCAAGGTTATATCTTAACTATTTGTGTACACGCATATTAGGTCATGTTGTATCACTGCCAAGTAATTTAAAATACCGAAGGATGTCAGATAACATCTCTCTTTTCATAACATAATTTTGAAAATTAATATTGAGATCGCCTAGATTTATTTATCATATTTTACATGTTAGGGAAGATATTAATATACAATCTATTAACTTTTTGTTTGCATAATCTACATTTGTAACGATTTCTAAAATATGGTTTTTTCTAATAAAGAAAGATTAATAGTTTTGTTATTTTCAGCGTAGTTTGTATTTACATTTTATATAAATGGTTCTGTAAACAGATGAAACTAAGGTTACTATTCTAATACAAATTCATATCCAATTAATCAGATAAATACAGTTTCTGGAAAGTGTAATATGGAATAGAAATAGAATAGCTATTGATTCTGTTAATTTGAAGAGTCCATAACATTACTGTATAGAATGGGCTGAGAACTGCGTATCAGAATTACAATTTAAGTAACTCTGTTCTGGGAGAATGTAGAATGAATTAAAAATTCAGGACTAAATCTGGATGTATTACACATTTATCAAGTAAACTGATACAATTGATTACAATTGTATCAGTATAACTATTAAGTTATTTACGTAACACTGACGTAGTTTTCAACAAATACCAACACATCATATACTGCACTCGACGAGTGTTTCGCCAACTAAGTTGGCATCATCTAGATATGATTAAAACCAGGGTTCGAAGGATATATATGCGGGATATATATCATGATATATATCACGATATATATCCGATATTTAAAGGACTGATATATATCAATGATATTTATTTTTTCTTTTCCGCAAGATGATGCATTTTGCAATTTTAATCAAATCGATTCACATTATTATTCAATAATATTATGCTAAATATACCTAAAATTAAAATGCTACCTTTGTTTACACTTCCTTAATTTATTAGCACACGATTTAGAAATGCCAACTATAACACAATCTATAATAAAAGTGATAAAATACTTCAGAAACAAGCATGTTCCGTCAGCGTTGTACAAGCAAGCAGGGGGAAAAAACTTGTGATGCCTCTAGAAGTGAGATGGAATACTATGAATAATTCCATTAAATTCTATCTAGATAATAGAGGTATTCTTGTGCAAGTGTGTCAAGACAACAGAGCAGACATTGAGAATGACATTGCAAGAATCGTCAATGATGCTCATGTTACAATGAATGCTGTTGATTTGCTTAATAGAACAACACCAATTGCAATAGCACTTGACCGAATGCAAAGAAGTTCAACGACAATTTCAATAGCTGTAGAAATTTGGAATAAACTAGAAATGGAGGTGAAAGACCAGCCATTGAATGTAAAAGTTTGTTTTAATAAACGGAGGCACATGGCATTAGGGGGAGTTCATTTTGCAGCCAACATGTTGGATCACAGATTTCTTGGTCAACGTTTGAATAACGCGCAAAGACAAGTAGCATTCGATTTTATAAATGATGCAAATCCTGAATTTGTACCATTTGTGATGGCATTAATATCTAAATCGAAACCATTTCCTACTTTTATTTACGAGCCTCATTTTAAAAAAACGTCGCCACTAGTATGGTGGAAAAATGTGACGATTGATGACGAAGAATGGCCAGCAGAGAAGCAAAAGTTTCTTGACCTTTGCGACCAGTTACTGACAGCTAATGCAGTAACAGCAGCACTGGAGAGATACTTTTCATCATTCGGATTAGTTCAGTCTAAACTCAGAAATAGGTTTTAGGTAATGAAAAGGCAGCAAAACTTGTTTTTATGTTCAAATATTTGAATCAGCACCCCGAAGACCGACATACTGATTTAAAATGGGTTTGGGAGATGCAAACATCAGAGACTCAAGAATGTTCTGCATCATCTGCGTCTGAAGATGATATTCCGTTAATTAATCTGTTTGGCCATTAATTTTGTTCTTATTTTTTATTACTTTTTACATTTTGACATTTCAACTATTTTTATATATTTTTTTAAGAAGTCTATTTTTGTTTTTTATTCCATTAAAGAATAATTATTGTTATGTTTATGTTATGTTTTCGTTTACTATAATATAAAATAAAAATATGCTTTCAGTTGGCAATTTTGTTGATCAGAATAAAAAAAAAACGAAGAACAAAAATAAATATCAAAATTTTGATATATATCGGATATATATCAAAATTTTGATATTTATATAAATATCATGATATTTTCGAACCCTGATTAAAACTAACCTTATGCTAACAAAGTATCCTATTTATACGTAAATTATTGCTATTTTTAACCACTTAGATATGAAGGCTTTGTATCCCACTGTATACAAATATTTTTTCTGCATTTCTACTGTTTATGAATCTGCCTTTTTTGTCACGTTTCGCACTTTTAATATCATTCAGTTACTTTAATACTTGTAAGTACATCAATAACTTAAAATATGTTATATTGGATGTACTATATTTAAGTAGATATATGTTTTATACTTTTACTACTATAGTTTATAAGAAAAACCATAGATATATGCAAGTTTATAAACAAATTCTTCATTATTATAAATACAAGTCATGGGAATTTAACACATAGTTACGAATTTATATAAAATAAACATTTTACAAATTCATAATTTTAATTATGATGAAATACATTCACATAATATAATTTACAACGAATAAATGATTCATGTAGCATGTTTAGTCATTTTAGTGTATAGAAATAAGTTCAACCATTCATAAAAATGCATAGAATGTACTAAATGTAAACATAATCTCTGACAATTAAACGTTATTTAAATAATCATTATTCCTCAAGTATTTGGTGATTTTCAATGTACTGTGATGTACTGTGAGAAAATTAGACTTATGGGAAGGTAACGTTTTAACATCATATTCTATCCAATATCTATATAAGGAATTTGTATTTTGAAATATTAGTGAATTATTGTCATACGATTTCACCAAATTTTAACAGCAATTACAAAAAGTAGAAAGTATTACCGAACTTTTCACTCAATTGAATATCGGATCACTGAGATACGTTTCTCCTCCTTTTTAACACGCTTTTATTAGCTTCACTTGTATGTTTGTTTGTTTGTTTGTAACCGACTCTTTGGACTCAATTTTGACCCACTTTAAACGGACATATTTAATTGAAACTTTGTACACTTACGAAGAACCGGTAACAATACAATAATTTGATAAGTTTATATCATTATCCTGATCAGGATCGCCAGAATTAAATAATTTCCTTTCCTCACGTATCTTCTGCGTGAGAGCAAGTGGCTTATTACTGTTAGTACATTCCGTGATTCTCAGTTCGTTCGATAGCCGAGTGGGCTAAGGCACAAGTCTTAGTCGACGAGAAACGACGGACTCCTCGGGCGTGAGTTCAAATCTCGCCTATGGCTGAAAAAAAATTTTTTTTTTAGAAGTATCTGTTGGATCGTAATATGTTATAATATCAGCATCAATAAGCAATACAAATATAGTTTAAAAAAACTAAAAAACACGCTTTCATAGCACATCAAACTAAAAAGTGAAAAATAAATATAGTTTAAAAAAACTAAAAAACACGCTTTTAAAGCACATCAAATTAAAAAGTGAAAAATAATTATTAATATAAACTGAAAACAATAATGAACGAAAAATACTAGTATTATTGTGAAAAAAGCGTGGGGCGCTTTGTGCCATATTTTTCGTATATCGAGCAACCCACGCTTTTTTCACAATAATACTAGTATTTTTCGTTCATTATTGTTTTCAGTTTATATTAATAATTATTTTTCACGTTTTAGTTTGATGTGCTTTAAAAGCGTGTTTTTTAGTTTTTTTAAACTATATTTATTTATCTTAGAGAAATAATATTACAAATATCTAACAGACAAATATCTTGATCATTGTAATAGTGTTAACTCAGTCTTTGATCAATTGACAAATTGTAAATTATCATATGATATTCATATACATAAGTAATACCAATATTATTAAAAATTTTAGGATTTATTAAAGATCTCTGATTCTTCTGTCGCTTGTTTAAAATTGTTATGCTGTTCATTAGTATGCTCAATTTTGGGATATTGTTCTAGATATAATCTGCTGTCCTAATTATCTTATTCATATTAACTCTATTGAAAACGTTTAGATGAGGTTAAGATATTGTGCATTTAAGTTGAGGTATCCAATAAGAGAATATAATTAACTATAATAGCATTTTCCTAGATATAAATATCAATATACATTAGAGCATAGAAGATTGGAAACCAATGCGTGCTTCTTATTTAAATACTAAACGGACATATTCAGTGACCAGACCTTACAGGCCTAATAAAATTTAATATGAACGACAAGAAAGACTCGGATTCTGCGATATTTCATCATACTAATAATTATGGACAGAATGAGACAATGATTAGGATATTAAAAACTGTCAATACAATTCATAATAATATTGAATTTTTTTAATGTTTTTGTATCATAATTTAAGAAATCCGAAAAACAATGTATCCACCATGTATTATGTATTATTTTTTACTCCGTATTTTTCTTTCTTTTCTACTTACTCTAAATAATATTGCGTATATATTATATACTTTGTAAAAAGGGCTTGTCCCGTAAATAAATAAATAAATATACATCATTATTTTTAGTTATATTGGGAATAATGTAAACTCCCAAATTTTATTTATATATTATATATATTATTTGTATATTTTACAATTTTATGTAGAGAGGTTACCAATACAATGCTTCTTTATTGCTATTAAGCAAATAAAATAAGAATATTTAAGTTGCAAATATGATAAAGTAATGAAAAAGTATCAATTATGAAGAATTAACGAATATAATAAGTAAAATTAAATCAAGGTTTATATTTGAAATACCAGATTATTTGTAATTTTACATTACAAAACTCTTTAAAAACGTTCCCTACAAAAAATGAAAAAAAAAACACAATCATTTGAAATCTTAGAACTAGTATAAATAATTAATCAAAATAGTTGCGTTTTCTGTATGTTAATACAGGATATTAATACAGGAATCTCTGCTTGTCTAGTTACAGTTATTTGTTATTTATTGTGCGAAGGCATTGCTTTCGTGACATATTAAACAAAACACAATAAACTGATATCTATAATTTAATACTCATCGATGGTATGTGACTTCTTGTGTAGCTCTTTATAAAGTGATTTAATTTGTAACATTAATAATGGCTATACTTTAATTTTATAACGATAAGTTTTAATTGAAAAGTGTATCTACATATAATTTTTGTGTACGCATTTTTCAAGAAATGGGTGGTATCGGTATCAATGTTCTCTTTAAATCACTACAATCACTCAAATCATATATCTTCTAGTGAGACCAGCACCTTCGCCAAAATATATATAGTAAAGTGTCAAAGTTTTTGTTAAATTCTTGTACCGATGTATAGTTTTTTATTCTAAATAATTTTTCTTCATAATATTTTATTGTAATATTTACACTTTAACCGAAGACACATTATTTTTTTCTTACTGATCGACGTCTGCATGATTTTGAAACATTGAAAATATGTCAACAATTACTTTTTTACTCAACCAAGGCTAAATTTTCAAGAAATCATAATTCAAAAATTATTTGTCATTCACGTTTATTCATGGTTTGATCCGGAAGGTAGTATGTTCATACTAACTACTAACATGCGTAAAGTTGGCAGAAATATCAAAAGATAAGTTATGAAAAAACTAAAATTTATCAATATTATTCTCAATGACTATTTTTTATCACATTTATTTATAGATTTAAGAAATCAACCGACGGTAAAAAATATCGTCAATACAAAATTTTGTAAAAAAACAAATAGTTGTTAATATTTGACTTTCACATTATCATTTACAGTACATATTTGTTTCTTAGAGCTTGTTGTGTTACTGATGACAAAATGTACAGTGTACTGCACTGCACTAGAGAAAAGTCTGTATATACAAGGTTATTTGTGACGTTACACATCATTAATATTTCTACTAGAATTTAATACGTTAGTCTTTTAATGTATCTTATAAAAGTCTTAGAATGATATATAAACGTAAATGCTAATTCTACTCCATTTTTCCTTGATTTCAATTGAACAAATTATTTTTAAATGTACTGAAATAAAAACAAAATGTATTTTACGCAGTCATACTGATAAAATTATGTAGGTAGATATACAAGGTAACAATTTTAAAACTTGCACTAGCTGTATCTCCGGAAGTAATGAAGATATCAAAAATCGGACGGAACTGTTTTTCGGTGGTATGAAGGGGAGTTCAAATACTGTAATAAGTGATGCATCCCTACCCCTTAAAAAATCTTAAATAACAATTCCTTGCTTGGGAAAAGTACTTGAAAAGTGCTTTCCAATGGTACCAAGAAAACTTTATTTTGCTGTAGCAGTTTTCGATTAATTCATGAATAATATATATATATATATATATATATATATATATATATATATATATATATATGTATATATATATATACACACATATATATATATATATATATATATATATATATATATATATATATATATATATATATATATATATATATATATATATATATATATATATATATATATATATATATACACATATATATATATATATATATATATATATATATATATATATATATATATATATATATATATATATATATATATATATATATATATATATATAACAAAGAATAGAAGGTTACTGCGGGATGAGATGTAACAGGAAAAAAAAAAAGGATAATGGGTATTGCCCGCAAAAAAGGATGAATCCGTCGACACGTGTATATATATATATATATATATACATATATATATATATACATATATATATATATATATATATATATATATATATATATATATATATATATATATATATATATATATATATATATATATATATATATATGTATATATCATATGATAAAATTAATAAAACAGCACTCACGAAACATACACAGACAACAAAGCACAAATTCGACTTCGACAAAACAAAAATATTAGCTACAGAAAACCACACCAAAAAAAGAGAAATTTTAGATATGATTGAAATAAAAAAACCCAAAAACAGTAAATGACAAAACAGACACACAAAATTTAAACAAAATCTACAATAACTTACTCAAATAAATCAAACAAAATAGTAGCTGCCCTTACAAAAAAATTAGAAATACACCACTACCACAGCAAGCTAAGTCAACAGATCCTTAAAACTTTTAAAATCTAGGTAAAGAACACGTTACAGGTATTTGGGAATTTTAAAATTATAAGCCACCCCAGTTCAAACTTAGTTGTAAACACAAAAACATCATCGGTTAGTGTAAAACAGTAAAAAGTGATGTGCTCGCTATACGCACAAATTATTAATTAAGTAGCATTATTGTAAACTATAAAGTGCCACATCGGTTTTTTTTCGTTTAAGGTAAGATATTTAAACAATAATTAAAAAGGTGGAAAAATTTTAAATTGCTTATATTTTAGTCATTGCATTGGAAAAGGTGGAAAACAGCCACCGAAGCGTTTGTGAAATGTGTTTATGAATAAATGAACAATTTAGATTTTCATTCAAATCTGTCATTAAAGAACCAAAATCCCAAGAACACAATTGCTGTAAAAAAATATAAATAAGGTTCAAGAAGTCAAAAAGAAAAAACAACTTTCTTTCAAACTATATAATATTAAATGTGTATTAACTTATAGAATACTTTAACTTCATTTCACAATATCTCAGGATATCATATTACGCCTACGTTGCAGATAACAAATTCTCCTTTATTAATTATAAACTGCTTATTTTACATTTCCTTTGTTTTAAACTTTTGAAACATTGTTTTATGCTGACCAAGTACAGCCTTCTAATCTTATAAATTAAAGCAACAACCTTAGTTAGCTCAGTTATTATACTCACTTTGTCATGCCACAATAAACATAAATTAAGTTCATTGTATTTTTCATTAGACTCAACGTTGAGTCCATATTAATCAAATAAATATTTTTTAAAAACATATTATCGTAAACCGTAATCAAACAATTAGCGCAGTCGGTAGGATCCATTTAACATCGTAGAACATGAAGCCTGACTGGTAGTGCAACGCATTAGAACAAGGACAATATGTGCAGAAGGTACCTAACTAGTGAAAGTGAGCCTACAAGAACGAGGAGCTCTTCCTCACTACTTTGGCGGATCCCAATCCCTTAACGGAAGAACCTTATGAAGAAAACATTTACGTAAGACATTTAAGTTTTCAAGTAACAAACTATTATTTGGATAGTGATCATGCAATCACTGCCTAACTGAGAGTATATAATGAAGATGTGTATAATGTACATTACAACATTATTGCCATATTTTGTTGTTTACATTTCCTTAATTACCAGAAAAGGTTGACTAGACGCATCCCGATCAAAGTGTAGCGTTTTTCGCTCTCGCAAAATAATTAGGCCGGCGCGGCAAGTACTATTCTGTGATGAAACGTGCAGCCGAGGTCAGGTGTTTTTGTGCTGTCCCGGGTTAAACAAATTGTACAACTTTGCAGCAGTATCAGAAATACGAATACACTGAAAAAAAAATACCTAATTTTTAAAATTGAAATCACTTATTCATGAATTAATCGAAAACTGCTAGACCAAAATAATCTTCCTTTGGCACCACTGGAAAGAATTTTTCAGGAGAAGGGGATTGCCATTTATGATTTTGGAGTTGGGATAGCTGGTACTGAGTGGGTGTGTGAGGGTGCTTCGTTTATTACATTATTCGAGTTCAGCTTTCATATCACCGAAACGGTTCAGAGCGACTTTTTATATCTTCATTACCTCCGAAGATATACCGAGTGCAAGTTTTCAGATTGTCACCCTGTATGTATATATGTGTGTAAAAGACAATAACGCCTTGAAAATCGAACAGAAATAAAGAGGTTTCTTGAAAATATCGTCTAAATCTTTTGGTACAGATGCCTTTAAAACTCTTTTACTTTAAGTGCAGTCTCTATTGCATGATATATAGCTTTAACCACTAAGACACATAAACTTGGGATTTAGAACCTTTCCTAAGAAAACCGTATGGATGTCCTCATAGTAACATATTTTCATTGATGTTGGAAAGAACTCACAACGAAATAGTACATATGCCCTTTGCTAAGACATTAGCAAACATAGAACCTTTATAGTGAAACATATGTGCTAAAATTTGATGCTTAGAACTTCAATCCATCAATTACATTTTAACATATGAATGATTAAAAGAAACAGGAATTTTTTATATTGCGTATGACTTTTTTTAGTCTCTATATTTCTTTTAATTATTCAAAAACTGAAGCTGGAAGATTAGATTGTGTGAGAATATGAACATATCTTATCAGTATTTTCAAATTGTTAGTTACCAATCTGAAGCCTGAATTATTTTTATTGAAAAAATAATGCAAATCGTTAAAGGTATAATAGAATAAATTAACAAATTCCTGAAAGGCTCCTGGACAAGAAGTGTGTGGTCTTGTTTTACATCCCTGGCTAGTGTTGGTTCTTATTAGTGGTATTCTTAGGAATTAGCTTAGGGAAAAGTTATTGTTGCTTTAGTGCAGTCAATTCAACATGAGACCGTGCATTATGGGTAGTATGGAGTTTACCCGAATTAAACCACGGCAAATTTTAGAGACTTTTATTTTGACCAATTAATATTAGGCATATATAATAAATAATAATTTGTTGCTATGATACCTTCTGCATATTATCTTCTATACATACATACATGAAAATAGTTATAAGTGGGTACTAACATATTTAATAAAATAAATGAAATTATAATATTATAACTACAAGTGAGGAAGTACGCCACAGGTAGGTAGCGATTTTTCTTTTGTGTTTCGTAGAGTGTAAAACTGAGTTTTCGCACCTGGGGGTGTTGTCATTGGGCCACCATCTTCAAAATACAGGTGCAATTAATTATTTTGATTTATCTCTGTAGCCGTGAGTCTGACAAGATATTTTTTAAAGAGCATTATTGTCGATAATACGATTCTCTAACTTATTAGTAACTTTTCGACACAACATAATGGAGAAGTAATGAGCAGAAAAATATCTGATGTGGCCAACACATAACTTTCTTATACCAGTATACCGGGTGGCCCAGGGACTAGGGAACCCCCCAAATTTTTCTACAATTTTTGAGATAGAAAATTGAAATTTGTAGGGATGAATCAAGACAAAGATTGTAATTTTTTTGTTCCACCCGCGCCAAAAAAGTCACTTCCGGTTTAACCGGAAGTGACTCCAACTTTCTTATTTTAAATAGCACCCTGTATATTTAGGTGATTTTTCTGATGAATATTTAATTTCCCTTTATAAAAGCTTTTTTCAGATTTAAAATCGGTTCATAAATAACCCAGGGGCACAAGAAAACCCTAGACTAGTAAGGTAGGACCGTTTCCAAGATCGATTTGGATTCAATGTCTGGATTGGAATATTGGGAACCACAATAATTGGACCAATTGTGTTTGATGGCCCACTCAATGGCGACAGATATTTAAATTTTTTAAGGAATGAAATAGAAGAATCTTTAGAGAATTTACCTATTGCTCGAGAAAGAATGTTACTTTTCCAACAGGATGGGGCGCCGCCCCATAATACACTTGAGGTTAGAAGATATTTAAATAATCGTTTTGGAGATCACTGGATAGGTACTCATGATCCAAAAATAATGTATATTCTCAGCAGCCGACTACTAGAGAAGATCTCGAGGATAGAGTGAGACAGGCAATTAATAACATAAATCTCCAAAACTTACGAAATGTAATGAGAGAACGTTCAGAAAGAATTCGTGCTTGTATTCAAGCAAACCGAGGCCATTTTGAACAAAATTTATAAGCTTTTTGTTATTACTATTGTTATTATACTACAATAGGTATAATTTGATAAGTGTAAACAATTGGATCACTTAAAAATTACATTTTCACGTACCTAGGTATACGAGTACACAGCCTACTCATAGAAAAGAGTGAAAACAGTATCAGGAATATTTTATGTTCGACATTTTGTGCATTAATAACATTATTATAACAAATACATACATCATCGGAGAGAATTATTTGATGAGAAGAAAAACACCACATAAAACATACAGAATGCTATTCAAAATAAGCAAGTTATGGTAGTACGAAATGTAAAAAATAAACATATCGAAAAAAAATAAACAAACGTAAATAAAGAAATAAACGATATGAGAAATAATTACAATTACATAATAGTAATGATGGTAGACACCCTTACAACGAGTGTTGACAATTTTATTTATAATGTATTTCGTTTATTAGATTCATGGCATTCTTAAAAGAAACAAACAAATGTAATTGTCTGGGTTATTTATGAACCGATTTTAAATTTGAAAAAAGCTTTATAAAGGGAAATTAAATATTCATCAGAAAAATTACCTAAATATACAGGGTGCTATTTAAAATAAGAAAGTTGGAGTCACTTCCGGTTAAAACGGACGTGATTTTTTTTGGCGCGGGTGGATCAAAAAATTACAATTTTTGTCTTGATTCATCTCTACAAATTTCAAATTTCTATCTCAAAAGTTGTAGAAAAATTTGGGGGGTTCCCTAGTCCCTGGGCCACCCGGTATATCATCCTGATCTAAAAAAAATCATTCCATTTAATTCTTCACTTACCTCACTTAAATTTTAATAGCGTACCTTGAAATGTTTCATTAAAAGTTTTAAATAATAAATTTCAGCGTCATTCGATACTGTCAATAATAATTCATGTCATATATTTTAAAAATTTCTTTTTTATTGACACTGACATTTTTGTAACTAAATTAGATATTTCAAATGTCAAACTGTTAAATTTATCCTAACCCCATTTTATGAGGTCAAATGTGTAAAAAACAATTCAGTTTACATCAGCTTTATCCAAGTACTTGAAAAAATATATTTTATTGGCTTGATATAGTAGACATGATTTATAACCTTTCAAATAAAATATTTTTTTTGTCAAATACAAATACAAAAAAAGTTTGGATCCCTTGGACCTCCTGTCAGCTGGCCAATTTTGTTCACCACCGAATTTATCATTGCCTTTGGCCTTTAGAACATGTGTACCAAATTTGAAAGCTTTATCTTAAAAACTGTGGCTGCTCTCGCGATACTATAGGCATGACGACAGATTTCTTTCCATAAAGTTATGTTTTTTAATTATAATTCGCCGAGATTCGTCCAAAATGCAATAACAATTTTTTTCCCAAAATTCTACCGTTTTTCTTCTTTCATTCATTATGTCTCTTCTGGAGGTACCACATTCACCAAATTTAATGTGTCACCTAAAATGTTGTTGAAAATCTTAATTGCCAAATTTGGGAAGTCTAATATTAGTATATTAGTATTTTTTGAGTTATCGTGGATACACACAATTCCACACACACACGCACCGACAGACATCATTCGGAAAATAGTCATAATGGATTCAGGAGGGTTTAAAACGTATCAATCAAAATCTCGAGGTCCAAAAAAATTATGATTATACAGGGTGATCTACCACGAGTGTGCCAAACTTCAGAGGCTGGTAATTTATCAAAAAATAAATGGACTTTCATTAATAAACATATGTCCTAAAACGCATAATAAGAGAGCTACAACCCCTTAAACGGGGTTGATGAATACCAATTTTTCGATTATAAGTCCGATATGGTGGTGATTAAAAAAATGAAATTTTCATACATTACGGCCCCGATGTAGGCGCATAAAAGTACAAATTTCGTAATTAACAGCTTGTTTTATTGAGGTAGTTTTGAGGGGTAAGGGGTAGTTTTTTACCCTAAACTTTTTTTGACATCACTTCCGAAGCAAAACTTTTAAATAACATTATTTCCCATGCAATAACTCAGAAAAATGTATTTTTCAAAATTTCTGTCACACCAGCCGTTTTTGAATAATTTGCGTTGAACGGCAATAAGGTTTTTCACGTGAAATAAACAACATTTTTATTACAAAATTAAAAATCAATGTACAACACAGAAATAACGTACTTAATAGCTAAAAGAGTAACTGTTCAAAATGACCTCGAATGAATCGAAAAATTGATATTCATCAACCCCCTTCAAGGGGTTGTAGCTCCCTTATTATACGTTTTAGGACATATGTTGATTAATGAAAGTTCATTTATTTTTTGATAAATTACCAGTCTCTGAAGTTTGGCACACTCGTGGTAGATCACCCTGTATATATACTTCCTATACTACTATACTTCTTGATATTAGGTATAAGAAAGTAAAAATGAAAAATCAGGGGGGTGAAAAACTTTGGCGTGAAATAACTCTTTTATATCCAATCTTGCAATAGAATTCTACTTAGCTTTTCTTATTGAGTTTCCTATCAAGTGTTTAACCTATTTACCTTTTTATTCAATTTATCTTTATATATGTTTTCAGCGCTACAAAGGGAGCTGTTTTATAAATATCATGCTGTAGAAGACTGTATACCTGGAAAAATGCACTGCAGATGAAAACTTTTTGATGACAATGTGCTTTGGAATGAGTCCAAAAGGTGAATTAGATTAATAAATGGCCTTGAAACCGGTGTCGGAACAAAAATATCCCTCTTATAGTTTCATTACGCAGTTAGTTGTGTTTGGTATTCCGAAGGGTTTTGAAGTGTCTAGTTTGTGAAAATGAGCGATTGATTTATGTGTAAAAAGCCTCTTAATCGAAGAAAAGACGCCGAAATTATTGGTCACCGGAGCAGAAGTTGTTCGTCACTGTAATACACCGTGCGTCGTCCAATATTCAATGGATAAAAGTAAATTGCCCATACTAATGACCATGTTCATCCCTTCCTGGTTTTATCTGTATGCTATGAGTAATGGATATTCTATGGGCTACAATGACAAAATTATTATAGCGTAAATGTTAGTTAACAAATTCTTCGAACTCTCAAAATGAGAGAGAAAATTCAAAATTTGTGTCTATTCCATACGAACCTCCGTTTGTAGCAGGATTTTTAACTACACACGCATGCTAGGAGAAATAACTTACAACTTAGGAAATTTAAAAGACGAAATTGACATAAACGAAATATCGGGAATTTACGATGTAATCTCTAAGGACTGTGATCAACAGCATGTTGGAAGAACGAGATGATCACTTTAAAATAAATTTAAAAAAACATGTCGTACATCCCAAACAGAAGTCTGGTTTTGCCCAGCATGCATTTGAGAATCATAAGATTAGAAATTTAGGATTAATTTGGAACATAAATAATGAACACCTATATGCATTTGAAAGCATGGAAATAAAAAATTTTAAATTGTATGAATAGTGACAAAGGACCCATCCTCGTTATTGGTTAGCTGGCGACGTTTTAAATGCAAATTTAGTTTTAATCATCTTCAGATGATGATAACTTGCTTAACAAAATGTACGTCGATTCCATATTCAGAGTTTTGGTATTTATAGAAAATACTCAAGACTCGCCAAGTATAAAAAATCTTTTCTCTTCTTTCAGAGCGGAAGAAATTGTCATTTATATTTTGTGTGGAATTCATTCGGATAAATAAGTAGTTTGTCACTACCTCATTATTAAATATTATTAAGAGAAATCGTAGCCTGAATATAGTCGATTTTTTTTATCATCATACCAAAACAAGTTTTAGAATTTAACAGAGATCAAGAAATTTACGAAGGTCAGCCATTTATGTCGTCACCTTGGATGTTCAAAATATTGTGTCCTGTGGTATTCGATTAACTATGTTTACTGTTAAACATACTTATACAGGGTGTTACTATGAGGACGTATCAACCGGCAAAGGGTGATAGAGAAGAATACGAATAGATTTGATTCTCATTTGTGTTATGCGAAATTTAGATTTTCGTATATTTTTAGTAAAACTCCGGTTTTACCCACAAGTTTCGTTATTCTGGCTTAACTATTAGTACTAGCAGCGTCATGATTTTTTGAAATGACGTAGTCCAATAGTCCAATATCATTCTGAAAAATATTTTTTTATTGGAAAACTATTATTTGGGCAAAAAAATCTTCTTTACAAGATTCTAGCGAAAAATAAAAAGATAGAAAAATATTTTAGTAATCATCTTAAAAATATCTCTACTTTACTGACAATCATCCCGACAATTTTCATTCATTTTTGTCAGTGGATTCCTTTGTGCCGTTGTCTTAAGTTGTGCCCATTCTTTCAACTTAGCAGTTCCGTGTCGATGAAAACACGTATCCACGGTTTTCATCTTTTTTGCGGATCTCACAGGATAATTAGGGGTTAAAAAAGTTAAGTTTCTTCTATTAATAAATCAAGATGCTTTACAAAATAATAGTCACAGAAATAAAATGGACAGTTGTATCAGTTTCTGTCAAACCCAATGATAGAAAGCTCTACAGGAGATATCTAAAAATATCCTGATTCTTCCACAACTGATAGTTCTTCCACAAATTTAATTGTTTTGCTCGGTTTTTTTTTTTAATTCTTACATCTTGTTTTGCATTATAAAAGATTTTATTAGGGTGGATTGTCCTCATAAATTATGATGTATTTTAGAATAGTAAGAGACGCAGCTATTCTTTGCATATTTTTTAAAACTCTCTGCGAGTTATGTAAAAATGTCAGTTAATATATGTTGTACTTAATTGCAGAGTTCGGCCAATAGCCGAAATTTTTATCCACATCACGTTGGTGAGTTCGCCATATGCTCAGATCGCATTGTGGGTAAATTTTTGTATCATTGTTTCGCCCACTGAGAGAATCTTAATACTGTGGAACACTTACAATGCGTTGTGGGCAAATTGGCAAAATTTTACACGATGCGCGATGTGACGACGAAATTAGACCGCATACGAATTTCATCGTGTTATGCGTAACGTATAGTACCTAGTGATGGGCATAATCGGATGATTTCAATAAATCGGATTTTACCAATTCGATTATTCTAATAATCGGATGATAATTGTAATTAATTTTAATTCTGTGTAGCCAACCATGCTAAAATAACTTTCCTCGAATCTAGTGACTATAATATTCATATGAATTATGAATTATTAGAAATTCAAATTAACTTTAATGCGGTTTGGCGCACCGCGCTATAATATAACTTGTGACGATTCGAGTGATATAAAGCACGTATTCATTATGGTTTTAAAATGTACACCTCTCTCAGATCATCCTTTCCTAGTCTAAGCTAAGACCAGTTAGTTAAAGGAAAATAAAGGCAATAAAGTTATGTTAATAGAGGTGAAGTTCGCCTGCGTTAGCATACTAGGTAGGACCTACACTTCATGGCGCAGACGCACGCACGATTGCTGATACACCGAGAATCGAGAAAAAATCGTTCAATTCGAAATTCGATCGAATCGGCGATTCGATTATTTTGATTCGTTTTCATTCGTTCTGTAATCATAATTTAGTATTCGTATTTCATAATTTATGACCTGTATTTCCAGTTATTTAAAAATATTATCTTATTATTAGTATTCGTATTTCATAATTTATGACCTGTATTTCCAGTTATTTAAAAATATTATCTTATTAAATGTTGTAATACAGGTCCAACAGATTACAAATGAGAATTATTCATTATTTTATGTCATGGCAGTAAGCACTTAAAATGGTTTAAAAATCAATAATCTATTCACACATTGATGAAACTATTACGAAAAATATTATAAATATAAATAGGCATAATATGTATTATACAGTGGAAAATCCACATTAAATGCTGCTTAACCTTGGTCAGTAGTAAACTTGCGTAGGAAGAAATTTTTACTAAGCACATTACTGAAAGTCACTTTTTATATTATTAATTTTCTAAGCAACCATATTGCAGTACAGTTGAATATACAGAGTGTATCAAAGTAAGACATTATTTTTCAGTTATTTTATTTTCAAATTGATAGAATCATGTAGGTGCACCCCCGTATAATTCTAATTATTTCCAGGTACTATATCGCAGAAAAATTCTAAACAATTACATAGGTTGTACGATTAGTTATTTTAACGGTATTCTTTTTTCTTTCATCGTACATATTATTTATTACAACTACTTTGCTATAAACATCGAAAGACATAATAACATCACACCAGGTAATAATATGCCCTATATCCGTTAATTTATTATTTATCATTGATAGTAGAAATGCCAGAATCGTTTTAAGTAAATACCTTCATAATTAAATTAATAATGCCTGTTATCTTCTAGTAAATGTTATTTATTTCTGATAATATAGTTAAGTAATAACTATAGGCTGCTTAGCATTGTTAATATTAGTTACCTACCGAAATTTCAGCATCATGTTAAATAGTCTTATACAGGGTGGGAACTAGACAAGATATATCGAAGACGGATGCACTATTGCCCCACTCTATATATTTTTTTAGTATTATTTATTCTAGTTACGATTATTTATTGCAAGTATTTTATGTATTCTTATAACTCCTAGGTATGCCCGTACAGTTTAAATATTTGTCGATATTAGATATTTAAACACTCGAACTGTTATAAACAATTGTTTAACGAATAATTAATTAGTTAATCCATGCAAAAATAGTTATTATATCAATAGAGGTAGATTGCGCACACAATTGGAAGATTACACCGTAGTCTACTACGTTTTTTTTTAATTTTTTGACCAGTGTGTACAAATTACGCTTTCTTAAATACAATTGACTAATCTAAAATACAATTAATGTTTTCTAAGATACAATTGACTAATCTGAAATACAATTATTGATGGTTTCTGAAATACTATTGGAAAAGTTGTAGTTGTCTTAAGAAAAAACATTATTTGCTCTTATACAATTGTAGTTTTGAACTGATAATACTTCGTAAATCTCTAATTTTAGCTTTAAAAATCAATATACAAACGGCGTACATCCGTCCCGTTACTTAATACTAGCAAATTTTTTAATCAGATTTTTGTCAGAAAGCTAAAAAAAAATACTGCAAAAATATAGGTTCCCGTCACTTTTGTATGCCTGTGGTTAAACTATATTCCTAGTTATAATATTGTGAAATAATAATCCTATTAATATTAAATTGTTGCTAAGTTTCATAATTGTATCTCGTGGAGTTACTGAGATAATAAATACATAAAAACTACCGTTTTTTCCTCGTAGCTTCATTTTTTTCTTTGACAAAATCACCATACAAATTTCTAAACTGCAATTTCAATACTGCTGCTTGACAACTACTAAAAAATACTCTACGATACCAGTAGTGAAGCGGAGGCGAAAATCCGAAAAACTGGCCAAGTCTAAATTTGACATGAGCAATTTTAAAATTATTCAGGATGTCTCGTTAAAGCATTGGAAGTGGACTATATATAACTGGTTACGGTAGCTACTGATTTGTAGTGAGTTTGTCTAACACCTATTTGCAATGTATGTAATATCTAATTGTATCTGTAACTAATGTATTTGAAAAAAAGTGGATAACTGCAGAATTGCACTCACCTTGATGTTGGATAATAGGATAATGAACCAGGGGATGAATGTAGTAGATCTATTGTACGTTCCACCGGCCGGGGTAACGCGCGAATTTCTCACGTAATAACTAATGGTAGTAACAAAAATGTATAAAAATAATGCTCTGTCCAACTCGTTGCTTCGACAGTCGACATTGAACTCCCTTTTCTAGTCTTCTCTTCTTTAGTGGTAAAAAAGGTAGTACAGAAAAAAAGGATAAGGAGTGGGAAGGGATAAAAACATAATTAAGGCAAAGCAAAGCCGCTAAAGCCCGTTTTACATTAGTTCCATAACAGGTAAACCGTAGGTACATCCAACATGTACAAATTGCAACCAATACAGATGAAGAGTAATATGCTAAGGGGTGTAGTAAAAAATAGTAACAAGTAGGTAATTATTATAAAATGTAAAAGGCAAAGATGAGAACGGAACACAGGAAGAGTAGAAAAAATAATAGAAAAAGTTTCAACTAGCAGGGATGGTAATCGATTAATGAGTTATTTTTATTTGAACCCGTAAAAAATAGTCTAAATAATTCAGGAAATGGTATCAAAATACTATTTTATGGTAGTTTTTAAAGGTCAAAATAAATATTTATGCATTTTCCCAAATCAAGTGACTTTTATACATTGAACAGAAAACATTAGATATTTTAAGAAACTAAGGGACAAGGGGTGTATTCGAATTAAGTCTAATTCAAATAATCGATTATTCGAACATATTCGATTATTCGGACATATTCGATTATTCGAATATATTCGATTATTCGAATGTATTCGATTATTCGAATGTATTCGATTATTCAAATATTCGAATATAGTTGAACAATCGAATATATTAGAATATTTGAGCATTCAAATATGTTCCAATTTTCAAATAGGTATGTATCCAAAGTAGGTACCTATTCTAACATCCAAATATGCAATTGCCCAAATACTCAGCCAGAGTATTCAGTGTCAATTAACTTCAATGTCAATAATATACATTGTTATACTTTATATTAGTAGTAGTTGTAGTCTGTTTAGATATTTTAGTTTGTTTATGTAGTTCACGTGTTAATTATTAAATCATTTTCAATGTGACTAGTTCCCGCAAGTTTTATTTGAATTTCTTTTTTGTTCAAAGTCTAAAACCGCAATAATTTTTAAAAACCCTAATAAAAAAAATCATTAAAAAGTAAAAACTCTTAATACATACCAAAATATTCATCTATACCTATTTGAATAACCGAATCATAATAATACAATAATATCCGAAGATTCCGATTATTCATATAGTTCGAATATTCGAATAGTTTGAATATTCGAACAGTTCGGTAATTCGAATAGTGCGATTATTCGATTAGTTCGATTATTCGGTTCATTCGAATAGTTCGAATATTCGGTTCATTCGAATATTCGGATATAGATTATTCGATTAATTCAAATATTCGAATTATTTGAAAATTTGAATATTTTGGAAAATTTACATCCTTAGTTTAAAGTGCCACAAAAAGTAAATTCATGGCATTTTAAACAATAGAACCAATAAAACTTATGGGCAGATATTTTCAAGAAAAAAATTTGTTTTTTCTTTATTGTAAATATTAATTTAGGCAATAAATATAAAATTCATTACGTACTTTAAGATTTGACTGGCAGACACGTTACTTTGTCCAGTAACCTTTAGCATAAAAATCTGTTCTCTGCTGTTATAATTTATTTTTTTTTTATTACTTATTATGTTGATATTGTATGTTATATAAATATGCCTGTATTGCGGAAACCATGACAAATAACAATATTTAAAACATTTTATATCGGATAGGTAAACAACTAAACGCAACATTTAAAAAGGCATAATTTTTGCTATCTATGCTTGCATATATGCATATACAGTCATTACAAAAGTTTTCTAAAACATACGATTTGTACATAACAAAAATTGAAAATTATAAAGCCACACTTACAATTTACAAGAACTGATTATCTCAGTGTTTACAGAAGAAGCTAATAAATGTATATTATGCAATTTTCATTGGTTGAACTTTATGTAATACTTCTATAACAATAAATATTCTTTAGATCACTGCCTGCATATATTAGTCACATTTTTTAAATCCCCTTTTAATACCTCCTTGGTATGAAGGAACCAAATGCTTAATAATTAGATCAAGCATTATTGTCGAGTTTGTAGTGGTTATTAGTAATAATAATTTAATAACTAGCATTGTAATACTTTAATAGTAAACAAAGGAGTATTTGTTATATGGGTGAAACCATGAAAATTAATATTGTCTATTTAATAAGTTGCCTGTGATAGACTGTTTTCATATTCAGAATTGTATATTCTAGCATCGATACAATTATAATTTTGTGAAAATTCAATACAGGTGATATCTGAGAAAAAAAGTGCAACTCTTAAATTAATAAATTCAATTTAAATCTGTATAATTAACATTATCGATACTTCGCCAAATTATAAAAATAGGGGAATTTTAATTGGTTAAAATAATTTTCTCTTTAAAAGTTAATTCAATATGAAGTAACATAATTTTTTTTTTGCAATTTTTGTTTTACATAAGTATTTAATATACTTTTCCCAAATTTGTAACCATCCCTACCTATTGTAAATTCCAATGGTGGATAATACAAAAAATGAGTGTCCTGTATACTTCTTTCCAAATCTTCTAATAAATTATAAATAATATGTCCCAATGTTAGTTGTTAATTGTTTTTACGAAGATAAGTTGCTTGTTAGCTTTCTGTTAATAATCTTAAGATCTTGTGCACACAAATAATAAATGTAAATTTTTATTTATCTATATATTATTTTGAAAAATCGCAATTAAAATAATAACATAATAAAATAGTTACAAAAAAAGTTAACTATATTACAATTTGTAATTTTAGTTACGATTTAATTTTATCCTTGGCACTTGCGTAATATCCATTATAAGTTGCTGAATAATAATTGCAAATATTTTTTGTATTGATAGGAAATATTAGATATTAAATATTAATTGTTAAATTTCACAGGAAAAAGTGAAATGACATAATAAAATAGTCGTTTCATACTCGGTAAAGTTAAAGGTATGATTTAAAATAATTTTCTTATTCATATAATAATTAATATCTCCTCTTATCAGAATTTAATTAACCAAATAAAGAATATACTTAATATTCTTATTGATAGTAATAAAAGTAATACCTTTTCTAATACTTGGAATGCTCTGTTGAACATTATTATTATCCTGCACTATAACTTTTTCGAGGGAGTCATTAACTAAATTATCCTTTACATATGCTGGATTCACTACCCCATTAGTTGTCGATGAAGACAACTCGGCATCTACTTTATTTACAGATTCTTCTAATCCACTAACACAATCACTAGGAATTGCACCATTAGGATACAGAAATTGTTTAATCGTCACAGGTCCTTGATACACTGTCTTATTTCCGAAGTGAACATCATTTGAGTTGACTACCGACACACTTCCGAATGAAGGTACGTTTGCTTCATTTGCAATAACGATTGCGCCGTCCGTCTCACAGTCATCGGAATCCTGGTCGTCCTGCCGGGATGATGTACTGACGTCGTCAACCTGATAATCTTCTGCATCGCTGCTTCGGGCACTATGATTACCGTAACTAGAAAGTTTCGACAAGGTCGTTTCTTTCATTCCTGACCTAAAGAATGTATATTTTGATACACAACACTATACATGTGAACCCATGGAGCCTTCGCAGTCGACTGAGTTTGTTGTTTGTTTTCAATGTTGGATTAATGACGGTACCAGTAGAGTTTCAGTTTCGCATATTAATTATTCAGTAGCGGAGCTATCTACATATGTACAATAATATACATATGTACACTGCACTGCATCAAGGATAAAATTCGATGTTTTTCTTTGTTACAATTTTTACATTATCAAACTTACAGGGTGAAATTATCATTTTTCATTAACAAACACAAATACTTAGTTATTATCTTATAGTGTATGTTGCCACATCTGGCATTCTTTACAGCTTGACATCTTCTTTTGATTCAGTTTCTTTCTAGATTTTAGTGAGCTCATTAATGATAAAATGAGGAAGTTGTAAGCTCTTACTCAACCTTCCCCTCCATGAGATTCCATAGATGCTTGATGCGATTTAAGTAACGACTTCTCGATGATAAATCCATTGTCACTATTTCAACTTCTCCCAGACATTGGTGCACCACTTAACATTCGTACATTAGCATGAAATTGTAGCCGAAAATAAATATAAACGGTACTACATAAAGTAAGAAGAACCAGTTTTGAATTTAATTAATTGAGGTTCTTAAGTTTCTTCAAAAAGCTATTCTGGCAGATAATTATATAAAATTGTAGGATAATATGATCTGAGAGAAAGTGCACATGAAATACTAAAATAGTTATTTTATCAATATAGACAGTATCTAATAGAACCTAAGGACGAGCATAGATCTGACTTAACACACTTGTATTTCGATACAAGAAGTTAAGCAACGGTAGTCACAGGAGAACTGAGAATGGAAGCGGCTTGTATATAAGCACATACGCAGAAGCTATGCAATCTTAGGGGAGGATTGTGTATGTGATATGGCCATCCTTCGGAGGGGATATAAGGCAGTCGGTTTCTTCTCTATTAGATGTTAGGCAACTAAAAAAGTCCTTACCTCGATCCCTACTCTTTGGTAGAGAGAGGTTCGGCAAAATTTCCCGATTTGAGTAGCTCGTTTCCTGGTGTCAGTGACTGGACCTGGTAGCGGAAATAAATGAACAAATAAAAATCTGCTAGAACTTCGTTATTACATTTTAATCATTATTTATTATTTTACCATTACAAGAAAAATGAATAAGCGAAGAAAAAAAATTATCAAAGAGGTTTTAGTAAATGATGCACTTGATATGTTTGCTGACAGAACATTTAATATATTCGACGGGATTTCGATTTTTCTACCATTACACGGGTCAATTAGAATAAATTGGAACAGTTATGACACTCTTAAATGGAAAACTAAAAATTATATTAAAACAAATATTAACGTTTGAAATGTCACTTACGTGGTATTATTGTATTTAGAAAATTATGCAGAATATAAAAAGGCAATAATATACAGGATATTCTAATTGAAAATAAAAAGTTAGTGTTACTTCCAGTGAAACGGGAAGTGGAAAAAAATCATTTGTATGTCAAAAAGTGACGTTTATTAGGTATATGGGATCAAAATTTCAATCGTTTATCTTCAAATCTAAAGGAAAAAAAAGAGGTGTACCATGATTCTGTACACCCGGTATGTAAAATATACCGTGTAACTGTAATATACACTATTGGACACGATTTAATATAAAACCTGGTAGACGACAAATACAGTTACTTTGCGCTGCTAGTTGCTGGTTGAACAGTGCAACGAGAATGAATGTTATTTATTGCTGGGTCTCCAGTCCTCGGTTGAAAGCAGTATACAGTCTCTCTCCCGCATATTAATTTAAACTTTAATTTTCTTACTTTTTATCCCATTAGACGCAGGTTTTGCATGAAATTGAGTCCAATAGTGTATAACATGTGGAACAAACCTCTCAGTGTGAGGTTGGATAAATACTATGAAGAATCAAATTGACACATTAAAAATTAGCGAACTTACTTGAAAATGATCATAGGATAAATAATGATTTGACAACCCACGCAACAATATGAAAGGAAATAAATGTTTATGTAATCAGTACCGGGTGTGACCTCCTCTATTGTTAGCAACTATTCTACACCTACGAGGCACGCTCAGGATTAAATTATTCAGCTCATCTTGAAGCAATCTGGTCCACACGTCTTGAACACAGTTAAAGAGTTGCGCTTGGGTCTCAAAATGATCATTAACTCTTAGAATGCCTCTCGGTAGCATATCCTAGGCATGCTCAATCGGGTTTAGTTCTGGCGACTGACATTTGCGGGATGTGGGCGGGCATTATCATGCATTAAACAGAAATCAGGGCAAGCATATTCTGTGAATGAGACCACGATAGGATGGAGTATCAGGCCCATATAAGCGCGTACATTTAATGTTATTTCGAACAAAACGAGGTCTGTTCTTTCGCCAAATGCTGTTTCGCCCAAAACCATAATTGTTCGGCCTTGAAACATATGAACCTCTTGAACATTGCGGAGATGGTTTTCTGCTCCTGGATGTCTCCAGACTCATATTCTGGAATCTGGATGAAGCTCAAATCTAGACTCATCTGTAAACAGGATATGACCGCACTGTTCATTTGCCCAAGCGAGATGTTCCCTAGCCCAGATAACTCGAACTCCGCGATTGCTCTTGGTCAGAGACGAAACTCTTAAAAGCCGTCTACTCTAAAGCTGAACTTTTTGAAGGCGATTTCTTAAATTCTGACAGCAAATTATTAGTTTGTGGGCCTGCTCTAAATTTCGTGCCAGTTTCGTAGCGGTTGAATTTGGTTTTCTCCTTGCTTGCAGTTGTACAAACCGGTCTTGCGCTGGGGTAATTATTCTTCCACGTCCTGGATGTCTTTCACTAACACTACCCGTGTCACGATATCTACTTCAAAGACGACTAATAACACTTTATGTGGTTCCTATAGATCTGTCACTAGCACTTGGTTTTAGCCGAACTCGAGCATGCCAATAACGCATAATCGCTGTTCTTTGGTCAAACGAACTCTCTACATGATTTTTCAAGTGTATGTTTTGAGCACAAACTGAATACTAAATTAAAAATTAAATTAGCAAATTTAAACCTCTGTGCAAAAACGTAGTCTGGCAAAACATCGATCTCTTTTTTTGTTCGATTGATCGAAAAATGCGTTCATGGTGCAAAAATAAATGATAACAAACAATGTATTCATGAAATAAAAAAAGAAGTTTATATTTTGCGTACTTTCAGAAATATTTATAAATATTTAGAATATCCTTAGACTTTTTTGAGTAGTATATTTTTCACAGACGAGGCTAATTTTACTTCATCTGGATTATTAATTAAAAGAAATGCGACTTTTGCTCCTATAAAACTCCCTAGATCAGCGACAAGGTCGTCCTTTATAGGAGTTTGGTGTGGAATATCAAATAATACAATTTTTGAGTCAATTTTGTATGACGGTGATTTAAATGGAAGAAGATACAGACAATTACTGGAAAATAATATAAATAACTTTATAGACGATCTTCCCTTAAATATTTATGAACATATAATATAAGACGGAGCACCATAGCACTCAACTATGAAGGTAACTGAATTTTTAAACCATAAATATCAAACGTGGAAAGGCAGAACTGGCCTCCACGAAGCCCAGATTTAGCACTCCTCGATTTTTTATGAGATGCATTTAAAAATTAAATACATAAAGATTTTTTTGTATTTAGATGTATTTATTTGATTAACTCAGTTACTTGAAGATCAAATATAAAATAATCATATGTATATATTTATTTAAATGGGGGAGAAAAAAGACTATCCAAAGATCATGTGCACGGTGTCCCATAAAAAAACCGTGACTATGTGACGCCCCCGTATATTCAGTAAGTTAGACATAAATTCATATAACATATAAAAACTTGGTGAAATGCTACCGATATAGTGGTAATTTTAGTATTATTCATAAGAATTTGTTCATGTTTTCGGTATTATTTTACAACAATTGTTGAGACAGTTAAGTGAGGCAAGGTAGCGTTCTATTTTAACCTATAGTCATTTTCCGACAAATTTTCATCTGTAAAAGATTTTTGTATGACATAAGTTTCACATCCTAATAATAATGTTTATAGAATACTAGAATTAAATAAAAAATACAGTAACAGTGAAACAACTTGAGAATTCGTCTCATCTATGCTGACGATACTGCTGTCGTTGCTCAAGGAGAGAGTTTCCAAAAAGATAGAGTGGAAAATTCTTATAGCCCTGAGGCCAGATCCAAGTAATATGTACATTCGTGCCTTTCATCTTCCTAACAGAGAGGCTAGAGGAGGCCTCAACATAGAATAAAGAGAAGTGGGACTTGAGAACTGCACCAACCTACCTGATGGTCAAGCTGGGCTGTACCCTGTCTTTCAAACAACACTGCAAGAGGAAATTAGCGCAAGGAGCAATATCATCCGTAAGCTCTACATAGGGACTAGGGAGTCCAACCCGAGATGTGTTCGTTTGCCCTGCACTTTGTTTCGCCGCAGGAGAATATGTAGCACCAGTGTGTAAGCATCTGCTTCCCACCCAACATGTGGTTGTGACTTTGGACGAATCTGCCCGCATTGTAACTAGTTACTTAAAAACCGACACCAGTCCAGAAGATCTACCCTCTGATATCTGATATAGCACCATCAGATATCAGACGCAGAGTGGCTGATAAAATAAAGAGGAAGAAGTAGATGATAGATGATAAATATCTGATGTGTCAAAAAAACAGGCACACATAAAAGTCTTTACTTTAAAGCAAAACCATGTTTCCTTATGTATTTTGATGTGCTGACACTGAATGTTGCCATAAAACTTGCGTCAATTTTTAGCTACAGATTGCATAAAAATCACTTTTTTTTAATAAAAAAAATTACAATTTTGTTAGACAGTTTTCATTGCCTAAATCATCGTAATCTATGTTTCCATGAGTACTAAACATGATTTTGACATCAAAATAGCCCTTTTGGCAGCTGCTAACTATTAAACCGAAAATTGTAAAATTCCAAAATTTGTAAGAAAAGCTTCTATGTATAAAACTATATCACTACCAACGTTTTCGAGTGTGCTAAATATGATTCTGACATCAAAATAGCCTTTTTGGCAGCTGCCAACTGTCAAACAGCAAATTGTAAAATGCCAAAATTTGTAAGATTTTATATAAATATCCTCACCTAAATGAATTCGTAAGTAACCGTAGAATACAATAATATTAAAATGAACAGAACAATGTAGTTATTTTAGGCATACCTATATCTGACCATTACCTTTAAATTGTTTCCAATATTATCGCTCTAATTACTGAGACAGTGGTGTAGACAATATGCAATGATTTTCAGAACATTGAGTGATTAATTGAAAGAAGAACGATAAATGCTCACATGTCATTTCAAAAACGTCTAGAAATATCAGGGAACATGCTCCAACTTTGAACAGAAGTATACGTCACTTTTAATTTTTTTGTTATGTCAAAAACTCGCTTCTTTTAAGGAAGATTACATTTAACAACTTTTTCTTCAGTTTCATCAAGTTAAATTAATTTTTAAATCACCTTCGAAGTGTAGTAAAGTGTGTTAATTTCATTTTTTCCAAAGAGCAACCATAAGATTACCTTCGCTTGCAGTCAGATGCAGTACCTACTAAAGTTCCAGGTTGTCCAGAATACTTTTCAAGACCTTAAGCTATTCGTAAAAGTTGGGATGCTAAACCTTGGGCAATTGAACCAGCTGAATAAATTCAAGCCATTCAGGAAAGTGAAAAAGAATATCCTTGTCTCCAAAATTCTATCAGTTATAGAATTTACAAAGAATTTCTGCACATTCTAAACACATAGCCAATTCCGAAAGGTAAGTATAATATTTATGACAAGGCTAAAGCAACAACATTTAAATTAACATATACTCAAGGAGAAGATAACTTATGCCGTTTTCATAAATTCAAATTTGACTGTAAACACGTGGTCAAAATGTTGACATTTATTATAAGTTTTTAAGTCTCTTTTAAGTTCGCCTTCAGTGGAATAATTATTACCCAATTAATTTAATATTTTAATAGATTATTTAATAATTTTTAAATTTCGTGACAATTTTATTTTATTTTAGAATAAATTAAAAATTTTGTTTTCTAAATAGAAAATTTTTTTACTTCAAATTATATTTTGTTGTGAAGTCGCTGTCGTTTTCTTAACCGTTAGCTCATAGCTTTGATTAAAGGTTTAAATTCTAGATACGGCGATATGGACATGCTTATTTTTCCAATTTTTAAAATGACGACTGAGATCAGATATCTCGAAAACTTTCCTCTTCAACGTGCCACTTTCTTTGTATCAGCGTATGCAGAAAATTATCCTCTATACGAATGCATAAAAAAAATATAGGTTGCCAATTTAAAAAAAATGCCGATGACGTCATAGTTCAAAAACAAAACACAATTAGAAAATGTCATTTATCAGAAAATATGCCTTTTTGGAAAACAAAATTAACCTATCTGAAGATGTTTACGAAAACCTTCCTGCATAGTTTTATTGAATCTGTTCTATATATATCACCACACTGTATAATAAAACTACAAAAGAGAAGAGATAAACAATTTTTATTTTAACACTGGTTTTTGAAAGTTGCACAGTACAAATTTTTCATAAGGTTAATCCCTACATGAAGTTTTGGTTTATTACAACAATTTATAAAATATTAACTTTCAATTTTGTATTCTAAAATTGAGAATAATATATTTAATTGAACACAGATTATTTGAGTCTTCCTAAGTCAATGATGTAACATCGTAATTACTTTTTTTACACTTTAATTAGTCATTTCGCTATTTTTTGCTCTAAAATTTGAAATAGTTTATTGTTATTCTCAATAACAAACTTTTTATAAATTAAATTATAATTTTTTGCCAATAAAATAAATTTTAATAATATACCGTGTAATAATAGATGTTATTTCGAGCAAATTCGTAATTAAGCTTACCTTCATAGGAAAATAATTCATATTTTTCAGACAACTGATATAGCTATAGTATTTTAATAGCCTCTTATAGAATTTTAAAATACAGAAATTTCCTAGTTTAGATAATCTCCAGGTAATGTCAATTTGAATGGCGAAACGCGAGTGGAGTATAACATTCAGCGTTTTAGTGTTATTGTTTTCACACCAGAGTCCATGCCGGTAGCTACCGGCATGGAATCTGGTCAAGTTTCCTCTCCCTGATTACTACTATAGTGACATCATGTAACAATGGGTTTATTTCCGCAAGCGACAAACGTTAATTTTTGGCTGTATCGTGAACATATTAGGTACTACAATTAATGATAATTTCTCGCGAAGACTAATAACGGAGACGTGGACTGTCGAGTTGCTATTAAGTAGTTTTCAACTATGAGTTGCAGTTGAATTGCGCTCAGTATAAATAAACAGATTTAAACAATAGCGCTGCGTCGCTTTACTGTTGCATTGGTTTTGCGTTGCCGTTGTAAGTTGTTTTTAGAAACAGTTCTTAAGTTTTTTACCTTACGATTTCTGTCTACCTGCTTCTCTCCTGCTGAGTATACTATCAATAAAACCAATTATTAAAGTTTTTATATAGCTTTCTTTCGAATCTAACAATAAACCCTGTTTTGTTTGCAAATGCTATTCTTTTTTACTCGGATTAAATGTGATACAAATATTTTCAAATAGTAAAAAAATGTTTCGGAACTAATATAACATAACATCAAATAATGTGAAAAGTTTTAGTTTGTCAACTCATGTCAGTCGCTTAAATTCCCGTATCTCTTTTTTAGAAACTTGAAAGATTTCTAATTTGAATATGAAAAAATAAATTTCTCGTGGGTTGACACTTTTGATGTGTGAAAACAATAACATTGAAGTATTTTCCACAAACACTAAAACACTGAATGTTATACTCAATTAGCGTTTCGTCATTCAAATTGACATTACCTGGAGATCATCTAAACTACTAAATTTCTGTATATTAAAAGTTTTGAATCTTATATTTATGCCACTCTTTTCCCATAATGTTATCATAATTTATATCGATTCTATAAGAGGCTATTAAAACACTATAGCTATGTCAGTTGTCTGAAAAATATGAATTCTTTTCCTATGAAGGGAAGCGTAATTACGAATTTGCTCGAAATAACATCTATTATTACACGGTATATTATTAATATTTATTTTATTGACAAAAAATTATAATTTAATTTATAAAAAGTTTGTTATTGAGAACAACAATAAACTATTTTAAATTTTAGAGCAAAAAAATAGTGAAATGACTAATTAAAGTGCAAGAAAAGTAATTACGATGTTACATCATTAACTTAGGAAGACTCAAATAATCTGTGTTCAATTAAATATATTATTGTCTATTTTAGAATACAAAATTGAAAGTTCATATTTTATAAATTGTTGTATACAACCAAAACTTCATGTAGGGATTCACCCTATGAAAAATTGTATTGTGCAACTTTCAAAAAACAGTGTTAAAATAAAAATTGATTATTTCTTTTCTTTTGTAGTTTTATTATACAGTGTGGTGATAATATATACACTGAGAAAAACATTTAGTAATGGCAAGTGAAAATTTAATTATGGCAACTAAAAAGTTGCATACTATATGGGACAGATAAACAAGTTAATTATGGTAGGTAAATGTAGATTTCTGAAACTAATCACTTGCCATAGGTAAACAACTTTAATTGGAAATATGTTGAATAGAGGTAAGTGAAGCTTGTTACTGGACTCATTAAATTATGCTTTAGTGGCTATTAAACTTTTCAGCTGGAGAAAATTAACTATATTACGAGATCACTAGGAATAAGTGAGCAGAGCAGCTACTACAATTAAACTGTTGACATATTCTTATTAATCTGCATAGCTGATGTTATTAAACAGTATCTGAATTTAAGTATTCACTTGGGATAAGTGAGCAGAGCAGCTGCTACAGTTAAACTTTTGACCTATTATTATTATCTGCTCACTTGCTGGTATTAAACAGTACATTTGTCCTAATTTAAGTATTCATTTGAGGCTAATAAAGTACTTTAATTCAAGATGCGAGCTAAATACACAGTTCACTTACCTTTATTAAACTAATTCACTTGTGGCTAGTAAAAAATCTACCTGGAGTAGGTAACTTAGTCACTTGGAGTAAGTGACATACACTACCAATGGCAGCTGCTGAAATTTAGGTGACGCCATATCTCAGAATTGGAGTGTGGGTCCCAAACGATACTTTAAGGCATTACTACCAAGACTAAATGAAGAAGCTTTGCAAAGAAAAAAATTAAGTTTGAAATTTGCGAAAAAATCAAATAATGGAGTAAGCAGCTCCCCCGAGTATTTTACAGACCGTCCACAAAATACTCAGGGGAGGCAACCCCATTTTTTAAATTTTTTCGCAAATTTCAAGCTCAATTTTTTCTATGGAAAAGTTCATTTTGTCTTATGGATTTGACATACGTAGTCAAATAAAAGCAACAATGTAAAATGAATAATGAAATACACACCGCCTGATACAATGTATTATTCAGAATGACTGAAGTCTGCCATCGCATTAGCATTCATGGATCGCAATTATTTGAAAAAATATACGAGTAATTTGTCAATTTACAACTTTGGTGTTAAAAAATTTGGTCGTTGCTAGGTGATCCTCGACAGTACTTTTTCATCATTTTCAATTTGACATAAAAGAAATAAATTGCTTTAATTGAAATTGCCACTTCCATTTATTTCATTTATTTATATAAAATAATAATATGAACAAAATAAACAAAATAAATAAGATAGATATGACAAATAAGATGGATAAATGAGACAAATGAGACAAATTATACAAATGAGAAATAAGAAAAACGAGACAAATGAGACAATTGAGGCAAATGAGAAAGAAAATAAATTAATCAAATATGACAAATGAAACAAATGAGACAAACGAAATAATACAAATAAGAAATACGACACATAGGAAATGAAATAAATGAGACGAAAGTGAAATGATATAATCATTGTTATCTTATTTAATAAGATAAATGTAATAAGATAAGATAAATGACACAAATGATGTAATTGATGAATTAGTTAAATTAGACCAATGAGACAAATGAGATAAATTATGCAAATTACAAATGAAATAAATGAGAAAAATGACAAATGAGGCGATTGAGGCAAATGAGTCGAATGTGATAAATGAGAAAAGTAAAATAAACCAGACAAATGAGACAAACGAAGACGAAATAAAACAAACGACTCGGGCAAATGGCACAAATGAAATAAATGAGTCAAATGAGACAAATCAGTCAAATGAGACCAATGAGACCAATAAGGCAAATGAGCTAAACGAGACAAATGAGAAATGAGACAAATATGTCAAAAGAGATAAATGATATAAAGGAGACAAATTATATAAAGGAAACAAATGGGACAAACGAAGACGAAATAAAACAAAACAAAATAATTTATTTTTCATTCATTTCAAATTCGATATGAGAAAGTATTGTTCACACCGACTTTACTTTTTTTAATTTAATTAAATTAATTTTAAATCATTTTTCTCAACAACGGTTAATCTTACGAAAAATTGTCAAGAGTCCTTTCGACATATTTCCTCATTAAGAACAATTTTTATTTGAAACATTTTTTGATTTGACGCAAAAAGATTTACCACTCTGAGACGTGTTCTCTCTGGTGCACCAAATTCATAGTAAGATAGAAAATAAATGAATGTCGATGATAAAAATAAATCCAATTTAATTGCTTAGTATCTGCAGTTCCCGGTTGTGGAAATGAATGCAACGAAAATTTTGTCATGCATATTAGCACCTGTACTTCGAAAAGTAACCATGCGCTTCCAAAATATTTATTAATAAAAAGAAAATTATATTATCAAGTAAAAAAAATGATAATAATAGTTTAAAATAAAAGTATGTTATACTTGTGTACCTTTTCATACAAGTTCATTTTGAAAATTTCAATTTCGTCTTGCGCTAATAATTTAACCTCGAAGACAAAATGTAGTTACAAAGAATAATTGACTAAATGGTTGAAATCAGATAGATAAACTAATTAGAATTTATCGACGTTGTCGATCTAATATTACTTTAAAGGATCGTAATAAAGGCGACGAAATGGGTTGTTATGTATGTAGTTAATATAGAATTTCCAACGAAATCTATCATTATGACGATTTTTTAGTCACTAAAAAGATAAATATTACCTAATTATACTACCTATTTCGACTTTAAGAGAAATTTTCCTTTAATCTAATTTGTGGTAGATTTTTTTAGTTGTTTTTCCCTTGCTGCTTTAGTTAAAATAGTTTTTCAGCAAAATAGTGTATGAGGTAGATTTATTAGTAGTACGTAAATTTAAATATAAATAGTGCAGTCAATATGGTGTAAAAATTCCCTTGACCTGGGCAAAATTGCAACACAAATGATTCTTTTTGCATTCTATTGTGAAAAGTGTCTATTTTAACATATTCAAAATCCCCATTAATCCCGGCGCAGGAAATCAGTCAAAATCCAAGATGGCGGCTGAATTTTGTATTTTTCATTACAAAATTTATAACTGTGTATAACTTTATATTTATAAGGTGTAACTTGGCAAAAATGTTTAAAATACAAAGATAAAAGCATAAAATAGGTATTGAATAGGTAAGATAGGTATTGAATCACTCAAATTGCCTATTATACATTAGAGAAAACTTTATTACACATTAGACTTACAAGAACAAAAAACCATTATTTCAAAGTATGGGTTATTTTCCTTTATTGAACAAAAATTAAAATGATTTGGCTGTTTTTTCACAATTCATCATAATCTTCATCTCTGCTTTCCATTTCTACATCTTCTATTCGCTGCGGACTATTTTCACAATTTGTTTCTTGACACTGACAACATGAACTGGTACATTCCAAACCATTTTTTCGGCAACTACATTTCATGGCACCACAGCCGGTTTTGCAGTTACATCTTACTATGCGTAATATATTTTCAGGTGCTGGTGGCAAATCCATTTTTTTTCGGTACATACATATTATCATGTATACTTCATCCCCACTCTGTTGGGTTCAAGCCTTCTTGCATTTGCTTCCATATACAAATTTGCAAATATGAACGGAGGCTATGGTACTTGACAGCTGATTCCGTTGGGGGAAGGATCTGTGGCTGAACGAAACATTTTGCCTTCGATACTTTATCAATAATAGTTCTATACCTAAGTGTATTTAGTGTATCATCTGGATTTCCACCAAAAATACATACCATTATCTTCTTTCCAAATTTTTCAACCTGACTGGGATTAAGGTTTGTTGAGCTGAACGATAGTGCAAGTTCACGAAAGTATTGATCTTCAACAACACGTTTGAAAACTGATTGCTCTCCTATCTCTGTTGTATTTTTAATTTTTGAAGATTCCACTGCAGTTTTAACAATGTCAACATCAGCATAATCAACTGCATGAATTACTGAACATCCCTGTTGTCGTATTTCTTCAGCGATTAGAATAATTATTTTCTGCTTGTTTCCCTTATTAGTGAGAAACATTTCCTTACTTCCTGTGAATGTCATATATATTTAACGATTCGTATGAAGGTAATACAAAAGTACAATGTAAATGGCATGCTTTAGTACATAATAAGACCTATTTTGAGTGCACATTTTTTTCCAAAATGGTGGCCTTTAAATATTTGAAAACTAAATACCTAATTATTTAAATGGCCGCCATTTTGAAAAAAGAAATTAAGTAAAGTCAATGATTATTTTTTTTAGACTTTTATCTTTGTATTTTAAACATTTTTGCCAAGTTATACATTATAAATACAAAGTTATACAAAGTTATAAATTTTTTAATAAAAAAAAAAATCAGCCGCCATCTTGGATTTTCACTGACTTGCTGAGTCGGCATTAATGGGGATTTTGAATATGTTAAAAAAATACACTTCACACAGTATAATGCAAAAAGAATCATTTGGGTTGCAATTTTGCCCAGGTCATAATTTATTTTTTACTGCACTAAAAGTAAGACCAATTTCTATAGGAAGTGCATTTTTCCAATCAATTTTTACTTCATAATTACCTCAATAAATAAATTCGTCTTTTAACAAGTTATAGCTAATTTTATAGAAAATGTTTGCTGGGTAAACTCAAATTGATTTCAAAAACACACAAGAGCAACTCAACTGAATTAGTAGTTGGGGTGCGGTCGCGTTGCCATTGTCAGTTGTTTTTAGGATAAACAGTTACAATGTTTGTTTTTATTAAAAGTACTTTAAAAGAAAGACAATATAGAGTTGGTAATTTGTATGTTGTAATAATATAGTCGTAGGTAATTAATAGTAGTAATAAAACTGTATCAATTGTGTTATTTGCTGGGCTGTGTCTACTGTGATATCTATTAGTCTTTTCTCTAATCTGATCTGTTTTTTAGCGATGTGATCAGTAACATATTGTTACGCCACTGGACTGTGCAGACTGGTTAGATGAGACTGGAATTGTACGCTAACGGCCGGGAATATTCTGGACTCCTCTAGATCGTGTGAATGGATGTATAAATAAGACACACGGTGTGCCGAGTCTTAATCTTAAGTTGAACGTGAGCGAGTAAAGAAGTAATAAGAAAGAGACTTATAAGTGTTCAAGTGTAATTATAGTTAAGACAGTAATTAGTCTATTGTTGTTAATGTTGTTAATTGTTAATTAATAAATAAAGTAGTGAATAAGTGTTACCTGGACTTTCAATCAACGATTCTACGAGTGTAGGTGTTTGTGGGGATAGCAAACACGTAACAATTTGGTGTCGGAAGTGGGATTGGAAGAGAAATTTCTGGAATATTCGAAAAGGTTCTACAGTGTTCTTCTCAAAAATTAGTGGTAACACGGAGAATTAAGCTACTGGACAGTGTTTGGAGGACTATTTCTGGACTGAATAGTGACGTTAAAGTGGATTTTCGAGGAGTTCTAGAACATTCGATTTAGAAATAGCTGCAAATACGCGAGTGCCCCTAGTTATAACGTGTCGTCGACTGAGAAAAAGGACTATTAGTGCAATTTCGGGAAAATTCTAGAACATTCCATTTGGAAACTACAGGAGATACGTGAAGTGTGTCGACGGGAATGTGTAGTAGACTTAAAAACAAGACTATAAGTGATTTTTAGTGACAATTCCAGAACATTCGATTTGGAAATCACAGAAGATACGTAAACTGTGCTAACGGGAACGTGTTATAGACTCAAAACAAGACTTATTAGTGATATTTCGTGAAAATTCTCGAACATTCCATTGCACAATTAGTGGAGATAAGTGAATTTCGTCAACACAAAAGAAGTATAGACTCTAAATAAGACTTTCTAGTGCTGTTTCGAGATTTTTCTGGAACATTCCATTAACAAAATAGACGTGATTTCAACATTTTACAGACTTGATAGTGTAATAAACTTTATTTTGAACTGATTTACGTGTCGTGAATTAATGCCAACAACAAGAAGCATGGCGGAGAAACAAACACAAGACTTACTTGCAGCATTGGTACAACAAATGGAAGAACAGAAAAGAGAACGCCAGGAAGAATTACGGAAAATTATGGAAGAACAAAGGAAAATTATGGAAGATCAAGAGAGAAGACGTCAGGAAGAAAAAGAAGAACAGAGAAAAATTATGGAAGATCAAGAAAGAAGACGACAGGAAGACAAAGAAGAACAAGAGAAGACGACAAGAAGAAAAAGAAGAACAAGAGAGAAAACGCCAGGAAGAAAAAGGAGACTTGATAAAAACGATCGAAGGCCTGGAAATAAGATGACAGGGAGAATTAAGACAAATTATGGAGGGACAGCATCAAGTCATGCTCTCGGTCACTGAACAGTTGAAGGAAGATGTACAGGCTGAAGTTATGGAAGTTAAAGAAGAAGTCAGTGAATTTCGAGGAAAGTTTGAAGGAGAAATAACTGAAGTTAAGGAAGAAGTAGCCCGACTTAAACAACAATTAAGAGAGAAGGGTAGCCAGTTAGTAGTATCGTCTGGTACTAGGTTACAACCACCTTCCTTCGACGGCCAAAGTTCATGGTCAACATATAAGAGACAATTTGAGGCAGCTGCATGTTCAAATAACTGGAACGATGAGGAAAAAGCAACAGCATTGGTATTAGCACTAAGGGGCCAAGCATTACACCTGCTCCAAACAATTCCTGCCGCACAGCAACAAAACTTTAGCATTTTGGAGGCAGCGTTAGAACTAAGATATGGCGACCAACATCTCGCCCAAGTATATCAGGCTCAGCTCAAATCACGCAGACAACGAGGTGGAGAAAGTCTCCAGGAGTTCGAAGCTGCGGTAGAAAGATTAGCCCATCTAGCCTATCCTGATGCACCAATGGAATTTCAACAACAATTAGCAGCTGGTACATTTATTGATGGAGTAAGGGACCAGGAAGTTAGGCGAATTCTTAAGTTGGCCAGGCATAAGCTTAGTAGTGAGGCTTTAGTACATGCACTGGAGATTGAAGCTGCCTATGAGGATACCACACAACCAAATCAGAGAGTACGAGCTGTGAGTGTGGAGGAAGACAAGCCATACAACACAACACAAAACCTGATATCTGATCTATACAAGAAGATGACCCAACTACTGACAAAATCGAACTCCCAGCAGACACAAGACCAACAACAAAGAAGTGGGAATCCGAATGGAGGCATCCGTTGTTATATGTGTGGGCCATATTAAGAGGAACTGTCATGAGGTGAACATTCAAGACCCGAGACAAACCCAACAGCAAAGTAGTGGGAGACAGAGTGGACGACATATGCGCTGTTATAAGTGTGGCAGAGTGGGCCATATTCAGAGTAACTGTCGTCAGCGCATCCCTGAGAGGGTCGCAGTAATGGAGAAGCCGCAGGAAAACTGGCGAGCTGGTACTTCGCAGAATACAGCAGATGGCCTTTCCAAAAGACCGTGTCAGAAAGACTGCAAGCCTTGCCACCGTAAGGAAGAACAGCAAAAGGTACAAATAATGAAGACCGTTAAGATTAATGTTCCGGTTTATTGGAGAAAAGAGTCGTTAAGGGAAGCGCAGTTAAACGATAAGGAAACTGGTCCTATTCTGCAATGGAAAGATAGAGAAACTCGGCCCGATTGGAAGGACATTTCAAATAAATCAGTGGGGCTGAAGGCTTTATGGGCACAATGGGACTCCCTTATAGTAGAGGATGGACTACTGAAGAGAGCGTGGGAAAGTCCAGATGGGAGGAAAGTTACTTTGGAAATTGTTAATCCCGAGGTGTCATGTAGCAAATGTACTTCAGCGAGTGCATAATGGAACGTCTGGTGAACATTTTAGCATCAACAAAACCTTGACTAAAGTAAGAGAACGTTTCTACTGGGTAAACAGTCGTCAAGATGTGGAGGCTTGGTGCCGCCAATGTGAAGTTTGCGCGGCAAGAATGGAGCCACAAATAAGAAATAAGCAATATAACGCCAGGTCTCCTTTTGAGCGAATTACAATAACAGATGACCGTATGAAGGCTCGTTATGATCTTAAGGCTAATTCAGGAGGGTACCAGGTGGGAGAGTTGGTTTGGCTATATAACCCACAACGAAAGAAAGGCAGATTCCTGAAGCTCTACCACCCTTGGGAAGGACCTTACAGTGTCGTCACCAGACTAAACGACGTTGTATATAGAATTCAGCAAAGTCCAATATCTAAGATGAAGGTGGTGCACATAGAGAGACTAGCCAAGTATGCAGGGAATAATGAATTGCCTGATCGGGACGTTCAGGCTTAAGGAGGGGGCAGTGTTACGCCACTGGACTGTGCAGACTGGTTAGATGAGACTGGAATTGTACGCTAACGGCCGGGAATATTCTGGACTCCTCTAGATCGTGTGAATGGATGTATAAATAAGACACACGGTGTGCCGAGTCTTAAACTTAAGTTGAACGTGAGCGAGTAAAGAAGTAATAAGAAAGAGACTTATAAGTGTTCAAGTGTAATTATAGTTAAGACAGTAATTAGTCTATTGTTGTTAATGTTGTTAATTGTTAATTAATAAATAAAGTAGTGAATAAGTGTTACCTGGACTTTCAGTCAACGAATCTACGAGTGTAGGTGTTTGTGGGGATAGCAAACACGTAACAATATGAATGTTAATATTAGGATTATATGATAATGTAATAAATGTTATTAAAGATACAAATAATCAACGGACAGATTTAATTCTAAAGTCATCAGAAATTTAACTTCATCTGTTCCAAAATACTTGGAATAAAAAATGTACAAGATTTAATTTCTATAATACAGGCTAACCGCATAAGTTTATTAGTAATTAACTGCAAAAAATAATCTCAATATAACTTAGTAAACATTTAGCAATAAATTACATACATATTTAACAATATAAAAAAATTACAACATTTCTAATCACATTTAAACTTATTTTAAATTTGTTTATTTAAATTAAAGCATTGTACTGTTAAAAAAATTTGGCCAATTCTTTATTACATTATAGACATTTACTCCTGGACTAAGGTACATTTTTAGAATTTGTTTGGTTTTCTCCAACTAAAATGTAGTCATCTGTAAGTATTTTTAACTCGAGTCCTTGCCTAATTAATTTTCTTACAGCGTCGATCATATCATCAGTAAATTTGTCAAAATTGAAATTTCCTAAAAAACTGATGCCGATACTGTCCTTTTTGTGAAAATTTTGTATGTCCCAACTTCGTCCGACGTAGATATTTCCATCTCCTCCAATCAGAAAATTGTACCCAATATCAAGACTAAGAATTGGTTTTGAAAAATGACTAGTTTGAATTGTTTTAACTAAGTTGGCACATTCCTCAAAAGAATCACAGGAAAGCGTAGCACTGTGAGAAATTATAATTAAGGAAATCGGATGTTTTAATTGAACGGTGTTGTTTTTCGGAGGTTTTCCACCCCAGTCTTTTCTGTAAAAGATTTTATGCTTTCCTAAATGATCACCGTAGTCATTTTCTTTATAATTATAATTGTATTCATCTTCTTCATATTTCAATTTTTTTATTCAATATCATCGCGATAACGAGGCATATCAATATAATTAGTAGAATTATCCCTAAATTTCGTATATGATTCTTATTTCTATACAGTACATCGAAGCAATGATCCAGGAGGGCATCTTCAGTTTTGAGATCTGAAATAAAAACACAAAATATATAATTTGAAATACTTTACAAATTTATGTAGATATTTTATATACAATGTGTTCTACTTGAAGAGTAAAAAAGAAATTGAGATATAGAACTGTAGAAGAAGAGAGAATATACAGATTGCGACGAGGAATTAGGGACACACACTCTCAAATTTATAAGCCAACGTTACTAAGGGCACGAAACAAGTTAAATGGCGAGGATTGCGAGCCAACCGGCTCTGTTACAACGTTATTTCGCTTTTAACAACAGAAATATATACAAATTTATTTTTAAACATAATGTAAAATAATTTGAAAAATGGATTCTCATGCTGTTACCAAAAAAATCCAAATAACTAAGTTGTATCACGATGAGAGTTCGATTCGTGAAATTGAAAACATATTTGATATAACTTTTTCAAAATAGGACTTCTTCACGTTCGAGTATTAATTGTACCATACAAAATTTCGAAAAATATGGATGTGTCTCTCCCAGTAGCCATAAAAAGAACCTGTCGCAGCAAATGGTTGTGTTCATGTGTCACGCTCGCCCATGCAGCTTCAGCTTTCGATTCGGTGGTTGTCTAATTATGTGGCTTTTATTATTTATATGTTAAAAAAAAATGATATCGAAATGACGAAAATACTATATTTGGCTTCTGTCAATAAAAATCTAAACATTTTTTTCAGAACAATTAATTGCTGAGTAAGATGGAGTTTCCAAGTAAAATGGTTACCCGTCATACAAAATAAGAAAAACTCCTGAAATATTTCCCGAGGACAATTTCCAACAAATGTTTCGTGAACATGTAATAGACATGATGAAAATTTCATCAGAAATATTATTTTTACTGATGAACCGACAATTACGTGGTCGATATGATCCTTCAATCGTTCGTTATTGGTCTCGGGAAAATTTTCGTAGATTTTTTGATATCTCCAGAAATTAAATGTATAGGTGGTATGCCAGGCAAAAATCTGATCTGTACATACCAGTATTTCATTGTAGGTACATTAAATGAGTTCTAAATAGTTGAATCTCTTGCGGCAGCAAATTGTTCCGAAAATCCGACGGATAACAGGGCCAAGATTTAATGAGATCCAGTTTCAATAAGATGGCCCATAATACTGTTTTTAATTCAGCAATACCTGAATAATACATTTATTGTTTATTAAATGTATCATGAACAGTTTAATGATGAGCTAAATGTCCCGGCTAATAATTTTGAAGAATTCCGATTCACAATCGCAAATGACTTTCAAGGAATATGCCTTAATATTCCCTCACATATAAGATGAAGTTTTCGTGATAAGTGGACCGCGGGTAAATTTGCCATATAACAGTGTATGTCTCCTATTCCTTGCCGTTAGGGTTTGTCAGTTTTTAATTTAAAAACCGGGTTTAAAGACCGGTTGTTTGGATAAAATTGTAAAATTTGAAAGCCGGTTTTTAAATTTAAAACACCTGACTGGAATTATATGTAAAAATGAATTAAAAATATTAACATTTTCACTTTGAAACCGCCTCGGGCACAAACATATCGTAGTAAAAGTTTACTCCAAAACTAATTTTCATGAGTCAGGCGAATGTTTCACATGAAAATCCACAAACTCATTATATTATGCTTAGAGCTTGGATGGAGGTATCAGTTCCCAATGATGGCTTTTATACATACATAATATTATATTGTAAACATCTACTGAACCATTCTCAACAATAGAAAAACAGAAATTTATACAACATGATGAGTGAATATTATTTCATTTTTAAAATGTTAGATACGTAAATTAGTTTTATCAGAAAACGTATCACAAAAAAACAAAAATGTTATATTTTTACACTAGCTAAACTTGTGAATAACTTCACACTATATTTTTCCTTATAACTCGTAAATGGTTGGATATATCTAAATTCTCTGAAGACATTTGATTGGTTCCTTGTTAAGGGCTACTCAGCGGTAGCTGTTTCAACACCGTGTTTAATACCCTTCTGGTTTCTACATTTTTGTTTATAGATAGAATAATCAGTCACCAAATACTGCTTAAACAAAATACTTCAATCTACCTTATACAAAACATAAAGCGTTGAGTATATTTATTGAGCTGGATATGACGAAAGCACAGTTTCAGTATCTTAAAAATGTTTAGATGAGGAGTGTATCAATTTTATTTCATTTTAAAATGTTAATACGTAAACTAGTTTTATCTAAAAACGCATAAATTTGTACGGATTTTAGTTTTTTAAATTTATTTGGTTGTGTGTAGAGTACATTTTTGTTGTTTTTTGTAGTTCTATAAATATGAAATAAATTGAAAATTTTTGATAGAAGTACTTATAAATATTTTTTTGTTGTTTTAATTATGTACGGTTTAACCGGTTTTTTTGAAATACTGAAATTCGAAAACCTGTTTCTTCAAAAGTCGGTTTTTGCATAAACCCTACTTGCTGCAATCTTCACATAAAAAACCCAATTTTGTATGTTTTTTGTAAAGGAGCCTTAATTTTAATTTATTTTGTTTAAACTATGTTGAATTTATTTCTATTTACTTAATTATTTTAAAATAGGGTTTCTGATTGGAGCCATGAACATAATAAAACATTTTATCGATCTCTCGACAACAGTTTTAAAAATAAAACGGTATAAAATCCGAAAGCTCAAGATTTCTTTTACCCCTGTAAATCTGTTACATGGACGAGACCAATGACTTCTTCTGAAGTCATTGGACGAGACCATAAATTATATACATGTGGTTCTACCTTCATTATTTTTTATTGTATCCAAAAATAGTTTTTTGTCAGTTGTAGCGTTCTAAAAGATGTATCTTGTTTCATAAATTTTGATATATTCAAGTACAAAATTATTAAAGATTTAATTATTAAAGAATAACTCCCAAAATTCAGAAAATCATATGATATTTCTTAAAAAAAACTACCAAAATTTGTTACGATTCTACGAAAGTGTAGAAAGGCCACAATATTCATATATTCGTTCTAACGTGAAATTCACAATTGTATGTTGGAATTAACAATTGGTATGTCGGAATTTACAATTGTAAGTCGGAATTCACAATTGTATCTCGGAATTCACAATTCTTATGTCGAAATTCACAATTGTAAGTTGGACCTCATAACTGTCTTATAATTCACAACTGTATCTCAGAATTGACAATCGTATGTCAAAATTCACAATTGTATATCGAAATTTACAATTGTTCGGCTCATTTAAACTGTTTCTTATTATGCATTGTTTATTTATTTTTTAACTTAATAAAATTGAAGATTAAATTGTTAGATCATGACCGAGTCACTGAAATACCTGTCAAGGTATCCCATAATCTTGAATTTTAAAGATCTCTAAGGCCCGGTTGCACAGAGTGTCCTTATCGTTAAAGTGAACTATAAAGTGCCTAAGCTTAATTTAATGCGTTGCACCAAAGATAAACGATTTTCCTATGTACACTACAGAAAATGACAAAACTTATACCCTCTTTGTGTGAAATAAGAAATAATAATAGATATTAGACATTCTTTTAATATTTTTATGTTACCTATAATTTAACTGAATAATATTTGTTTACTATGAAACTGCAATTCACATATCATAATCCTAGTGAACTGAGGTTGACATTTTTTTAACTAAATTAGACATTTCAAATGTCAATTGCCAAATTTATCGATACATAACCATACTTTTCTATCAAAATCAGAGATCAGAAGTTAGTCATAGAACAGTTCCAATGATCCCTAGATAAAAGCTATCAATTTTGTTAAGGAAAACCTAACTTTGATTGGTACAATGCAAATTAATAATAATGAAGGCTTATTAAAGGTAGGTGACATTTAACAACGCTTATGGAGATTGTGCAACCACTGCAACCGGACCTAACTTATAGATCTTAACATCACACTTGCTTTCTCTAGGCTTCTTCCATTATTAACTGTTTAATTTATGTAAACAATCGATACTTTCTTGTCAAAATCAGAGATGAGAAGTTAGTCATGGGACAGTTCCAGTGATCTCCAAATAAAAGCAGCTAACTTTGTTAAGGAAAACCTAACTTTGAAAGTGCAACATAAATTAATAATAAGGAAGGCTTAAAGATAGATGGCACTTAACAAAACTTATGATTTATGGAAAGTCTGTGCAACCGGTTCTTAATCACTTTTATTTACTGCTTAAAACACGTATATTAATAAGTACAGTCCTGGCTGATTTACAAACTGCTGCTGTAAATTCCGGATACCAATTATTAATTCCGACTTAAATTTGTGAATTCCGAGATAAAATTGTGAATTCCGATATACAAGTGCGAATGCCAAGATACAATTGTGAATTGCGACTTATAATTATGAATTCCGACATAACAATTTGTGAATTCCGAGATACAATTGTGAATTTCCACTTACAATTGTGAATTCAGACATAACAATTGTGAATTCTGAAATATAATTGTAAATTCCGAAATACAGTTGTGAATTCCCACTTATAGTTTATACGAAGTCAATTGAAATTGGTCATTGTTAAAGCACAGGACTGTGCGCACTTAACTTGATATTTTTGTCCTATGTATTTAGCAATGGTATCGAGAATCAAATGGTAGTTGAAATTGTGCAGGTGAGTCCGAGACTGGCAATGTAATCAGCCTGAACGAACCATCTACGACTGCACGTGTTTTAAAGATAATAAAACGGACAGGCCCACTAGTATAAAAAAAAACTCATTAAATCGTTTCTCCGCAATTACAGAAACTTGTGAGATGTGCCGGCATTGGCTATGTTTTGAGGACGATGGGCGACGATTGGCTGGGATCAGAATATTCGTCAATCCGGTTGGTCGGTGGGTGTTTGAGTTTATATCAGTCAGGAGTCAACGTGGACTCGGATGTTACCTATTTATTTATTACATTTGTCCAGTGCAGTGCAGAAATACCTATTATAATATCAAGGTGGTTCGGTTTATACTTAGTGTTCATATTGGTAAATATTTATTACTACATAAAAGGTATTTAAGATATTGTATTAGGTATTTACTAATTTACCATGGCTTTCTGGAGACCATTTGAAACAGAAGATAATATAATAACGCACGAAAATACCGAAATAGTTGAGCCTGTTATTGTCGAGGAAGACGAAATTAATTTAGAGTTTCAAAATAAAGATTTACACGTACAAAGTCAACGCATTATTTTAAATATATATGAACGTTTAAAAAAGCGAAAATCGTGAAAAATGTGAGAAAGAAATAATAGAACGTATTAGCGAATTAACTAAAATATCAAAATCAACAATTTATCGTGTAATTAAAAAAGAAGATGTTATAGATCACGGTACAAATAGGAAACGGAAAAATATGAAATTAAAAAATATTGATGATGCTACCAAAGATGTAATACGGCGTATAAATTATAATATGTATGAAAAAAAATATAGTTCCTAAGTTAAAAATGATTCGAGAAAAATTAAGCGATTATCCTGATTATAATTATAGTTCTTTAGATACACTACGAAATGTTTTATTAGAATGCGGTTTTAAACATAAAAAACTTGACAGTCGTATGGTAATTATGGAATCACGACGTATAGTAGCACTTCGGGTAGATTATTTGGAAAAAATCAGAGAATATCGTAAACTAAACAGGCATATAGTGTATCTAGATGCGCCGATTATAATTCAACCTAGTAATGATTCCTCTTCAGAAAGTGAAGATTCGGACGCGTCAACTTTTAGCCTTTAACTTTTTTAATATTTTTAATAATTTAGATATTATATTAGGTATGAAGTTCACTTTTTTTATTGTTACATTTCTTGGAATATATTTTATTTAGTTGACAAGAAATTTTAGTTTAAGTTACTTTATTCTAGAGACATATTTTAATTTTGTTTTTATTTATGTTTTATGTAAACAAATAGGTATTTATTTTTGTGGTACTAATTCTTTGCTTTGGTTAAGAAACTTACATTTTTATTTTTATTTTAGAAGAAACTTTTTATTTTATTTTTTACTATATAACATCCTTGCCCCTCGCTAATCTAACCTGTCCCATTCCCTCATCCTGGCAAGGATATGTTCATATATACAATTGTGAATTCCGACATGCAATTGTGAATTACATGTTAGAAAAAAATATATGAATAGTGCGGGCTTTTCTACGCTTTCGCACAATTCACTTCAAAAGGCTAAATTTGTCTAAAAACGTGCCGACAGCTTACTTTGGACTTTTATTGAGTTTTTTTAGTAGAAAATAATTACTTTTTTTATCAAATTTGTAATGTGGCATTTTGTGTTCCTAAGCCAGTTTTCTTAATAAATTTGATACGTTATTACACCCAATCAAAAAATTTTTAAAAATTATCTGATTGGAGATCACTTCTTGTAATAAACAAGATAACTTTGTTGCTTTGTATTTAGAGCAACATGGGATTTCTAAGTTCTGAAAAGTATGTTTTTTTTATTAAAAAAATGAATCACAAAATTAGATTTTAACCTTTGAATCAAATTATATGATTTTGTTCCCGTCATACGGTTTTTAATATTCCTTCGATCAATGCTTCGATCTAACTAATGACTAGGCTGTATTAAGCACATTCATTGTACAGAGTGTTTCAGATTTAAAGTATATTATGGGAGGTACAGCACACTTAACTGAGTTCAAAACATCACCAAACTTACATATCTTGAATATGAACCGGTTTTGAAAAGAGCGTTTTATGGTTTTTAACTAAAACTGTAGTCGGCCATATCTCTTGAACGTCTTTAAATATTTGGATAAAAGTTAGTATAAATGTTATCCTCTGTTAGTCAAATCAAAAGCATAATTTATTTTGAAAAAATTCCAGGACCGGACTTAATTTTTCTATAGTTGCTCTAAGTACCGGTAATATCACCTTTTGTATAATTTTTTGGTAAACGTGGGTAAACGTTTAAAAAGTCAATGTACCAGTGAATAAATCATTTGATACAATTATGGTTATTCTCCAATAATTTTTAAAAAATATTGACTGATGAAAATTTTTAATTCTACAAAGAAGGCAAACAACTAGCTAACGTCACTACTTTAATAATTTTACTTAAATATCGTATCCCAATTAAGCTTCTTCATTCTTTTGAACAAGAACATGTATTGTAAAGATAATGATTCGTGCAGGGCTGGTCTCGTTTAGAATTCCATGATTAAATACGTTTTATTTAAATTTATTATTCACGATTATGTACATCATTTTTGAAATACAATTATAAAAAATTGTCCATGTTCATTACAAAATTGGAATACCTTTAAAAAATATCGTATAATTTGGCAAAAATCTACGATCTTGTTGCAGCTTTTCCATTTTCCTTGCAAAAACCATACACAAAAATATTATCCTAATCACATAATAGGGTAGTGAAGAGAGTTAGAAGTATATTTAAATGGTTTTAGACGTTTTGCCACATTTATTACAAGGCATCAATATTAGGAGCATGTGGTTTTCAGTATGATAGTGTTGCAACACATTTTTCTATACCGGTCTGAGATTATCTGAATCAGTAGTATAAGAGTACCGGTTATTTTGAAAATCTATTGCAATTTTACTTAATTGCATCGTTCTATTATTTAATTTTTTTTTAGTCATAAATGTTGCAAGTTGTTGATGAATGAGTTCCGCTTTGACCTTATTTTGTCAAATTAAAATTGCCAACCTTCATCTTTAATACTTTAATATTATTTTCTATAGGTGTTTAATAACTGATTATTGTGATAATTGTGCTTGTTAATAAAAGCATCATTATTAACATTAGATATTTTTTCCATGAAAGAAATGGAATGTACGATATTTTGAATGGAAATTTTCAACGTAAAAAAGCTTAGAAGCTGTATATAAAAGACAAATAACAAGCTTTTCTTATCATTATTAACTTTTTAGTCTCTTAATATTATATCTCAAACATGATTTGCATGTGGATAACAATTTTAAGTAAATGTATTTAATTATGGAATTTCAAACGAGTCAAGCCCTGCACGAATCATTAATTCTTCAATAAATGTGTATTTCTTTTTCCAAAAAATTTAAGTACTTAATTAGTGCAGTCTATTTAAGTAAAATTAACAAAATAGTGACGCTAGTTAGTTGATTGCCTTATTTATCGAATTAAAAATTTGGTCACTCAATATTTTTGAAAATTTATTGGAGAATAACTTTAAACGTGCTATAAAATATTATAACATTATTTTATACATTGGTCAATTGACTTTTTTAAACGTTTACTAATATTTATCAGAAAATGATAACAGAATGACGTTATCGGCACTGAGAGCAACATTATAAAAATTTAGTCCGGTCCTGGAATTTTTCCAAAGTAAATAATGCCTCTGATAGCACTAAAGGAATGTAATATTTGTACTACATTTTATCCAGAAATATGGCCGACTAAATTTTTTTGTCAAAAAACCATAAAACACCCTGTACCTCAAAAACAGTTAACATTCAAGGGTAAGCTTGGGGGTATTTTTGAACTCAGCTATATGTGCTCGATCTCCCATTACACTGTCATTTTAAATCTGAAACTCCTAAATATTTAATTGCTAACTCCTTACACTATGTAAGCCAGGAAATTATTATTTTAAGAACTATAATAGCTGTTACATTACTCATTGTCAAACTAATAGATTGTTGTCATGCTAATGAATTTAACATTTCAAAAAAAGCATTAATTACAAAATAAAGATTTTTGTCGAAAAATTGTGCACGTTTTAGGAGCTGAGGTTTACACGTTTTGAATTTTAAATCGGGAGTATTCCTGAAATGGGAAGTCATATTTTTGTACTGTTGAAACAACCTTTTGAACGGAATTTCTACACATAAATTTAAATTTGGTGTAATTAGTTATAAGGAATAAAAATCCTGGAATGAGGTAACTCCACTTTGTATGAATCGGCAAAGAAAATTTTTTGCATTCTATTAAACTGATATAAATGCAATTCAATAAAAACACTATATTTTTTTCCAAGTAAACGAATGAATTTTATATTTAAATATTTATTTAACACGATAAGATAAAATCATAAATATTTACAGTTTACAGGTAAACATTTTCTCATGGGTGTGACCATATTGCTATTGTAGCAATCATGTGTATCGAGTAATCGGTTTGTGTAATTGCCCTTACAATTAATCAATCTTAATAGATTCAATTGTGTTACAAAGACAAAGATTAGATATTAATACATTGGACATTACAGATGGGTGCAAAAAGTTGGCCACTAAAAATTCTAAAATATTTTCTTCAAAATTTAAATACCTGTAAGTTTATAAATATACCAAAACTCACTAAATTAGATGGTTAGAGTAAACCATAGAACTTTAGCTTCTTATCTACCACCAAAAGTTATGAAATTGATTTCCCAATCATAATTATGTTTCCCCCAACTCGTATTTTCAGAAATTTAAACTTAGGGAGAATTGGTTTCTTCTTCCGTTATACTAATGCTGGCAACCGAAATCGGTTTTCTGGATAATCGCTTAATCGGTTTTGGATAATTCGAGGTTTTGAAGAAAACCGAAAACCGGTCACTCGGATAACCGGATAATCAATTTATCCAAATAATCGAAAAACCAGTTATTCGGAAAAACCGGTTATTCAAGTAACCGGTTAATCGAGCAACCAAATATCGGATAATCAATTAATACACATTTCTGTTCTTTCAAATGTTGTTGAAATCTAAAACTACACCGACGCCTGTTTAGATTAGAATTTACATAAAATCTGGTAATATATTTTGTATTTTGTCATTATTGTCGTAGTTTGCGAATAATAATTAGACAACACAATAATACGCAACCACAACACTAAAAAAGTTTAGTTAGACTTTCCTCTATGACATGACTCATGCATGTGCTCTAAATACAACATAATGTTTAGTGTTTAGTTTAGTTATTTAATTTTTTACCAATGCTTAATTAAAACAAGTTTTATAAAATTGTTGATTTGCGTTTTTTTATACTAGTACCTACTGACCTACTGAAATCAAAATATTATATTTATTTGTCTTCTAAAATTTAAGTTCTAAACTCAATCTGATCTGTATTCTTATTAACCGGTTTTTTAAATATCTGATTAACTGGTGGTCGGATAACCAAATAGATGGTTTTTTGGATATCCGAATAGGCGGTTATTCGGATAACCGATATACGAATAACTGTTCATTCGAATATTCGGTTATACGAGTAACCGAATCTGATCATTATTTGGATACCCGATTTTATCTGAAACTAGTTTTTGAAAGAACCAATTAACCGGTTTCACTTTTTCCGGTTTTTGCCAGCACTACTTTATACACACTTCCTGTGCTTGTCTGGTCCAACACATCTATTTTTCGTGAAGTGTAGTTTGAAAAAAATGCGATTATTTTGCTCTATATCCAATAAATGAATAAGATTAATGGATTTCAGAATTTTAAACCAATAACAAACAACTTACGTTAAAAAAACTGCTAATAGTAGTGTTTTCATTTACTCCCATAGTAATATAAATAACTAATATAAAATTAAAGATAATTAAACTCGAATAATTAGGGAAAAACTGAACGTCTTTATTTAGAATATTGCACAATAATCATAGGTACAACCATAGCCAACCAAATATAGTTAGCTGGATAATACTAACCTGTCGAATAAAGAAAATGTATTACAAAATTCTGTAATTTCTATTTGGTTGCCATGGTGAACCCTAGAATGGCGCCCCTATTATTAATTTAGGAACTAGAAATTTGAATTAATGATACATGTTGTCGAAAACAACAGAAGACATAAGCAGTGTCGTAAACTCGCGGCAGGTACACAACGTAAAGATTTCTAATCTAAAATTTTAAGTAATTTCTTTCGCAGCTTGGCTGCTGGATTATATAATATATATGTTTACTCGAATGAATGCACAAGTTATGTGGAAAGGAGTAATTTATTGCCTATCTTTAGCTTTTTATTCGTTACAGAAGAGAGAAAGGTGACATGTTCTCTATCAAATCACAAATAACCCGGAAACCGTTATGTTGCGGCAGCTGTAAGTCGAAAGTCTGATAATTGTGAAATGTCAAACAAAAAAAATAAATGACGCATGGAGTATTTTCATTGATCTGAAAAGAAAGTGTAAATGCATATATTTTGAGAACATAATTTTTTCTTTAGCATTTTTGTTGCAGAAAAAATTTTGCATAACACTATAAAGTTAAAGTTTTTCATAATTACGTTACTAAGCGTAAACTAGGGAAATCTCCATCAAATTTTTGGAATACTGGTAAGATGGTACTTCTGTTCTTCTGTTGTGATTCCTGTTTTAGCATTTTTGTTTGTATATTTGTTTTGAAACATTCTAAAAGCACACAAATATTGAAAAAAAAATATGTATGTAGAAGGTAGGTCAGATAATTTATATGCTATATTTTTATAATAATAAACAAAAATTTAAGTTACGGTCAAATCTCAACTCTGGTACAATACCATACAACTGCAAATTATGAAATACCCTAAAACTAACTACATTTAGCGCTCTTTTAGAATTTGCGCTTAATGAAGCTACGAAAGTTTGAATTAATCTTTTTTTAGTTTAAGTGAAAAGAAAAAAAGAAAAGACGAGTATATCTTATTTTTATCTAGTTACAGTTTTAGGTTTTCAAATAAAAAAAATGGGAAATACCCTATTGTCGAAATAGCCTTACATCATTGTTAGTGTAAGAAAATGCTCAACCATAGCTGACTATATTACGATTGACTGACAAAATCTTACCTGCTAGTGCGAAAGGCATTTAAGTCTCAGTGAGTCAATAACTGATAATTTATAATAATTATTCTGCAATAGTTTATTGCACTTATACAATCCTGAATAAAAATATAAATTGTAGAACATTTTACTTTCATTTTAATTTAGGAATTCTAGTAAATAAATAAAGCTCTTGAAACCAAATCTAATAGATTACGAAAGTTATTTAAATATTTTGTTTCAACTAAAAAAATTAAATACCCACTGACTCTGTTTGGCATGGATTACTCTACAAAATGAACCAATAAATTGTTCAAAATATATGGCTTATAAAAACTTTATAGAATATAGGGTTCTGATGATTAAGATTAATAAATATTTATCTAGTTCATTTACTAGTAAACAGGGTGTTCCACAAAGTTCTCTGCTTTTATGTCCTTTTGTTATATTTTTCTGTGATATCTGTAAAAATACACCACTGGATATTCACAAATATTACATCCTACAATTTGCGAACGACAGTATATTAATATCTGTCAAAACTCCATATAATGCTCTGGTACGTAGTAACCTTGAGTAGGCAAGCATTGTCTGGAAATCCACAGTAACAAAAATTATATCGGCCGAATTAAAAAAACTCAAAGTTTATTCACCATCTCAACTATAGATTCAATAGAAATTTGTACTTTAAGTCATATGATTTTAATTTACGACTTTATAATTTGCAAAAACTAAGCTCGAGACGATGCATTGCATACTTAATATTTCTATTTTTAATAAGTCGATTATGATTCGATTCTCAGGTGAAATTACAATAAATGTAAAGCAATGCACATTTCATTCTCAATACATATTTTATTATTCAGCGTATCACACGAACTTGGCTAGTAATTCCTTCCAATTCGACAGTGTAATAACAAATTATATTTTAATTCACATAGATATATTTTTTGAACTATTGTACACGTGCAAACGCTAGGTCATGCAAATATTTAATCAACAATTATTTATACAACGATATGTATATATATGTATGTATGTGTGTGGATGTGTACGTATGTGTGTGTGTACTCGTACATATGCGTGTGTATATATTAGCACTAACTACAAAATTGTTATTTTTTTGTCACTGCATATTTAATTTCAGTTTAGGTTTAGATTAGTTTAATTGCATAAATACACTATAGTTTCTAGTTTTTGTTTTATCTATGGTGCAACCCTGTAAACTGCAGGGCAAATTCATTGTGTTGGGTTGCCTAATGATTTAAATAAATAAATATATAAATAAATAGCCCATGGAGGTTCAAGAAACGACCATAGAATCCAATACAATAACAAACCCATAATTGTACTCGTATTGCACTAAATGGAGTCAACAAATAAAACCCAAGAAGTCGTAGTTTATAACATTCCATCAGAAAATTAAAGACCAGGGATCGGAACGCTTTCCAGTTACGTATAATATTATATACATCACTCCCGGTTTCCTACCACAATACTGGTTGTCGAGCTGGTGCATATATGACAGGTATATAAATAAACACAATTTATTCAATTTATAGGAAGGCTCTTTAAAAAATTATATAACTACGGGTTTTAAAAGAATGGGCAAATGGTATTTATTTTCGCTCCCTGCTCGTCACCAAGAATTAATCTTGAATATCAGAACGTTATCTTCCTTTAAATATTTAGGAATCAATTTTCCAAAAAATTACATTTCTACAAAAATCGATGTTTTTGCTGCAATTTCAGAGTAAATTATCTATGAATTGCGTAAAATGTTTAAATGTCAATTTTCAATTAATTTATTCTTTTTTGAGAGGAAGCATAAATGGTATTGGTCAAAGAAAGTTGTCTGCTTCTTATTTGTGAATTATTTTATTAAAAAGAGTTTGGACAAGTATTCTTGTACATTAGATATAAAACAACTAAAGCACTATAATAAAAAAAATATTCTAACAATAGTCTAATATTAAACAATTTGTAACTATGATACGTTGTAAATTTACATACAACTAGTTTTTATAGGTACATTTATTTATACATTTTTGGTAAGTATTACACAGTAATAAATTATACACTTTCTTCTAGAATTACCTTTATCGATCTTATATTTATATATTTACAGAAAATATTTTTATCAATTTTGGGAATGTGCACATGTACGTTCCTGGAGCTAATAAGTATACATAAAGTATACAATATGTATAAACACACACATACATACATATATGTGTGTGCATGTAGTACGAATATATTCGTACATATAATATGCTATTACGAATTTACCAATTTTATATTCGGGTGACTTGTGGATAGGATAACGTGTCTTGAATATGGTAGCTAAAACGGAAAGTAAAACTTTCTACTTTTAAGTAAGAAAGGGTGGAATACATTTAATATACAACTGCCATTTTTATTATCACGGAAAAAGTTTAAATTATTGAATGGTATGGATCATTATTCCGAGAAATTTGTAAATTCTATGCAACATGAAAATAAACGTTCTTCATGATGAACGGATACATCGTATCATTAAGAATTTTAAAACATGAAGATGTTGATGCTCTCTCACAGTTCCACATGATGATAAAATGGAGAGATAGGAAATTATGCTTTTGTGATATGGATCACAGAGACTAATAAAAGTTCGAAGGATTTTTTCCTAACAACTGTTTCTAACTCGATGGTGTTTTTTGCTATGGGAAATGACAATTTTATTAAAATAATATTTTCACAAATTAATCTACTTTTATTGGTCGATAGTTCACTATAGACCGTGTGGAAATCCAGTACAGATTAATACCCAGAGGCTGAATTTTAAAAATGGGCTAGTTATATCACGTGTAACCTTTCGACCTATTCGGACCTGCCCATTTTGCACCCATGAATTTATGAGTGCCATTTGGATTGAAGAACGCACCTGTAACCTTTCAAAGATGAATTAAAAATACAACTTGATAATTCCGAATTCATATGTAAGGAAGTAGCCTTTTAGGACACATAGTTACTAGAGACGGAAGACTATTAAAGAAATTAAAGCTTTCCCGAAATCTGGGATATTATTGTAAATTTTTACATAATATTGCGAACATTATAAAACCTCAATATTTAAGAAAAATGCTAAAATAATATTAAATAAATACATTGATTGCCTTGAAAAAATGCAAAAACCTTTTGGATAAACAGCTCAATACTCAGCTACCCTGACGTATCGAACCTTTTGAAGTAACTACAGATGCATCAAACTTTGCAGTTGGAGCCATTCTGTCACAAAACAACAAACCATTATACTACGCGTCTAGAACCCTTAACCAAACTGAAATCAATTATTTTACGATTGAAAAAGAATTATTGTTCATAGTTTAGGGATGTAAATAATTTAGATCTTATTTATACGGAAATACATTAATAATATACACAGACCATTCAATGATTATTTTCACTGAAAAGAACCTAACTCACAACTATAAGATGGAAATTAATTAACGATATATTAAACGAAGAAACTCATGAATCTATAAAGAAAATTGTACAAGAACTTGAAGATGACGCAGAGACGCAACATATAATCAGCTTATTAAAGACGTATGAATATTTCACAACATTAATTTACATTTTACAAAACGATAACACTGTAATTCAAACCCACCCGTCGAAGATTTTAATTAATATTACCAGATTCTATATCAACAGAACATTTAGAACCTATTAAATATTTAATGAATCTTGCAGGCTATTGTTATATAACAACCCAATTCCTCCGTGATGTATATGACTCCCTTCGAGAGGGGATTCAAGGACCCTGATAATTTCGCAATACGTTCACAACGACCAAACAAACACGCAAATATTATATAACAAAAAAATATAAACAAATAAGGAGAGTATAATTAATAATAGAAATATTAATTTCCAAGACGCAGAGCCAGTACAAAATGAGCAAACTATATATTCGCACGGAAAATCGCATAGCGAAACACACCAAAATTTAAGAAAACTTAATCCATATAAGATAATAACATAACAATTACTACTACATCGGAAATGATCTAAAAATAAAATACAAAAACAGCGAGAAACTGACAACACATCTAACACTGAATTTGTTTTGAATCGCACTAAACTTAACAACACTGACGATATCTCTCCTAACCTAATCTTTCTTCAAGTAGTAAATGCAGATATAACATTCGATCCCGTCACATTTTTTAATTGATTTCAAACTTATAATAATTAACTATCTAGACTCAAACTAAAATTAAAATCATTTATCGATGTATTTTAGAGCACTATAAATATGCTAAATGACACTTACACTATTGATAAATTAAATAATAATTAAGATAAATGGCATAGCCGTAATAAACCTGGTGGAAATTTGGAACACATCATTACACAAAAATACATAAAATTAATAAGAAGATTCACTCACGAGTAAAATGATCTTAATCAATTTATAGTTAGTATTGAAAAAACCATTGTTTGGCATTGCAACAGAAGACGATATTAATAATTAGATTCAAAAATTAATACATTTCTCTTCAAATGAAAAGACTTTGGTACATGAAATAAATTTAACGTACTCTCCAAACTTTTGCAAATAAAAACTAATATTCTCATGCAGGTGAATTTTAAGAAATCAACAAAAATTAAACCATAAAATTAAACATATTCAACCAAATTATTAACACAAATTTTAAAAGACAGATAATTATTAATCAATTTGAACCTATCTTTATTATTTGAAATTGAGACAACCATTACTTTTCTAGATTTAAAACAAGAAATGTATTTTTGTTACAATGAGATATAAAAATAACCAGTAATTAACGTCTACTTTATCAACAACAATCTATTAAAATTTAAAACAACCATACCAAATTTCCAAGCTTTAAAATCTTACTTTTTCGAGATGCATATACCATATATGTAATAATTCTTGAATACCAATCTTAACACCTCCAACCTTGTTATCATTATTCCAAGTCATTCCTATTCCTATTTTAAACAGAATAATTATTCCCAAAATCCTTTATTACTAATAAGTTAAAATGATAACTACTATTAGATTGATAAAGTGCCAAAAGCAATAGAAGGCACCTACTTCCTAGAAGATAACCTACAAAATTCAGTAGAATGCTTTGTAGAATTATTATGAATACTACAGAATTACAACTGTCCACCTTGAGTCCTGTTGAACAACTATCACCCCATAACGTCATCTTACTCACTACCATGGAATACCATGCCACCCAAAAAACCTTTTTCATATAAAGCATTGATCCAAAACACAAAAATATTTCTAACACTCCATGCGAATTCTGCATCAATAATAAATCTCACCCATACGAAAAACATTTTACTTCAAGGACAACTTTTCTACTACCAAATTTCTCATTAGATACGACTACGTACAAGAATATTCCTATTGCCTTCTTAAAGATTTTCGCCTCAGTGCAACTTAAGGTCGCTTACCCATATCAGGTGCAAATTCACAAATCACTAAACACTCCACAATTTAAATATCTTTTTGGATTGCCTTACCTACAATACTATTGACGAATTGTTAGAGATCACTTGGATAAAGAAAGGCAGAGGCTACTAACAAATCTAGATGTTCTTCAATAAGAAAAAATGAACAACCAATGTTAATGTTACCAACTACTTACAACTACTTGGAAAGTAAATATGTTATAAAAGTTCACCAGACCACTATCTAATATAAATAATAGATAAGACCTCTTATAAATACGAATATTTCATCTCCAAAGTTAGTTATAATCCAATCTTTGTAATAGACACTTCTAATAAAGAAGACTAATAAGTGTACATTTATTATTTGAAATAAAGTTATTGTTCGAAATGTATTTGAACCTTATTGTTCAACATAATTAGGTTTTAAAGATAGGAAAAATTTCTAAGGTCATTTTTTAATGACAATAATCAAAATTTCGATTCTTGTAATAGCAAATATTTCCTAGAATCGTTGTTTTACATGTTAAAAATTTTGAAGAGATCAATGTCGACAATCTTGCTGAAACCAGATCTCCTTTAATTTTTGCTACATGATGAAGTTTCTGGCACTTGTAGGCTGTTTTTTTTGAAGTAGATAGGACTATCCAAATTGCTATCAATAAAAAAAGCATCAAAACATATTTTACCTTATCCCTAACTTCGATGATACTGATCTCGAAAGTTACAAATATTTCCATTAGTTATATCCACGCCAACAGCGGAAT